>CM055900.1:54514684-54917184 GCA_029582155.1 Panopea generosa | reverse complement strand
AATTACACGAGTTGGAACATGTTTGCCATTTATAATATGTGTGTATATTCCGTAACATCGATTATACTGGCTCGGATGTTTCTTCTTAATCGACTCTATCATTTTTAAGCGGTATATTTCCAACATGATCCGCCGCCTGAACAACCACGAAATAATCAGGCAACGACGTTTCTATGCAGCAACTAGGGCCCGTTATGCCTATCCGCCGCACGAAAAACAGGCAGGCACCGGCCTCTCTGGGCCTCAGAGTAGCTACGGGTCTGGACTATAATACTGATATTGTTATACATGTGAATGTTTAATATTCTATTTAAATTATGATATACATATATCAACTTCCTTACTTATCAAAATATCGATATAGGACATCATGATATTACACACAATTATTATAAAAGTATTACATAGTGTAGTCAGCCTCATCCAACATGTCAAAATACTGTGTTATAAATAACATGCACTGACTTTATGTTATTGACTTGGTTTGATGCATACCGTATTGATATTGCACTGTATTTCATCATGACAACCGGGACCGATTAGCTCAGTCGGTTACATGTCTGACTATCAATCCAGGGGTCGTGAGTTCGAATCCCCCGCCCGGCAACAGTCTCCGTGATGATTGATATACGACATTGTGTCTCATTATCAATTGTGTCTCTCACCACTGATTCAATTGGTTATCAGTTACTTGCGGAGAACGAGGTGTGCTCGAGTACTGGTTAATCCCAGGAAACAGTGGTTAGGTTAAATGATCGTCTGTTAGCCCTCGATGGCATAAAAATGACGCTAAATATTCAATCAATCAATCATCATGACAAGTGTTTTACGTCCTCATGTATTTAAAGCCTTTTGAAATTTATTGAATAAAAACACCAAACTACAGTGTACCAGTATAACGCTACAGCGATTGATCTTTTCCAATCTTATGCTGACGACTACATAAATTACAAGATTACATATTGCTGAAGTTTGCTAAATTCGTCATTTCTATACTTAGCAAATGTCGTCATGCATCGTACACCGTCCTAAGTCGTTACTGATATATCTATATATAAAGCGAGCCGGGTATAAGCTTTACAAATAAATCTAATTATAGATATAGTTAGGTATATATAGTCGAGTTTCCCGTTCCGAAGGCAGTACATATCTGGTAACAGACAGGTTATATGAGCGCCTAATACAGACGTTCATGACCGCGTGTGCTCATTCTACCGCTTACTTCGGAATTCAACCACTATGAATAAAGTAAAGGAAAGACAGTATATGGGGTCTGGTTCTTTTCTTTGAACCAGGCCCCGAGGGTCCGAGGACCTTCTTTATGTGCACTAGGGCAGTGAGGGACGCCCAAATCGTTGTAAGGAAGTGTAAATGACTGTGTTTTCTTCCTGGGTCAGATGGTACTGGGCTTACTCCAACAGCGGTCGCGCTATCCTATCCATTGGGATAGGCTTAGCAGAGGAGTGGTTTGGTGCCTGATGGCCCCCCAGGGGAACATTATTGTGGGTTCAGGTGTGATTTACTCGGCCTTCGATACTGTGTTCTCCTGGGGGAATGTATCAACAACTGAATTTTGATTTGGATCTATATGTTTATCGTATCTTTCGAAGTAACACTTGAAGCAAAGGATATAATTTTGCAACCCCCCACCCCCACCTACCACCACCGGGTGTGTACGAGTGTATGGGTGTGGGCGAGGTGTCGTGGACAGCGGTCATTCCCGAGGACTTCGACAACAATGAGATCCCGATTTGCGGAAATTAAACAGACGACACACCAGTTGGGGACCCCTCCGACGGGGAAAACGTTGATAGGTGCATTTACATGTATAAAACTGATGAACATGACATTTTATAACAACTGTAATGTTGCGAGCTATATATGTTGAACCTTTCATTTATGCATACATGTGTATTTCTGTGTATGGACAAAGATTGATTGATTGATTGATTGATTGATTGATTGATTGATTGATTGATTGATTGATTGATGAATATTAAGTGTCATTTTATGCCATCGAGTTAAGATAGTTAACCTAACCACTGTTTCCTGGGATCCTGAGATTAACCAGTACTCCAGCACACCCCATCCCCACAAGTAATTGATAGCTTTCCCACTTGAATCAGAGGTGAGTAACGAATGACATAATACCACATATCAATCATGTCGGGCGGGGATTCGAACTCACGACCCCTTGATTGATAGCCAGATGCTTTACCGACTGAGCTAATCGGGTCAGGCTTATGAACAAGGAATTAATGGATGAATGAACACACGAACGAACGAACAATCGAATGAATGGTGTTTGACGGCATGTCGATACATACATAGGTAATTTTATGCACACAAATGTTAATGAATGTACTAATGGCAATACTATATCAAAACAATGCTATAGTTAAAACTTTAAAAATTGATAAATGAAGAAACTTATGAGCGGCATTTATTAATAAATAAACGATATTAGATAGCTGTAATAAAAAAGTCAACGAGTTTTGATTTAGACAAAAAAAATATAACAGTTAAACTTCTTTTAAAAACAAAACAAATAGAAGTATTACATCTATTTTGTCAAACCGTTCTTTCATACTATCGATTTCTCGAATAATATAGGACATATCCAGCGTAATTGGTGGTGGAGGAGGACTTCAGAACGAACCTGAGTAGAACCACCGTCATTCAGCAAGTAACTGGTAAAATCACACACATACAGTTTGGACCGTGCTGGACTCGAACTCACGGCCTCAGTGGTGAGAGGTAAGTGGTCATTAGATGAATAACAACTAAGACCACTCGGCCAAAGAGGACCTGGTTAACCCGTACCTAGACTCACATTAACTCTCCGCAAGCCACTGACTATTTCCCCACATATTCAAAAGTGAGAGATTTACAGCCGTGAAACAAAGTTTATAAACAATTGTCACAGGGACTGTGACAAGATCGGGGTTTGAAACTCACGACCACTGGATAAACAGTCAGACGCGTTATCGACTGAGCTAGCCAGACCCGATTTTTATTATAAATACGGCGAACCATTACAAAGTTATTGCCCAGACAGATATCAATTCAAGTGCGAACAATTCAAGTTTTACTTTGGAGATTATGCCCATTCTCCGTGAATCATACTGTACTGCGGGGATCAATAGTGTACCAACTGTCAACAAAATCCCACTAATTATTTCAAAGTGATAACCCCAGAAGGACGGATGCATAGATGATGTATGGATGAATACATGCCACCAAATCTCTATACATTGACGTTCAGAGTGGGATGATACAATCATTGCACAAATGGATGAGGAAATGAGAATATTCTATAAAATTATGAAACCAAAGTACACTTATGCAGTTACGTAATGTAATACAACTATATAAATCTACGTCATCCTCGTGATTCTGGTTATCCCTTGAATTACTATTATAATGTTTGCTTTTATTGTGGAAATAAATTTGAAATATAAAGTTGTAATGGGGAAAACACAGTTTGTAGGTATTTGTCAACTTCCTTTTTATCTTCCGTATTGTGCACTTGTTAGTCTTTACCAATCTGTATGGAATTACAGTATACCGACTATAATTTCAAAATAAATGAGTTGCCAAATGGTAACTGAAAATTTTTTTTCAAGTTTCAACTTCTTTTAACAAATCGACAAAGGAAAAAAAATCAAGTTTCAACTTCTTTTAACAAATCGGCAAAGAAATGCCTTTGGCCTGTTACAAAATATTATTACGTGAGACATGGCAAAGACAGCAATTAATACACAATTTCAAATTGATACACATTAAGTATGTGTACAATACAATCAAACATATCATTAGTTTTTAAAAGTAATTAAATCATTGAAAACAGCTTTATGAATATCCAAAATTTGAAAACTTTTTACAACAAAGGTTTATTCTTGGATGAATCTATATATAATGATTGTTGATATGGATTTTTTGTGTATATATGTCGAAATGACATTATGTTGTGTAACAGATGATTCATTAATTAAATATCAATATTCACCCGATCATTCATGTAACAGACGAGGTGACCGAGTGGTTAAGGCGATGGACTGCTAATACATAGGGGTCTCCCCGGGTGAGTTTGAATCCCATCTCAGTTGTGTTCGATATTTTAAAATGACAGACAATATGTAACATTGGTAATATTGTTAATCGTATTTTAGATATAACCAATCATAGGAATTCTCCATAATGTTAATATTACAGATTTAGATGTCAAATTATTGTGCAGATACATGGTAACTGGTTAAGTGATAGAAAAACAACTTTATACCACCAGAGAAGGCTTGAAGAATGTGGTTAGTGTTGCTCTAATGGAGTAACAAAAGGCAACGAAAGTAACCAAATGTTACATTTTCATCAATAATAACGCGTCAGCTATTAATGAGCTTGTGCGACATCTTGATAAAACAATTTTATACTTTGTGATTATATATATTATTTAATCGACCTCAATATTTATTCACAGAGGCCTGTCCCGTAATATAAAAAACAGACGAGGTGGCCGAGTGGTTAAGGCGATGGACTGCTAATCCATTGGGGTCTCCCCGCGTGGGTTCGAATCCGATCCTCGTCGGTAACATTTTTGTTATCTTCCTTATATTGAAAAATGCGGCATGAAGATAGATTGTACCTCACTTGAAAATTTTTCTGAAAAGGACCCATTTAAAGGTCCCATGATGCTAATAATTAAAATTAACAAAATATGAAAAACTTATACAATTATTATTAGGCATTACAGAGCCTTGCTGTTGGAAACGGCGTTGCAAGGTCATGGTTGTTATAGAAACGGATCCTGGTAGAAACAAACGAGAAAACGATTATTTAGAGGTGTTCCCTTTAAAAGTACTAATTGATTTAGAGTTTTAAAACTTATTTATTTCAAAATCGATGGTGAAACAAGTTTCTCCAACAGAGACACATCACACTTGGGTAGAACTAGTACTAAGCATATGTAGACAAAGTGTCTTTCTCAAGGACATTACAAATAATCATGGCGGAGTATAGATCACACGACCCCCCGATCCTGGGTCCGATGCTCATGTTTGCTGTCTCCTTCTCACTAGTCAAGCTGCGTACTCAAATCTGCTATCTCCTACCATCTTAGCAAATAAGATGTGTACTCAAGTTTACTCTATCCTACCTACTCACTAAACAGATTGCGTACTCAAGTTTGCTCTATCCTTCTTACTCACCAAACAGATCGTGTACTCAAGTTTGCTTTATCCTACTTACTCACCAAACAAGTTTAGTACTCAATTTGAGCTCTCCTACATACTCATTAAACAAGCGGCATACTCAAATTTACTCTCTCCTGTCTACTCACCAAATAAGCTGTGTACTCAAGTTTAGTCTATTCTACTTACTCACCTAGAAAACTCCGTACTCAAATTATATTAAAATGTTGCTCTCTCCTACCTATTCACCAAACAGGCTGCGCACTCAAGTTTTGCTCTATCCTACCTACTCACCAAACAGGCTGCGTAATCAAGTTTGCTCTCTCCTACCTACTCACCAAACAAACTGCGTACTCAAGTTTGCGCTCTCCTACCTACTCACCAAAGAACCAGCGTATTTAAAAATGCTTTCTTCTAACTACTTATCACAAACAAGCTGCTTGCTCAAGTTTGCTGTCACCTATCTACTAAAAAAATAAACTGCTTACTCAAATTTGCTCTCTCCTCACTTTTCACCAAATAATCTGTGTACTCAAGTTTACTCGCTCCTATCTACTCACTAGTGACGCTGCGCACTCAAATTTGCTCTCTCCTTCCTGCTCACCAAATTATTTCGCCTACCTAACCAACAAACAAGATGCATACTCAAATTTGCTCTCTCCTCCTTATCCATCAAACCAACTGCGCACTCAAATTTGCTTCTCTCCTTCCTGCTCACCAAATTCTTTCGCCTTCCTAACCACCAAACAAAATGCATACTCAAATTTGCTCTCTCCTACTTATCCATCAAACCAACTGCGTACTCATATTTGCTTTCGCGTACCTACTCACCAAACAAACGGTCTATTCAAGTTTGATCTCTCCTACCTACTCATTAAATAAGCGGCATACTCAAGTTTACTCTCTCCTACATACTCACTAGACAAACTGTACTCCTAAATTTGCTCACCAAATTCTTTCGCCTACCTACAAGATGAGTACTCAAAATTGCTCTCGCGTACCTACTTACCAAACAAACTGTCTGTTTAAGTTTGATCTCTCCTACCTACTCATTAAACAATCGGCATGCTCAATTTTGCTCTCTCCTCCCTACTCACCAAATAAGCTACGTACTCAAGTTTGGTATATCCTACCTACTCACTTGAATTATATTAAAATGTTGCTCTATCCTACCTACTCACCAAACAGGTTGCATACTCATGGTTGCTCTATTTTACCTACTCACCAAACAAGCTGCGTACTCAAGTTTGTTCTCTCCTATCTACTCACCAAACAAGCTGCGTACTCATGTTTGCTCTCTCCTACCTACTCACCAAACAAGCTTAATACTCAAGTTTACTCTCTCCTACTTACTCACTAGAAAAGCTGCGTACTCAAGTTTACTCTCTCCTTCCTACTCACCAAACAAGCTGCGTACTCAAGTTTGCTCTCTCCTATCTACTCACCAAACAAGCTTAGTACTTATGTTTGCTCTCTCCTACCTACTCACCAAACAAGCTTAGTACTCAAGTTTTGCTCTCTCCTACTTACTCACTAGACAATCTGCGTACTCAAAATTGCTCTCTCCTACCTTCTCACCAAACAAGCTGCTCTCTCCTACCTACTCACCAAACAAGCAGTGTATTTAAATATATTCTCTACTACTTACTCATCAAACAAGCTGCTTGCTCAAGTTTACTGTCACCTATCTACTCACAAAACAAACTGCTTACTGAAATTCTCACTCCTACCTTTTTAACAAACAAGCAGCGTACTCATGTTTGCTATCTCCTACCTTCTCACCAAACACACTGCGTGCTCAAGTTTTCCCTCTCCTACCTACTCGTCCAACATGCTGCGTAATCATGTTTCCTCTCTCCTACCTACTCACTAGACAAGCTGAGTACTCAAGTTTGTTCTCTCCTATCTACTCACTAGACAAGCTAAGTACTCAAGTTTCCTCTCTCCTACCCACTCACTAGACAAGCTGAGTACTCAAGTTTCCTCTCTCCTACCCACTCACTAGACAAGCTGAGTACTCAAGTTTCCTCTCTCCTACCCACTCACTAGACAAGCTGAGTACTCAAGTTTCCTCTCTCCTACCCACTCACTAGACAAGCTGAGTACTCAAGTTTGTTCTCTCCTATCTACTCACTAGACAAGCTGCGTACTCAAAATTGCTTTCTCCTACCTACTAATTAAACATGCTGGGTAATCAAGTATGCTCTCTCCTATCTACTCACCAATCAAGCCGAGAACTCAAATTTGCACTTTCCTGCCTACTCACCAAACAAGCTGTATGGGTTCAATTGTGTTTGTAAAAATACATGGTACAAACGTAGCACCCTTGTCAGCGCTTACAGAAATGAAACCATCATCTAGTGATACAGCACAAGACAATGAAGTACAGAAACCTTGGCAAACAATGGTTAAATAGAAATGAAACAATGTTGTTTGTATCAGATGTAACCCTGTATACGGACGGACGTGAATAGTAGTATATGATTAGCTAAAATAATAGGTGGAAAATCATGTCACATTTTGTGAGCAAACCGAATACAGAGAAACCCGATAATCACCGAAGACGAACGAACGCGGTGTTAGTAGTAGCTATCAAAATCGAAAAAGAAAGAGGAACAGTTGCAAAGTTTTCTTATCTAACTTTTGAAATATTTTCTAACCATGGTTCAAAAACTAACGAACGAATGCACGAAACGGTTGCTTGTAAACATGCTGAAAATTTTGGAAAACGTTGAATTAGAGAATGACAAAATTTTTGTTAATTCTAGTTTGTCTGGGAGCCGGCCCTGATTAGCTCAGTCGTTAGCGCATCTGACTTTCAATCCAGGGGTCGTGAGTGCGAATCCCCGCCCGGCACCAATCTTTGTGATGTTTAATATGCGACATTGCGTCTCATTATCATTCGTCTCTCACCGCTGATTCAAGTGAGAAGGTTATCAGTTACTTGCGAAGATCGGGTGTGCTCGAGTACTGGTTAACCTTCCAGGATCCCAGGAAACAGTGGTTATGTTAACTGATCGTCTGTTAGCCCTCGATGGCATAAAAATGATGCTAACTATTCAATCAATTAAAAGTTTGTCTGGAGATATGATAAAGTCTTTTTAATATGGTTTAGTTTTAAATATATTTGAGGTTGGATTGGAAGAAGTTCATAAGGATTGAAATAAATGGATCGGGATTGGGGTGGAGGAAACTGAAAACATTATAAAACTTCTGCCTGTTGCTGAAATATTGATCGGTATATATACCTCCAAGAGATCTTTGAAACCAATAGATATCGCGTTTGAAACATGTAAAGGCGAGATTGGAGATTTAATCACGGTTCTGTTTGTGAAGGAAAACGCGTATAAGAGAGAAGAGTTTGATATAAACATTAGGAAATGCGGAACATATACCTACACTTCAGAGGGTGCAAAACATTGATACCGGATTTTATCTACAAATTAGGACTTTATAAGTCTTTGATTGAATCAGTAATCGAAAAAAACTTCGGAAGTAATAAAAATGGCCATGGTTCACGCGCTAATTCTAATCACAGAGTTTGTTAACGTACAGAAAATATTTTGAAGGATGTCAAATATATCACTTTCCCCAAAAACAGTACATGGAATTTCAAGAATGTTTATCAGAGGAACAACCCTCATGGGAAGTTTTCGTGGCCTCCATCCAAGAAGACGATGTATTTAAAAAGGCACAGAAACATCCTTACCGCTACCGGAAATATAGGTATGACTATCTACTTTTAAAATGGTATAGTTCTTTTATTTTATATAGCCTATTTGATCTGTCTTATTCCAGTCCAAATTTCAAAGAAATTGCATCAACACTTTTTGAAAAAATACATAAAATAGCAGGTACATAAAATGCTAGTTATTCCATTCAGTATAAATATATTTGCAGGAATACTTCATACCTTCGACTTGCGCCCTGAGCGATATAGAAGATGGCGACTTGAGAAGGATCGTTTTGAAGAAAGACAAAATGGAAGACAAAAAGTTTAGAGAAACCAATTGTTAAATCTAGCATGTGTATTTTGCTGTTCAATAAAGTATTAAAATAAAAAAATGTTTACAAACAAACTTATATAACTACCTAACTACTTATATAAGTATGTATTATGTAATAAAACGTTTGTTTACAAACAAACTTATATAACTACCTAACTACTTATATAAGTATGTATTATGTAATAAAACGTTTTATTACATAATACATACTTATATAAGTAGTTAGGTAGTTATATAAGTTTGTTTGTAAACATTTTTTTTATTTTAATACTTTATTGAACAATCATGGGGTCATATATATATATAATACAGTAGTATAGGATCCATTTTTTTTTTGGATGTCCTTCTGTTATTTATTGAGCAGTAACTAACTATTAACATAGTAATTGCAACATATACATGTATATTTATTCCATCTTATCCAGAATGTCTGATATGTCCGAATCTAAGCTTTCTTCGCAGTAGAGTTTACGGGCTACTTTTTTTGGTATAGGGCTGACTGGGCTTGACCAAAGTCTTTTATATGGTTTACGGTTTAACTTGTAGAGTGGTGTTGAGGTTATGGAAGGGGATCTGGTGTGCCCCCCTGGTGAGAGTGTTGGCATATCGGGTAGTGCCATTTCGTGCATCAACTCATCGGCAGTGTCTGTACTGCTGTTGAGTGTGTCGGTTTCACTGCTTATAACAATAACTTCTGTGCTGGTATTGGGTTCGACGGGCCTTATTTGGAAGGGCGGATCTTGCTCGTTGTCGCCAACGGCGAAGATCCCCCTGTACATGTGGTGTACTTCTTCACATTGGTGGTGGTTGATTGGGATTTTAATTAGTTGTTCAATGTTTTGTATGGCGTTAAATATTTGCTGAAAGTAGGTGGGGGAGGGACTTTTTCTATCAGCTTCTTGGAGTACTACTGATTTTTTTAGGTTGGCATATCTGAACATACGGTTCTTTAGGGGTCTGATGTCGTTAGAGACGTAACGCCATATGGGTAGGTTTGAAGTACAAATCACGGGCTTGCGGTGCATTAAGGCAGGGTGCTGCTTTTTGACGTTAACATATATCGGTTCGCCCCCGAGCACATTTTTGAACTGTTCGCTCATCTCTGGGTTGGCGATAGTCAGTTCATTTATCAGAATTATGGGTTTCTCTGGGCATGCATCGAATGGGAAGTCTTTGGATGAGATAACGGAACCACCATATTCGGGATAGGGTAGGATGCCTGTCATCCAGAATGTTTTACCTGCGTTGGATTGGCATTCTAGTGCGAATGTGTTAATTTTTTTGAGACGAGTGAATAAGATGGCATAAAGGCGAATTAAAAATAGATCTGGATCAATTTGTTGCTCGACACACCAAGCTAAAAATAGCTCTCTTGTTTTGTCTACTGTGTGGTATTCGATCTGTACTGCCTCATCTATCTTGGGGAACTCCGAAAAGATGTCGCCGTAGCTCCTGTTATCAAGTTTGATCTGAAAATTGTGTTCTATGGTAGATTGTTTCAGGATTTGGTTCCAGTTTTGTTTCCGCATCATTGATAACAAATGGTCGGCGTCTTATTCGTTCCCTTTCTTTTTCATCTCTTGTAACAGCGCAAACTGGTCTACTTTCTGGTATTTGTTGATAAGGTGGAGGGTTGTTTCTATGCATTGCTCGATAACAGTTTTCTTTTTGGGTGTTTTTTTACGTGTTGTTGTTTTGATTGTGTGGCTGGTATGTCGTCTGCTGGTGTTGTGGGTTCTGATGTCATCATCTGTAACATTTCAGCATTGTTTGTGCCACGGAATAACTTTGGTGGTTTTAGTAAGTAGTTACTGAAGTTTTCTTTGTATTTTATCTTTTGGTACTTGATTGTGGCGGCGTTACTCTTTAGTGCTCTTTGTAACTTTGTGAAAGTATATGTCTGGGCTATAGATGGTTCGTTAGTTGTGTGTGCCGTCATGATGTGGCAATGGTAGCCATGAAACTTACATCCTTGGTCGGCTGTTCCATCATGCCAAGATATGGCTGTTGGTTTGTTGTTTAAGAGGTGTTTAATGGAGTTGAGTAGTGTTAGTTCACTATCATTGAGATTGAGTTCTTGTAGTTTGGTGATAGGTGTTTGCCATTTGTATATTGGCTTGGTTTTTAGGTAGTCATAATCATCATTAATATAGTCACTCATGTAACTTTTCATATCAATTCTGGGTATTTTATTACCGTCGATGTCTAACTGGAACTTGGTGGGGAGTATTGCTTCGTGATCGATTTTGGCGGGAAGGTTTTCTAGTATTAAACTATACCATTCTTTGTCTTTATCCCAGGTCTGGAGATTCATCGTCATGTCTATCTGCAATATAATAGGTTTCATGTACGGGTTGCCCACGGTACAGTAAGGTCATTTCTGGTCCGTTTATTTCTATGATCTTATTTTTCATAAGTTCTATCTCAGCTTGTATTTTTGGTTCCCATTCTGTGCGTAGCATTGATATTTCGGCTTCTACATGTGGTTGCCATGATTTTTGTATGTCGTCTATTAGTGATTTTATGTTTTTGGTTGTGTTTACTAATTGATTGACTGTGTCCATTGCATTGTGTGCAATTGTGGATACGTCACGGATTGTGGAGACAGCTTCTGCTATCTTGGAGGTGTTACCCTCTGATATGTCGTGTGCTGTTTTTGCTATGCTTGCGGCGCTTGCTGCGGCAGAGAGGCCCTGTGTGAGGGTTTCAAACCAGTTTGTGTGATGTTCTGTTGGTATGTCGTCGAGGGCTTCTTTGTTTCGTTCGATCATTGCGTCATGTCGTACTATTGATTTCCAGAGGTCGTCGTGTACTTTCTTTTTGAGTGTTTCGAGGTCGTCGTTTAGTTTTGTGGCTACGTTGTCTATGGTGGTTTTGTTTTTTCCTATTTGTGCTGTGTAACTGTTGATGTCTTGTCTGTTTTGTAGTTGGTTTGTTGTGTTCTTTCCTATTTGTTCTGTGTAGCTGTCGATGTCTCGTCTGTTTGTTTGTAGTGTTTTTTTATTGATACTATATCTCTGGTGTTGGTATTGGTTTGTTGTGTGTGTAGTTGGTAGTTTTGTTGTTGTTGTGATATTTCTCTGGATAGTTCTTTGTAGTTAGCTAGTATGTTTTGTTGAAGTTGTTTTTGAATTGTTTGTAGTGTGTTGGACATCTTTCCTATTGTTTTAATTAAGTCGACTTGTTTGTAGCATATGTATACTGCTAGTGTAGTCCAGTTTGTGTTGTCATCTCTAGTGTCGTCCCACCCTGTAGATATTGTTATAGATCCGTCTTGGTTGTTTCTAAAGGCGAGTGTGTGTGGTTGTAGGCGGTGTCCCATTGTGTAAGTCACTTCGTGCATGTTTACTTGTAGTCGGTATGCTTTCATAAGATCGTGCGTTGCGTAAGAGTGTAGGACATTGTTTCGTGCTAGTCGGAAGTTCACGTGTCCTTTCGAGTTCATTGTTATTAATTTGTCGTTCACAGTGTTCACAGCCGTCTTCCACGTGCCGGGATAGGCAATTGCATAAAAAATGTAGTCCTTGTCTGATTCGTATCTGTAGTTGGCCTCTTCGAATTGTTTGTTTACCGTCGCGTAAGTCATAGGTATTGGTGTTTTGTTTAGAGGTAAACTTGGGGTTTTCCACATGGCGGTCCATCGTGGCACGCTTTGTGGGTAGTCGTAGTCGAACATCGATTGTGCTGCGTCGATTATTTGGTCTGGGTTTTGGAATTTAGTTAGTTGTATTGGCGTTACTTGGTGTGTCATCTATAAATAGATATTTAGTCTTCTAATGTTTTGTCTTGTGACACTGCACTCATAGAATCTAGTGTTATGCCGGGTACGTATTCTGTTGTTTTTTGTGGTGTTAATACGGGCATTTCTCTTAAGTCTTTTGGTAGTGCGGATCTGTATCGGGGTACACCCCCTATGGTTGATATGTATTGGCCTGCTATTGCAGCGCCTTGTGATGTGATTTGACCGTCTTTTTCTTTTGGTCTTATGAAACCTTCTGGGAGTTTGTATGGTTTTGGGCGTGTTTTTTGTTTTGGTCTGTATCGTGTTGGTATTGGTGTTATTGAATGTGGGGGCTGTACTGTGTCAGGTATACCTGGTGTGCTTGATTCCATTGGTTCGTAGTCGTCTTCCATCATGTCGTGTATTTTCATGCGTATGTCTTGTCTTTTGTTTTGTTTTCTTTGTCTTTTGTCTATTTGTGTTAAGTTTATGTTTTGTGCTGTGTGATTGTATGTTAATCCACATTTGTACATTGTTAGTGTGCGTGGTCTGTTTAAGTTCCATGCATGTTGTGGTACCCCGCCTTGTTCCCATATGTTGTCGGACATGATTGATTGTGCTAGTCCGTTGAGGTTCATTGTGTAGAAGCCGAGGTCAGGTGATGTTCTAAATTCTATTGTACTTGTGTATGTTACTGTAATTTTTGCTATTATGTTTATGCCTCCTGCTTCGCTGTAGTATGGTGCTACTTTTATTAGTAGTGGTTTTGTTTCGTCTAAGAAGTTATGGTTGACTAGGGTAGCATAGTTTGCTTCTATGTCACCTGTTGTTGTTGGGCATTCGTCGTTTTTGAATGCATTGGGGAAAGCTACATCAGATAATTCTGTTGTATTGAAGTTACCCAGGGGGTACCATCTGCAATCCGCACTTTCATATATTGTGCCATAGTTGAGTGTTTGACCTGATTGTAGTTCTATTATTTCGAGCATGCCACTCATATCATTGATTACATCTGTTGCGAATTCTGTGTCTTCTATGAATTGGTTTTCATTAGACATTACAAATTCTTTGCCTAAGTCTATTGTGACACGTTGTAGCTGGGCTTCAGCTACGCTCATGGGTTGTGGGTTACGTAAGTAGTTATTTGGTGTGTAAAGGTTTTTTCCTGTTACTTTAGGTCTTATTGCTTTCATTGTCCAGAACCTGTTTGGGTCTGTGGCTACCCATATTTTTGGTTCGTTTATGAATTGTGATTGTATTTGTGATGTGTTTGTTGCTGATACTGATTGTTGTATTGGAACTATATCGGTGACTTTGACTTGGTGGCTTTTTATTCTGAATGAGCTTGCACGTATGGCTTCATTCCACCAATTTTTTGGTGTCCATGAAGCTCGACATGTATCGTATGGTATAAATTGCCATCCGCCGTCGTATGTCCATGTTGAATAAAGTTCGGGGCCTGTGAAGTGTTCTAGTCTTTCTTGGTCTAGTGCACTGCTTATGTAATGTGTTAGTGTTCTGGAGTATGATTTCGTGTATGTGGCTGTGTCCGGTTGCGTAGCTAGAGTTCGTAGGGGTGTGGCGATTAAAACGCCTGCACCCATGTTTTGGTTAGCATTATCAATGTCGGGTAATTCTGCAGTGCTACCTGAGGGTGAGCCCTCTGTAGCTGTATCTGTGCTTGACCCTGACATGTTTCTCTATCTGCCTGTCTGGCTAGTTGGTAAGTAATTTAATGTGCAAGTAATGTTTAAATAGTGAAAATCTCTTTAGCAATAAGCCTGTCTGGCTGTTTGCAATTTAATAAATGAAATAAACTTTAAAATGAACTTACAGTTATATGCTGGTTCTAATCCTAATAATCCAAGTATCCTGTTTGAATGCAGTTCACTGAATGATTTGCTGTGTCTCGCGCTGCCTTTTATATCGTATTTGATGCTTTCTGATTGGTTAAAGTTGTTTACTGCTTGTTGATTGGTTGAAAATGTATGGGGTGAGGGTTTTTCCGTAGAATAAAACTACAACAACATTTGAAATTAAACGGAAAATGGAAACTAGCATTTACTAAAATATCATGTAACGAAAACGTACACGTGCCTACATCGGGTATACAGACAGGAACTATATGCGGAGAAAGCGTCATTAGCGGGATAAATGCTCCATTATTAAGACGCGAATTTGTTAATACCAACGAGAAAACATTTTATAATTCATATTACTATAGTAGCTATATATCAGTATTGACAGGAACCACGGACAGCTTTAGAATATTGTTTTCATTTTCTTTTCTTTTTGTAAAATCACCTTTTTTTTTCTAAAGAATCCATCCCTCGCAAATATTACTACTTACATTAAGAATATCAATATTGAATAAACATAAATTATATACATAAGTCTATTATTGTATATGATGTAATATGTGACAGCGGATTGTCCTCCCCAACAACTGCCCCACCATATGACGGGGAGAAAATAAACGGATCATCTGAAGGTTGTTAAAAACACATCAAAACAATCTTTAAGTTAGTACTAAGGCTTTGGAAATAAAACTGTACGTGTTGTTTTTTCTATACTAATGGACATTTTGCACTGATGGATTGGATAGATCATTATTAAATAACGGGAAGTGAAATCGACAACTTCTGTTAATCTCCCTGTGCAAAACAAATTATTGTTTGTAAAAACGAAATACGCTTATCTGAAATGATGTCATTCTATTTATAGTTTGAATCCTTAAATACAGGTAACAATTTAATATTGATATCTATTGTACATTTTATGTACATATAAATGTGCTGTCATAGTACAAAACATCACTTAATCGGTTAAGGTTTCATCTAGAAATAGGACCACGTAGTTTCACAATGGTGTGATGAATTTACAACCGTACCCGTATAAATTATAACAAAACTACAGTTGCAATTAACACAAAACTAAACATGATATGTTGGCTGCATGTGCAAATATAGTACTTTTAATCTAGCAACATATAGCAGTTAGCTAGCGACATATCGAGTGATCTTGTCTTCCAACAAAATACATCAGTTTGTATCGTCTTCTTAGTCCTCCAACTTTGGAAAAACTAAGTGTTTGAAATACAGACACAAAGTAATTAATTGTGGCAAATTTACACAAGATGCAACGTCGACAAAACTGAGGCAATGCCTGTTTCAATGAGTTAAATATTTTATATTTGGGTATAGCTTTGTTATTCTTGCTGGTTCGCCACTGATTTCTCCCCTCATCGTTGAAGTACCGTCAAACACGTTACTGTGCCATTTTGACAAGTTTAGATAATAATCTATTAAAGTTGAAATATTAACATCGTTCGCATTTTTGGAAAATCAACGAAACCACGAAAATCGTCTCATACTTCGGCAGTCTCTGAGACATACCTTATACACAAATTGAACAGTTCCCGCGCCAGTTGTTTCATCCGTCACCACACTGAAAAAATTATTTGAAACTTCAGTGATAATCTGTTCTAGATAAAATAATTGCCGGTGCACGTAATTAATCCATTTTGTATCTGAGTAGAAATATGTTGAGTGCTCTTGGAACCATTTTAAAGACAACGTTTCGTCAAAGTGACTTTTTTACTCAGGAAAATGATTAAAATTGCCATCTTCTCATGACTCTGCCTCGGTTTGCATAAGTGTTGCTTCTTCACCGCGATCATCGACCTATGAATCGGCAAATGCTTTCTCTCTACACGCTTATGTCAACCATATTTTTGTTACTGCATGTATAATACTGTACTGTGATATATTGATACTAGGAATACCACATGCGCATGAAACGACATGAAGTAATTCATATTCTAGTCCAGTAAATGATAGAGAATATAGACTGAACGTTGCAGTAGGGTAGATACAAGGTTTTATTGATGTTTCCAGTTGTTTGGTTTGTATGTTGTATTGAATGAGAATCCGCTGTATGACACCTTGTTAGCATTGGGGGAAAATTATCAGTCATTATATGATGTTATTATCCTGGTGTTACCTTTTCTCACGCACGTAAGGATATACTATTGTCTTGTGTGATAAACACAAATCAAACTATTCTACAGCTCTTGAATTATTAAAATCAATCTAAATTGAAACAATCTGGATTATGTTTAGTTTAAAATGTGTTGTTCCCTCACCTGTTTTGCCATTTTAACGACATACTACACGCAAATTGTGTTGCTGTCTATGACATCAGTTTTCATGCATTTGAAAACGTCTGGTTTACGGAAATACACCTTATTAAATCTGTTCTGTAGTTAATGTATGATAGAAAGTACATATTAAAAGTAAACGAAAATGTATTTCAAAAGAAAATTTAGAATGCATTTATATCTTTTCGTTGGAATTATCATACTTCAGGATATCCAGTTTAGAACAAAGAAAAATTTTCAATTTTTACAGTTATAAAATGTAAATTAGATTACTTTAACTTCAATAGTTTCATCATATATCTACAAATCATATTTACACATGTGTGATAGAAAATCTATTCCTATTGACATTACATGGACACAAAGGTAAATCATTTTTCCTTGTGTTTCTGTGCAGGTATCACCTTGATTTTTGCATATGCATGCATACACTTGTTAAAGACTGTATTTTTGCTCTTCCTGTTTACTATAAAGTACACATGCTATCCATGTTGAGTCCAACTATATGTAATTAAAGAATATGGCCTGAGCATTGTTTTGATATGTGATATAGCATGCTTGTCCATCTGTAAAATAGTTGGGCAGCAAATTGAAGTTCGCAAATCATAATTCAAACTCTCTTTGCAGTTAATAATTGCCAAGGAAAAATGAGGAAAGAAGACAATCACAATGTCCTAAGAGTGTCACTCAGTCAAATAATTATTTCCATTTACTATTTATTTCATGGCAATATGTATGTTTATAACTAAAACACTTGTAAAGATATTTATTTATAAATGCACTATTAATATATAATTTCTTTCTGCCTCATGCATTACAGAGGCCCTCCCGGTTTTTTTTGAGATCTGAGGAACAATAGGCATTACTTTAAGAGATCCAGAGAACAGGGACCCCCCTGGGAGGGCCTCATTACAAAGGCAATTTTTGTTTGCAAGATAGTCGGAATGTACAATTCTATAGAGTTTACTGATAGTATTTATATTATACATATTAATACATCCCACCCCTAATTTTGGCACAACCACAGTATGAAAGGATATCCAGCTGTGCTAAACTGTGCATGCTTGTACAAGATTATTTCAACTGTAGATCCATTTGTAGGAATTGGTACCCCGATATAGTGCTCTATGTTGAAAAAAGTGTATATCAGCAGTCCGTACAGCTCAGTCGGTGTTTGTAACCTGTTAGGAGAGAAATGTATATAATACCATAAAATATTAGTATAGAGTTTCATTTTAAATATATTAATGTGTATAAATATAACAATATTAATGTATACAGTCATGTAAATAATTATAATTTCTGTGCTGTGCTTATATATAGCTTCCAAATGCCTCCTTATAGTACAATGAAGTACATCCATCTTTAAGATGGAAGATGTTGGCTCAATCCCAACTAAGGATATCTGTTAGAGGCTTCTAAATACGCAATGCAAATCTGTTTTGGATTTATGAAATGATGATAGGAAAAATGCTTTGATCTGTAAGTTGGGGTGTGTTTATTTCAGGAATGATAGCACAATTTTGAGTTTTCTGGACAGTTAATGAAAAACATTAGGCTAGTTTAATGTCTGTGAGGTATGTTTTATACAGCAACAGTATTCATGTAATGGTTATGTCTGACAGAATTAAGTGTTTATGTTGTACAATTATTGAAAGTGTTGAGGTCTCCAGCAGAACTTGATCTCTTTTCATATAGAAAAGTATACTACTTTATACTATAAAGATGAACTCAACATCAGAAACCATATGTATATAACTATGTTTGTTATTATTTTACCTGAATATATAAAGAAAGTTTAGAAATAGCCCAAACTGTCAAATGAATGCAAGTGTATTATATTAATATAATGACATTGTAAGTAAACCTTTGTCAGTTTCTTCTCTCATGTTTCACTATTCTTATTTTTGTCAGAGCCTTTTTCATTTTTTGGTTTCTATTTAGAAAATAGTACCTGTTATAATATATGAAGAACATGGATTATTCTGAAGGGTTGTTTTATTAATTCAAATTTAGTTTTAAACGTCAAGTTATGATTTGGTTTAAAAAGAGCAATACATGTCCATCCAATAGGGTTTCTTCTGTTGAATTTGGGCTTCCATTCCACCTTTTACCCCTCTTATGGTACTACAATTGTCCATCAACATGCAAATAGTTTCATCCCAGTCAATCTCATGCTCTTTCAGGACTCTTTTTGACTCCAGCATATTTGCAGCTGTTGAAATGTTTTGCTTCCTGGAACCAAGATTGTCAATTATAACTCTACCAGAATCAGTAACAGACAATAATATTCAGAACTTTGTCATTGTTGTTGTTTGCAGCCTCTTCCATATTTAACGATAATTTGTTGTTTTTTAACTTCCGCTTCAATTCGTCCTTGAAACATTTAGCTACACCATGCGTGTTTATGTAAGATGCACTTGTTCTGTATATTGTGGTCTTATCCTCACTCATGTTTCACTTAGTTGGGCAGGTTTTAAGCCAGGGAGAAAGGTGGGCAGTTTTTGCTTAAGAATTTAGATTGCCTTGATCAGTGCAACTCTCTCTGTAATTGAAGCTCCTTGGAATGATTTGGACTGATAAGCCTGGGAGCACCTGAAAATGATAACATAACAAAATATTTTATAAAGAATATGACGAAAAACAAACCATACTTCATTGAGATGTATGCACACAAACTTAGCTACAGCGGAACTGGAGTTTCCCACTTGAAGTCATAATAGAAAAAAATGCTAAGCGCTATCAAAAACTTGTGAAAGACATACAGGCAAAACAAAAAGAAGCCTGGAACCCATCACTGCATACACATACATCACACAAAAAAATGGCATAAGTTCCATAAGGGCGTGAGTCCAAATTCATAATCCCCACTAACCCATTGTATTCCAGGCCTATATAACGAATTAGAGAAGACAAGAGTGGAAAAAAGGTGGATTGGGTACTGCGACTCATATTGACTAATGTCCGCGTTCATAGTAGTCTTTTTCCAGCTAGACAGACAGAATAAATCGCCTGTTTGGTTTGATTTGTCCATTCTTATTGTTTTTGCGGTTACTTAGTACTATCTGCGTGTAACCGTAATGCCTTTCTTCCACTCAATGGACTTGTAATTAACCAGCGTGAATAGCAAAAGGCCATGCCAATGGTATCATGTTTCTTCAACCACTGTCAAAATTTCTGACTCCCAGAATCATTCTTGTCCTGTCATTCACACTTGTCCTTCACATCTTTCTCCCGCAATCCGGTGTTAGAATCTAAACACTTGTCTTCATATTGTCAAGTTTATAACAGATAAATGACCATGTGTAACAGTAGAAGGTAAATTGCCAGTAGCAGAGAAAATTGCTGAAAGTGGTTATAATTGTTTTAAAAAAACAGTTCAGGTCTATAAATAGATAAACAGGGAACGCTGATAGAAGAGGAAAGCGGTTATTTAAATTCAATAGTATTTGTCTCAAGCCTGAGTTTCAGAGTTTTTCATCTATCTTTGTTCTGTTTTAGCTAATAAATCGATAATAATAGTAGAGCGCGTGGTCCAGTGGTAGAGCAACGAACCCATGGTCGGAGGGTCGTGGGTTCGATCCTCCGCTACGGCTATGTGTGATGTCTCTAGGCAAGACACTTCTCCGCATATGCTTAGTACTGGTCCTCTCCAGAAAGACTTCGATCGTGATTTGTCTAAGTTGTAAGAACTTGTTTCACAATCAAAGTAAAATAAATAAGTTTTAACTATAATAATAATACCATTGACCTGTAGATACAAGATTCCCCAGTTTTTCAGTATATTAATATAATTTTCAAATTTTCACCAAAATCAAAACTTACTACCCCATTTTTACTTTTAGTGAAAATGACAAAACATACGTTCCCCCCCCTCCCCCCATTTCTTATTATACATTCTCGTCAATGTAAAGCTTGACAATCTGGCTCTTCTCCAAGAAGTGACAAAGCTTGGATGATAACTGTTTGTCATGCAATGTGGGTAGATCATGCAATTGTCGTTTCTCAGACAAGACAATATAGCCGTTTTCTGTTTTTCTTTAAAAAAAAAAATATGATTGATCCTTTCGAACAAGGTTTCCTAACGTTAAAATATATCTCCAAAATATTAATGAATAGCATACATAATTACAGTTTAAATTAACCAGTGACTAAGATTTGTTGATGATCAGCTCAAGATAATATTTATTGTTTTTCTTGTGTGTGTTTTATTTTATCCAAGGACGCTGCCATTTTCTTATGTCTAAATATATCTCAAATGCAGAAGAGCATATTTAAGGGTCAATGTCAAACATCAGCCCATTACGGTCTCTTATATTATATGAGACCGGGAACCAGCCTATTCTAAACGTTTCTTCTGCACAACTAGAAAAGCAAGCGTCGCATATGATCAAGACTACGTTTCCGCTAAAGGAGGAGTAGACAATACGGCGAGTAAAAGCATTCCGGATACGAATACTGTAAGTACTCATTTATTATATGTTTACCGAATATATTCGAATACTCGTTTGTAAGAATGATCTAATATTTGAATATCAATATTGCCATTTGTTGATCATCTCCCGCATTATGTGAAAATATTTATCGTTTTTGTGTCAAAACAGAATATACTCCGATTTGAGGTGCATTCAGTGCTGTTATTAAACGTATGTTAACATTTGCTAAATTTATTTTCCTGGGTACTGTCTAAATCTCGAATTTGCACGCCATAAACAATGAGTTTAAGAAATCGGACAGCAAATATGTTACTGTTTAATGCCACTGCACGCAATTATTGACCGAGATCTATCACAAACATATAATCGAGCTGTACTTTAGGTTTATATACCATCAGTTCGTATAGTAAACATATTGTGATAAATAGGGTATGTGTCACTCTGTGTGTTCTCGTTTTGTTTCTAACCTAATTTCATTTTGTCCGTGACGTTTTTATAGGTCAATTTGAGCCCTCGTTAAATCATCACGATTTGGTGTTTAAGATAGGGGATTTGTTTCTGGATTCTGTGTTACAACAATGTATGTACCTCGTAACATATAATGTGTCGGATATGTTTTCTGCCTCTCCGACATACCAACTTGCAAGAATTGTTTGAGACAATATATTGCGTAAAACTCGCATTTTCTTCATCTAAAAGATTATAGGATTATATCTCTAATTTCCTAATAATTATGATCTCATTATTATGCTAGGTTTTATATAAATATCATATGCTAGGTTTGATCAAGGATTAATATACAGTAACCCAAAATAAAAACTTTACATCGACTTCAAAAGTAAATACTAGTATTTTGTTGAGAAATATACATATTCTTTTTCATCGAAGCTTCAATGCCATATCAATGTGGTTTAGCAAATTATTTGGAAAAATAAGACAACAAATATTTGTTTACAAACAATTAAGTGAGAGGTCAAAATGAAAATTCCAGAAAAACAAAAAATAACACAACATTTGGAAAAAGACATACAGTACTGACCAAGTGCACTAAGTGATTTTTATGACACCCCGCACTCCCTCCCAAATTTTTGGGGTGACATAAAGTTATGACCAAGAACCTTACCTCAACGTAACATTTTCAGTTTGTTTAATATTTCATAACTGGTCTGTAACTTTGTCTTACTTGGAGGGATTTTAAAATAACATGACACAAGTCAGGCAATTACATTTTTTATATCACTTGTTCAGTCGGACATGTATTTCTAAAATCTGCTTGTCCTCACAAAAAAAACTTTTCCTACTTTACTCTAAAATTATGGTACTAGTCTTTTGGATATAAATTAACTAAATACACAGTTTTATCAAGGTTAAATAACAGGGGATTTGCTAAAAAGAGAATCTTCACTTGTCCAGTCGGGCTATTAGCCTTATATTTTACTTGTCCGTACCCACGGTTCAGTTGTCTTGGGCAGTCGGATGAGCGTAAATGTAAAGCCCTGCACAAGTTATTAGCATATCATGATGATGTCACCTGCATTTACCTGTAGAAATACCCAGACAGTTACATCAGATGTCAATGTCAAGGTTACACAAATGTCAAGGTCATGCTTTAATGTAAAAAACATGAAATTTCACGTCTAGTCTGAAACGCCATTCTATTACTCTTGATATTCATGGATACATCGCTACCTATTATAAAAAACATATATTGTTATTTTCACAGACCATTTGGGGGGCATGCGACACTTACCAGTGACATTTCTTGTTTAAAAAAACACCAGTAACCAGTGTGGCCTCTATTTTAAAGAATGCATTGGAGAATGCATCGCCTTATTGAATTTACATAACGTTGTATGAGTACGTTTTGAATACGTTGCCATTTCAACAGAAGTGCATTTCGGGGGTCATTTATGTTATCA
The DNA here is from genome assembly GCA_029582155.1 of Panopea generosa. Lineage (NCBI taxonomy): Eukaryota > Metazoa > Mollusca > Bivalvia > Adapedonta > Hiatellidae > Panopea > Panopea generosa. The sequence goes on along the minus strand of CM055900.1, from coordinate 54,893,756 downwards.
ATGTCTTGATTGGAAATGACCCTTCGACCAAATTCATTTCATATGCGTTTAATAGGGCTCAAGAAAGGGAAAAAAAGAGGGCCAATGTAAGACGTTAACGTTATTTTTAGCAAGGAATTGTGTGGTTATACACGCCGTGTGAGGTTTTGCATTGTCATGCGTGAAAGTGCCAGGTCTGTTTTATTGTATGAATGGTACTACAGTGGGGCCACTTTGGTTCAAAGAATGTCTGGAATGTGATGACGTCATTGACATGTTCAGACACGTTTCGCTATATATAGTAATGTCGGAAATCCGCGAAAAAGTTCAAACGAGTTTGTTTTTTAAATAATTGCTGACGAGAATATTTTTGCTTTAAACCTGAAACACATTATCCAAATTGGGACATACGGTTAAAAAGGTAATGTTTTATATTTAATCGAGAATCATAAGGAGTGTTTAAATCTTCTTTTTTATTACAATAACTTAAAACGGTTTATTGTAAAATGATTTCGTTAACAGATAGAAGAAATGAAAAAGCTATTTGTGTTTGCTAATACAATGTTATAACATTAGAACACATTTTTGTGGTAAGGTAGGACTAAAATCGTACAGTGTTAAAATGTATTAGATGTCCACTCTACCACTACATGAAGTCCAAACCTGTCTCATTTGTAAACTGATAACGTTGATTAAGTGGGACGGGTAAATCTTCACTTATGCTTAATTAAATAAAAAAAATTGAAATTACCTTTCTAACAAACCTATAGCATACGCAAGTCTCATTACATCCACATTATTATCTATTTTGAAACATGTAGGAATAAAAGCAGTACTTTATGTGTATATCTTTCTTTTCTTTTTTCTTTAAATGGCTTATATAACATTAAAGGGTCAATGTTTATCCTAGTTTCACCGTTTTAATACAGGTGAACGAACGTATTTATAAGTGTGTCAGATAAAAGTACATTTTCAACTGATGTTTATGCGAGTTAATTAAAATAGCGTGATACTGAATACCCCGTGTCAACTTTTATAAAGAATTTTCATAATAGGTGAACCACAAGTTTATGGTAACCAAGCAACTTCTCAGTTTTAATCTCGTTTAATATATTGTTTTACGTTAGTAATTCTACATATAGGCCAACGACCTGAGCGATGAAATGAAAACATGTATACAGTTTAAAATGAATAACTGCTAGGTTTACAATGTGTTTAAAATACTTATTCGTTGCGTTAAAAGTATAACAAAATAATTATAAACAATGCAGTTGTTTCATAACGTTATTTTTACTGTATGAAATTAGTTCCTTTATATAGGTTAAACTGATTTATTTTGGAAATGGCGCGGATTCTGTTTTAGCGCGTGGATTTAACAGGCGTATTTTAGATCAAACCCTGGCTTAAGTTTGTCATTGGCGCTTTCAATGTTCAAGCTATATACACGTTAATTATATTTTAGAGGAAAAATAACCTTTGGCCAGTAGAGCTAAAGTGTATCAACCAACACTAACAGCAACAATAATTACTAGTAAAGTATATCCACCACTAACAACAACAACAATCAGTGGAGCGTATCCACCACAACCACCACCACGACTAACACCACAAACAACTACCAGAAAAGCGTATCCAGCCTCACCAACACCAACAGCAACAATCATTGCTAGTAAAGCGTATCCACCACTAACAACAACAACAAACAGTAAAACGTATCCACCACCACCACCACCACCACCAACAACAACAACAACAGCAACAACAACTAATAAAAAACATATACACCACCAACAACAACAACCAGAAAAGCGTATCCACCACCAACCAGTGAGATGTATCCATCACCGCCATCATTTAGCAGTGAGTTGTGTTCACAACCATTGCCACCACCACCACCACCACCGAAAATGTTAAATGAGGACATCATAACTTTTGCAAGTTGTTGTTGAGGTGATGTGGATAACAACCTTCATTCTTTAATAAAGTATTCATAATGCGTCACTGTTCTTTGGTAGAAAAATAATCATCAACTGTTCTGGTAATATATGTGTTTGCAGTTTATATTTTGAATCTGAATGTGGTGATAAATCTATAAAAAGACCATATTTTACTGCAGTTGCTTTTCTATAAGCATCCATGAAATATTGAAGTTTTCCTGGGAAAATTTGTCGACCTAAAGTTTGAATTTGTAACTCATCACGTTGACTTTTAAACAAAATGAAATAATGCGCATTAAAACTAATAGTACGGAATTGTTTTCCATTAGAAAATAAATTCTGAATATTTTGCACCTCATGTTTCATTTCTTCAAATAAGGGTTAATTAACATCATGAAAGTAATGAATGACTTTCGGTGGATGTGTAAATATTCCATTAACTTGCTTAATATCTCAAAGACAAGTCGTGTTTTCCCACTTGAGGTACAACCAGTTAATATACATGTTGATGGGGATTCAAACTTTAATAAACTTTATGTGTACGCACAAATACGTCACATCTTCAAATGATGTTATAAAAATTGTTTATATTTTATATACACTTCATTTAAAAAGAAACTTTAAATAAATGGTAAAATAAATGACAAAAACAACACAATTTATACTTAAATTTATTCTTATAAGTTGAATACAAATACAGAAAAAAAATGTTAATACACTATTATATTAGTAAGATTTTCTTTTGAAATATATACAATTCCATTTTCATATGTCAAGATTGTCTAAGTGTTATTAATTTAATTCGAATTAAACACATGGTGGAAATCGTGTTTCCAACTTTAAAATTTGAGTTGTCATTTTCATGATACGTTTTTTTTTCAGGATTCTATTTTCATATCTGTTGCTCGCCAATCTTTACGATTGATTTTATGTTTATATAACGCTACAATTTCTTGAGGTATTTCATTTATACACTTGACAGCTGCATTCCTATGATTAGAATATCCTATTCGTCAACGTTATTTACAATTTCATTAAAATATAACTGTAATTGTTCCTGTTCTGTTAACATAAAACATGTAAGTTTTTTTTTGAGATAAACAGCCATTCTGGCAACCGATACATTGTTGTTTAAACACTGTATTCATGGTATAGTTGTTGTTGTTGTATGGTGTTTAGCGTCGCTTTCAACAATTGTTCAGTCATATCGCGACGGTGTCTACTTGAGACAGTATTCTGAGCGCTGTCACACTGGGGCATCATACGTTTAACGTATGGTTTACATGCGCTTAGGTTAATATACGTTTTACATACGTAAATTAACATATGAAAATCAGAAACGCACGTTAAACATACGTTTACAGAAACATATGTTAAACGCATATTAAACGTACGTTTGCCATACGTGATTCAATTCATATGTTTAACATACGTTAAAATAAATATATAAATAGTGCGCTAAAATCCTCCAAAGCACATGGCACTCTATTTTTTTTAATATCACTAAAGCAAAGCCAGAGAGTGCTAATTTAAAAATGATAACAAAAAATGCATGTTTGATAATCAAAGACGTTTGTAAAACATACGTTTACATAAACATATGTTAAACAAACGTTTGTCATATGTGTTTTGATTCATATGTTTAACATATATTAAAAATCATATATAATTATTAATAAAATCTCCAACAGCAAATTGGATACACTGCTTTAGGGAATATTACTAGCAGAGGCAGGGGTTAATCTGAATATGAGAATAAAAAATAAATTCATGTTACATTGTATTCACATGTTGGTCATACATGTGTTTAATTCAAATGATTAAATTTATTTACATGTTCAACTGATGAATAATCAGAGCTGACTAGAGATATAAAAGGAACCGGCAATATGTTCCCATTATTTTATTGCATTTCTTTAGTAGTATAGCTACGATGTAATAATCATCCAAATATACACTGTCTAGGTAGTGTGTGTTGTCACTTTCGTCATAGTTCACATTGCTGGCAGACCTGAATATAACATTTGGTACAGCTTCACAACTGAAAAAAAGTATAAAATATTCTTTATTTTATATATACTACTAGATCTATTATGTTGTGAAGTTGTCAAATACAATGGCATTTTTTATTTTTTATGGAAATAAAGGGCTTCAATGAAGACAATGTAATTCAAGAATATATTTAAATGTCTTATTACCTACTTCCATAAACTTATGAAAATAGATCAGTAGATATATATAAAAAAAGAACAATCAACCAAAATAGTAAATATTTTCATTCAAACTAATAAAAAATGAATGTGAACCTGATTATCTTGGCCCTGTGACTTCTGCACAAGATTGTTTTTTCGGTTTTGCGTTATACCATTTACACCTCTACCAAACTTGTATTCGCGAAAATTGTCAATCAACATCGATGTTTCCAGGTATTTTTCAAGGTAAAGGTCGGACCGGCTTACTCAGACTGAATAAACCGTAAAGCAGCTAAATGCTGTAAAACTGTAAAACACTGAACATTTGAACAAAGATCATTTGCAGGAATTTTTATGATGAAGTCACTATGCTTTGAAGAAAAACTAGGTAAGTACAATAATGTATAGGTATTTTTAAAATAAAATTTTAATCATGTATACGGTTTACATATATATATATTCTATTATTTTTACTGGATCTACAACATTTTTTTTAAAAAATAAATGGGTGAACATCTTGAGGACAAAAATTGATTTATGTGCTAGAGTTATTTCCCTTGTTCTGAACGCAGAGAGAACACGTTTTATAAGATTATAATTTGACAAATTTAAAAATACTCGTTGTTTTTAATGATATTTAAGCGGTTAGTATTATGTTTATGTATATCAATGTAGTTATAGATATAGATCAGTACACTTTGCAATGTGTTGAAATGGAAATATTTTCAGTTTAAATCATAAACCATACCCCACCCACTGTGACTGTATGTAAATATAATTTGCAGTATTATTTCAATTCATTCAATGGTGACATCTTACTATTTCTGAAATATTTTAACTCGAGACAATGTAAAGAATTCCTTAGCAACTAGATTCATATGTTGAACTGGGACCATGCACAGGCAATTTTCCAGCCAGTGGCACAGGCACTATTTAGTTATAAAGATACTAAGTGTGCTGAGTAATGAACAGATGCTGGTACGAAATGTAGACAAATGCTGACGCTAACAGAAGTTGGAGCTTTACGCATGTCTGGGATATTGTTATTATGCGGGCATTTGCGGTAATAGGTAAAAAAGATATATATATATGGCGTGAAGGGAAAAACCCTAATTAAATCCGTGGACAATATATACTGGCCATACCTATTACCGGGAGTCTAAAATTTTTGTCAACCATGTAAACAATGGCATCAATAACTAATAGTAATAAAGTTACTTAAGTGGTTTGATAAATGAACAGTTACCGATAAGAAATGTAAAAAAATGCAGATGCAAAAATGCATATATCCCAGTATTAGGTATACAGGACAAGGGATAATAATACTTATAACGTAATGTTGATCTATTTGAAAACAGTAGTTTATTAGCAAGAAATGTGCGCGAAATCCAACTTTCTGCATTTATGAAAGCTGTACTCATCCGGTACTGAGTGACATTAAATGAATATGCCGCCATTGCATGATTATCCAAAATTTAAACATTACATTTTGAAATTTTAAAATTTGGTTAGAATATATCAGAAACATTACATTTATAGATAATAACATGAAAACATGTCAAATTATACACCCTTGGTGAAAACACTGAGATTATAGATATTGTTTTGTAATATTCAACTATCATTTGAAATTATGTGTGTACGGAAAGACCGAAACATATTTCCCGCCATCTGTCAAACAGCACCTGATAACCAATCAAAATAATATACGATATTCGCACCGTGCAACCGGAAGTAACTAAGCAGAGTAAATGTTGGAACGGTTAAGAAACGTAAATTTTCAATGTTCTAGAAATCAGATATGGTTTAACAACCATATATTAAATTAACACATTGCTTCTTTAGATCCTTTTGAAATATTTTTTTGTTGATTTGGTCTGTTTATTGCAATTGCGCTCAAGTGTATTTCATTTCGATCTACTGTCTATATTTAAATTATTTTGACAGTGCTTAGGTAACTAGTTTTACACTAGTTTATATATTGTTTGTAAATATGAATGAATGGGTAGGTAATACAAGTTGTGACCCCAAATAAGTATGTTAATGAAGATAGGTGACAGCAGTAGGGTTGAACACTGTTACACATATTTTTAGAAACACACATTCCCATTTCTTTCTTAATTAAAATGTTTAATGTACGTAGGGAGTCAATGGTAGTTTCTACAGTACATGGTACTGACACCAAACCAGAATTCGTTTTGAAAAATACTGGTATAAACAGGCACTTATTTTAAAAATAACCTATAATCTTATCTGTATTTCGGAATTTCGATAAAAATGCAACATACTTAATAATATAAATTATTATGTGTTGGTTATGAAATGTAGAAAACATACTATTCCTGCATATCTACCAGATGATACCAACATCTTGGGTACACAAATATATCATTTTTGGCTTAGTTGTAGCTGCAGGTCTTTACTATATCCATTGTTTAATCTTGTCCGGACTACGGCCCCATAACTTACAAACTATTTTTGCCCAACTTGTTACTGAGTAAAAGTATAAAAGCTTTTTTCAACATATTCAAAGGTGTTTTCCATTTAAAGCCGATGAGGACAAGCTACATAATACATGTACATGTACTATTACTAGGGCTGTTTCGATATACCAGTATACAGGTTTATCGCAGTTTGTTTCTGAGCAACATGTGTATTGAATCAGCAGGGTCCGTATAGGCCGTACCGCGATACAGACGTAGGTTATGCATAATGCAATATCATTTAAAATAATGCAAAAAACCCCCCAAAAAACAACAACAACAACAAAAGAAAAAACAGCATCAAATATGATCAAATATCGAAAGATCAAACAAATAGCCTGACTTTGGTATTCGATTTATTAATCATAAATCTGCAGGACTCGTGCTGTCGATCGGCACAGGCGCCACTTTGCAATAAAAAAGAACATTTACCAAGTAAATAAAACAAAGATTATTGATTAAAGTTTGTCTCAATATCTTATAAGAAAACAGATTCAAATAAACAGCCTCAGTATAACTTTTTTTTGTCATAAAATTTTATTATATAGCGATTTATTTCGGACATACTGTCTTAAAATGTTGTATCAAAGTTTATAAACTATTTTCGAGATTGAATGCTTATCATCAACTGTAAATAGTTGTATAAAGTGAACAAATTGCTAATAGTATGAGTATACAAAGTATATGTTGTTTCAGCTTTAACAGCTTCCACTAGAACTGGAGGCGTTTTACAAATGAAGAGATCTAAAAGACCCTAACTTCTGTGTGTTCCTGGTTATCTAGCTGTAATGGTCCAAAATCTGGTGTGCCTCAAAAGTGACAATGTCTTTGAGAAAGGTAGAGTAACTTAACGCATTGATTAGTATTTCAGGTATTATAAATGGAGTGCTACAGATAAGCACTATTTGAGGATATTTAAGCATTGTATTTTCTGAGTTAAGCATTGAAATTAAAATTCAGGGGTAAAATAAGCATTGGTTATAAATTCTCAATTTCTGTGTTGATTAGTTTGTTTTAAATGTCAATTTGATAAAAATGTTAATTTTTACTCTTAACATTTTGAAAGTAAGCATTGCATACTAATTTAAGGTGTAACATACTCATTTTTAATAAAAGTTTATCTGGAGCACTGAAATGAAATACCGGTATTGAATTCATTAATAAATTTGCATCTTAAATCTCTCCATTTTATTCAAAACATTGGAGGTATTGCATCTGGATAGATAGGTATTTAATTTATTGTTAACCACTGGTTCAACTTAAGAGCTGGTAGTAGTCAATATTTTTGTATGATGTTTACCTAAGCCAGGACTGTGAGTTAACTGAATGAGATATCAAACTGATATCTTGAACTAGACAAATCAGATAATTAATGTCTGAGTTGTGTCCCTTTTTGCTAGATGGACACTTCAAAATGGAACGCGTTGTCATTGTCAGTCATTTATCTATCGTCATATATCAGGTTAGAAGAGAAAATGTACCAGAAGAGAAAATGACATAAAAACATTATTTCTTATGACTGAATAGACTTATGTGAATATATTTTGGTGTGATTGGTTGTTGCTGAAATGAAGGTTAATACCTATGTGAATCCATGGTCTCCACCCACTTGAGGTCTTAGTGGCGGGGCCAAAACAGTCAAATTCAAGGTAGACTTTAAGCATCTTGTTTATACTATTATAGGAAGCACTCAGATAAAAATTGGAAGCATGATTATTGATGCCTATGGGTCCTTTATAAAATTTGTGATTTTTTTCCCCTGGGGATGGGGCATACTTTACTTAATCTATAAAAGAGAAAATGACAAAAACGTTTTTTTTATGACTTAATATATTTCTGTGTACTTTTTTTGGTGTGATTTGCTGTTGCTGACATGACGGTTACTTCCTATGTGAATTTCATGGTCCCTTCCTCCATGAAGTCTGGGGATGGGACATACTTGACTAAATCTATAAAAGAGAAATTGACTCAAAACGTTATTTCTTACATCTTCACTTATGTGAATGTTTTTTGGATAACCAGATGACTGTTAAGGCCGATGAGCCTCTTGTATATATATTATATGTAATGTGTATACATGCATAAATATTTATTTTCTAGTGACATACTGGTATGGAACATTGCTGAGAAGTGAGACATGGAATGATATAGCTCAGTTGGAAGAAAAGTAAACCTTGAAATAAATGATATAGTTGTATCCCTTAGACAACAAATGACAAAATCATACACTGAACCAAGTTCAACATTACATGCTGATGAGATGTCATTTATACACATGATTTTTTTTTCGGAAAATGTGCTGTTGTCCCGACTGATATTGCTTTGATCATGGAGCAACTAAAGGAGTTTACAGATTATCGGCTACATCTATTATGATAAGGAGGTATTTACAAAAAAGAAAATGCAGACTAACAACATTGTGATGCTCCTGTTGGAAGACAACAATTACTGTGATTGATCTAGTATGTTAAAGTGAACCATCAATGAATGAAATCTGCTTTTCTCATCATGATTAATATAAATGTGCTTAGATTTATTTCGTTGTTCATTATTATTCGCTCTCATGAGCCAAAAGCTCTCGAGTAATTATGTGATATGCTTGTGTCAGTCATATTATTTTATTTGTCTTTCAATCTTCATCTTTGCTATCTATGGTAGTTTTTGTCTTGAATATTCAATGAGAGACACTATATGTTAACAAAATAATGAGTCTGTCCCATTGAGTACAATAATAAATAGATTTATTTGATAGTTTAAATAAATTTTAAAAGGATTTATGGAGGGAATAAAATTATGAATGAATACATGTACGGGTAGATGTACAAATAGATTATTTAGATTTGAAATATTTTTGAAACATTAACAGTTACTGTCATACGTTTGTATGTCATTTTATGCCTTATATGCTCACTTTGGCCAAAGGCTTTAAGTGAGGTATTCTGGTCATTTTTTGTCCGTCTGTCTGTCAACAATTTCTATAAACAACATATCAGAAACCGCTGGGCAGATTTTCACCAAAATTAGTATGAAGCATTCTTACATGAAGCTTCTTAAGTTTGTTCAAGTAACTGACTGATCAAATGTTAAACATGAATTTTCATATGTTTAACATATTTTTAAAGCATACATTAGAACATATGTTAAACATACGTGGTACTTTTTCCGTGAAAAACATACATATTCAAACGTATGTTAAACGTGCGTGGTACTATTTCCACGAAAAACATATGTATTTAAACGTATGTTAAACGTGTGTTGTACTATTTTCATGAAAAACGTACGTATTCTAACGTAAGTTAAACGTACGTTAAACATATATAACATGCGTAGTACTATTTATATGAATAACATACGTACTGTAACGTATGTTAAATGTACGTTAAACATATGCTTAACATGCGCAGTACTATTCCTATGAATAACGTACGTTTTCGCCGTACGTTAAAGTATGTTTAACACACGTCAACGTATGTTAAACGCGCGTGGTACTTTTTAGATGTAAACGTATGTTTTGGCACATACGTTTAATTTACGTTAAACGTACGTTTAACATGCGTGGCATTTTAACCTGTGTACTGCCACCACCAAATATGTTTCTCTCCCGTATGCAGACATAGTATCACCATTATTTCATCATACTTTCGTAGTGCAGATGTTGACAAAATGCAAGTTTCAAGTATCTCTTTCGGATCTCTCTATGAATGACAAACCTTCAAATTTTATTATTTGCTATAGAATAAAAAATAAAAATTAATGGTGTGTTTACACCTGCAACATTCTTTCATTTATACTGCGATATATGGATATTCTGACATCTGCATGGCTGATAGATAACCGCGATTCATCGCTAAAAAGAACCAATTGCCATTGGTTTCGTGTGAATTGCAAATGAAATTGTGCCCGTAACAGTCTGGAATCCCGGTGGCGAGCTGTCACAATCTGTCCAATATATGGCCGACGAGCATGAATAGAACACGGTGATGTCTTAAACGGTTTATAATCATCTGTGTATGAGCCATGTATCGTCGAGCAGTAATGGTTGCTGGTAAGACACGATTACGCAGGTGAGCCAATGTAATAGTGCGATCCGTACGTAATATTGTTGCACTTGCGCGACCGGGTCTTGCACGATATAACATGACAGATCAAGTAGTGGCTTACCGGCTCGCAATACTATGAAAAGTGGAAGGGTCATAACTAATGTTGCTGCAATTTTAAATGCAATAAAATATGATTAAACTTAGAATAGTTTGCCTGAAGCAGTCAAAATGACGGGTAACGTTATTTAATACTGACTCCGCCCGGAGCAAACAAATAGACTGTTTTTTTATTTTTAGAAAAATGTGGCATCACTAAAAGTATTTGCTTATTAAAACAAATTTAATTTTGATTATCTCAGCTAAGCAATAAAGGATTATTGTAAAACCTCTTAGTGAAACACCTGCTGCATCGCACGTTAAAATTAAGGAAAACGATTTTTCTGCTTAGACGCATAGGTATACCGGTAGTTTCGAAAAGAATGCATAATAGTTATCAGCAATTACATCGTGCTAACCTTGAGTAACACTTATCTCAACAGTTATGATTACAAAAGAAATTTTCAAACAAATGAAGTGTAAAGTTTTCATTTTTGGTCAATGTATAAGTTTTAAGATTTTAAACATTTTATATAATAATGATATATAACGTGTTATATGATTATCACATGCTAAATTGGTTTTCATATGACATTTTATGTGGAGCAATTATATTTTACATGTTAACAGTGTATAGCATGTAATAATATGAAATAAGGTATTGCCTCTCTTAGGGTCCAACTTCAATTTCATAAGAATAGTATAAAAACAAATATTAAATAAACTTTATAAAACATGAAGTATATGTTTAGGATAACCTTGCAAATGTTTCCATTAGATATTTAATATGTATAACTTTTTTATAAATAAATCATTAATTTTATTACATGATTTCAACTTTATTCAAGGAACTATATCTTTAATTCCTTGGTTTGCAAAACAAAAGCAAACAATAATAGTACTTATTACAAAATTAATGCGACGTATTGTAGGTCTAAGGAACCTTTTAACGATTTTTAATTATTTTGCATTTCTCGAGTTATAGACAACAGATTGGATATCCAAATAATAAAGAAGCTGTCCATTCACGCCTTATTTAATCAGGCTATATAAATGGATACTGGTCACAATAAGTTTTTAGGACCTCTTGACATGGGTTTTTCTTCTGTTATTAATGTTTCTTGCATAAATTAATGTGTACCTAACATGTTAAGAGAGAAGCATATGTCAACAGTCTGGTAAGCTCAGTCTGTTGCACTTGCCCTGTATGTAAAAGGTTGAGTCACACAATGGCTGCATATATTTCTTGTCATGTTACATAACCATATTACATGTCTATACTATGATTTACACTGTTCGATAGCCCGAATGTATTTTTACTGGGGTTAACGCCAATTTAAAAACAAACCTAGAAGAAATCCTAGTACAGCCACCGTCCTTCTGCAAGTAACCTACTTTTTTTTCTCGCAGTAATGAACCGGCAACTTTGGCAGAAAGTTCTGAAGTAAATGGTGATTTGACAACACCTTGGACAACTCTGCCAATGTATATAAAATATTGTTTTAAATGTTAGGCAGTCAGAAAGTGTAAGCATAATAATGCCTCACAAAATTTAAAATATTAAAAGTTAAATTTGAAATATGAGCAGCCTTGCTAAAATTTCTTAAACAAAATATTGCACTAGCTTTTTGTCAAAGCAGCAATTTAAAAAATATACATTTTTAAAAGAGATAAATTTCATTAAAAAAACAGAGATTTCTTTTTTCACAATATTTAAGTTTTTTTTTTCATGTTGTTTGCAACTGCTGGGATTCGAACCAAGCATTTCTACAGGAGTGTAGATGTGTTTGACAGTTACACCACAGAAGTATATTATGTTGTACAAAGATGATGGTCTTAAATATTTACCAAACAAAATTAATCTAGCCATAGACTCTGTGATGGTTAGTCTTGAAATTTGAACAGCCATAAACCCCCGAAGATGCGTTTAGAACTGTTTACAAGCGAACCCTAGTACGATAATTAGGTATACAAACCGACGTTAAGTAACTGATATACTGTTTAAAAAAAACATAAAACCTATTCATACAAACAAAAACAGAACAAGATCTGTCAGTAAAACAGTGCGCCAGCCTATTTGAATTTATGTGACAAGAGTACACGTTTGATTGAGACTGATGAGAAATCCAAACAAACAAGAGTTAACTTACTTACTAAATTGAGTAGGTCTTACAAATGCAATACATTGTATGAAGTTTCAATCAAATACATTGAATGGTTGGTGAGATATGGACTTGATGAATCTCTTTTATAACACATGACCCCTACTTTTATCATCATATTTTGATAGTGCAGATGTTGACAAACAATAAAATGTAGATTTCACTTCTTCATTTGGGTCTCTCACTGAATGACAAGCGTTCAAACTTTTATTATTTACTATAGAATAAAGAACAAAAATCAATGGTGGGATTACAGTTTTAGAAAGAAGACAAAGTCTCAGGTGACCTGAAAATACTGACTTAGATTCTAGTTGAGGGCATTATGGTAGATTGAAAGCATTTAAATCACGTCTCTCATTAATTCAAGTCTTTTTATCTATTTTATCAACCACTATATGCCGCACTATGTGTATCAATATAATTGCTTGATATCATTTAGATTGACCAAACTATTTGCCATACTTTGCCATGTCATCCTTATAAAAATGTTTATTTTTTTCATGTTGGTAGGTAGGTAGCTAAAAGTATTTCTGTCAGATTTTGAATTTGCATAGTCATTTTAAAGAAAAATGGACAGAATCATGAAAAGTAAAAATTAAACGATTTGAAAGGTAATAAAACATTTTGGGTAGCTGCAATTTTCAGTAAGTAAGTAGGAGCTCGGTAAACACGTTTTTTAAGGACGACCCCACTTGTTTTGTTTTTATGCCAGAGTGCAACCCTCCACTACTGAGAGCACTTCTGTGCTATAAGTAAAGATCACATGTGTCACATTGAAGTTGTTGGTTTCAAGTCAAGTTATATACCAATGCTCTAGATAAGCTTTTCTTCAAATGAGTATTTACCCCTTAAATTAGTATGCAATGTTTATTTTCAAAATGTTAAGGGTAAAAATGAAAATTCTTATCAAAAATGCCATTTAAAACAAATAATCAACACTGAAATTGACCAATGCTTATTTTACCTCTTAATTTCAATTCCAATGCTTTATTCAGAAATTTCAATGCTTATATACACCCCAATAGTGCTGATCTGTAGCACTGCTATATACATACACAACGCAGTGTGGCCTGGTGGTGGAGCGTCTGCCTCGCGTGCGGAATGTCGTGGGTTTGATTTCCCAACCGGGTCATACTTTAAAAATGGTACTAGAAGCTTCCTCGCTTGACGCTCACGTTTAGAGGAGAGTTCTAGGTCTGGTCGGCCCGGTATCAGTATAATGTGACTGGGTGGGGTTTCATTCCATGTGTCTGCAGCATAATATTCCAGTGTGACAGCGATCAGAATACTGTCTCAAGTAGACACCGTCGCGATTTGACTGAAAAAATGTTGAAAGTGACGCTAAACACAATATAACAAGAATATACATACAATTTATCAAGAATTAACCAATTTCTTCTGGAAGGTTCTACTCAGACCATTTTACTTCTTGGAATTTCAGGAGACCTTCCAATACCATTTGATGGTCATGTTCATTATTGCGCAAAGAGTAGAGTGTTGCATTTTTACTACAAGGCACTGTTCACCAAATATCAACTTCTAATTTATTTTCACATTAACACTTTTTCCCCATAACATTAACTCTTGCCCGGGTCTGTTATCCAAATTAGGGTTTTGGGTAGTGATAATGCCTGCCTAAATGAATTCTGGGTAGTGATAACACCCTTCTCGTGGAAATTATACAAAGCAGACGATTATGAAACCATTCTTACAGTAATAATAGACAAAATTTAATATAGATACTATATATGGTACTATTTGAAGTAATGTGATGAAATTACCAAATTACCAACCTCTGACAGTACAGCAAATCCAATAGCCGGATGTCCACGACAAGCAGAAAAATTGTCACCTGTTACAAAAATTGAGTCCTTTTAATAACTTTTATTGGTGCACATACATATTGGGAATGATTAGCACTGAGCAGTTAATTACTAGTCTGGATCAATTATCATGCAATTATCTCCAGGAGAGTATTCAATGGGATATAGCTGTATTGATAGCAGCATAAATTGGTCGGTCCCATTAGCGCAGTCGGTAGAGCACAAAACTTCTAGTATCGAGGTTGTGGGTTAGATTCCCGAGGCTTGTTAAATAATTAACAGTCATTCTGACGGGACTTTAATCGAGGATCCGTGTGACGGTGCTATACACTATGCATGCTAAAAGCGAGAAAAAAACATATAATGGGTTTCAATCTGTATCCCGCACTGTCCCCCTGAAACCTAAAAAGACTAACACTCTTCTCGTGTTATTGCCAATGCGGGATGTTTATGTCAGACTCTGTAAATATTAGGTAAGCTACTTTTGCGTCACACATCATGTCAACTACAAATATTAAAAAAAATTGTTGATGTTTACATGAGCTTGTATAGAAGGATAGGAATCTTGCATCTCCTGACTAAAAATTCATTAAATAGCACACAAAGGATTACTAATTTGGCAAATTAATCATTCATAATTAACAGACAGCTGATTTCTTGTACATAAACTGTACATTGTAGATGATTAAAATTATTTTGATCACACACAAATTATTATCTTAAATTAGATATTGGGGTTTGAAGAAATATTTCTAATAATTTGTCGTCATTTCAGCTGTAGTACACACATTTTGTAATTAAAAATATTTCAAAAGTTTTTAAACACAAACTTCTGGGAATGTTTTGATGAGAATGTCATTATGCAGTATAAGAATTTTTGAATAGTGAGATGAATGGAAATTAAGATAATTGCAAAAAGATATTGGAAGATTTTGCGTGAACATTGACAAAATCTCAATTATTTGCCTTCCCTTCTCTATATAATTCCTTGATGTTTATGTCCATGTTATGTTAGCAACTGCGACACACACTATGACAAATACAGATATTAAAAATAAAGCATATGTTTATGCCTGCAAAATGTTAGGTTAGTGACTTCTACGCCTCACACTATGACAACTACAGATATTAAAAAAAGATAGTTGAAGTCTTATGTTCGCTCCACACAATGCGAATTTGAGTCCGATGCCTATCATTTCTGCTCCACCAAACATTGAAAGTAAAGTCGAGAAGGTTGGACGCAGCTTCAATTTCACACGCTGTGGCCCACCGATGGCGGTGGTAATGTCAACCTATATGTTTGTCTACCTTAAATTTGTGTTGAAAACAGGTAGTGGTTTCGAAAACCATAATTTAGTATAGTTTTTGTGGCATGCCAATTAACCAGGCGTGACAATCCAGAAAACAGCAAGAAGATTGACAATTGTGGAAAGTCTGTTGAACAAATTGGGGCTATAATTATATGTAGTCAAGTATGTCATTTAAAAGTAACAAGTAATAAAACATTCAGCACATATATTTTTTTTCATCTAAATTAAAACAATTTTAGGCAAAACACTAATCAATATCATCATTGCCGATTCAAACAATCGGCCTTTAATAAAGTCTAAAACCACATTACGTGCAAACTCAAAACTCCTAATTGATACAATTAGTGGAAGGCATCTCTATAGATAGTGAGGTCAGCATGATTTTACTATATATTCTATGTAATGTGGCTATTTTGGATTTTGGAGCAGTCATTTTTTCGAGAAGGATCATTGAAACTGAAAATGACGTCCTGTTTTTAATGTTTGTCCACCATTTTAGATTTTAGATGAATGAAATGTTTGAGAGGTCATTTTTTTGTGATTCTTAGACAGGAGATAACGCCAGAAATAAACAGGCAGACTTTGGTTAGAGTGCTGATTTGTATATCTTATCTAGTAATACGAGCGGACATAGATGATCACGTCATGATGACTGAAATCGATTCCTTTTATTACAAAGTGCATCATACCACAATAAGTTGGTATACACCTTCTTTCAGCAATTCCCGATATATATGTAACGAGCCATTGGCGGAGCGAGGTAGAATAAATTAAGGTAGATATCACGAAGATATTTAGGAAATTGGAATGAAAAATAAAACGCCGCATATTTTGTACAAGACACATTTTATTTCAAGAAATATAACACTTTGACTCATCTTTGTTGCTCGCCATCAGTTTGTTAGTTTTGTAAAGACAACAAATACTCTTCAATATCCATACGGGCATCTCTCACTTTCTTTTCAATCACAATCCTATATTTTTTCGTTTGTGCCATTGTTAATAGTTTAGCTTGATCACGGTCTCTGCAAATTTTTTTTGTGAATCTGTCACCGTTACAACTTGGTTTGATGTGCTCATAATCATGTCCTTGATTGTATCAAAGTTAATTGTTATTTGGTTTTTAAAATTCAGAGTAATGCCTTTTATTTTGCAATGATTTTTGTTTACCAGCCTCATCGTTTTTTTTTTAATTGGTAGGTATAACATGTTGGTCCACTAGCAACAAATGTTTTGATTTGATTTCCTGGTATTTCATCAGTAAGATCACCTAAATAATCACCCAACGAAGGATTCCAGTCTCCCGGTTTTGAGGTAAATACAACAGAATCGGTATCCGCATACAAAGTGAGAGGTCCCAGCTTTTCTAAATATGAGTACAATTTGAGCCTAGCTTGAGCTGTCGTGTAGGCCGCTATGACAACGTTAGTTTTTCCAGTAGGTTCTACAAATTCATCTCTGTATTTCCAACGTACCTTCACCAATTCATTAGACACAAAGTTCACCGCAGTCACTTCTACTCTGTTACTTGTCAGTTTTTCAAAGAACAGGGCGGGCTCCTCAATGAATTCCACTTGATTTTTGTTCAGTCTCTGATCAAATTTCCCCCAGAATGAATTGAGCATAAGTTTAGCCAAAGCACGCATTCCCGGATTTTTCTCTATTTGATGGTAGTTGAGTTGTATTCCCTCTTTTTCATAATACTGCTGAATGTACATTTGTTTTTGTTCTTGTGTACCACACCATTTTGGCCAACAACTTTTTTCCTGTTTAATCTTAAGAAGAGGCCCCCTTCTTTTGTAACAGGGTCATATTGTGAGATGTCATCGAAGTGCCAGACTTCATCAATGGTATCCAACTTGTATCCTTTAGCGATGGCTTTTTTAACTTCATCCGTGACCCAAGTCCCCACAAAAGCCCTTTCGTCGTACGTATGCTGACATTTTGTTTGTTAATGGGTTTCGGCACAAGTTTTGCAAAGAGAGAATAACAATTTACCGTTATTTTTACAAGGGAGAACAGGAATGAATAAGTCTCGCGGTGGAATGACTTTACACTTGACTAACACTTCATATACATCGATTTCTGCAAAATTTTCGGTAATAATGTTAGGATTGCCCATGGGGATTTTTCCTTCTTATTGATAAAGGGATAGAGTGAATTCACGTCATAATATTGGATGGTTTCTTTGTAGGTTGCTTCTTTGAAAAGCGTGAAGGCTTCGGTTCGACCTCCGAAAAACGCCTGTCGGGGTTGTAGTGGTGTAACCATACCAAGCTGTTCGATGAAACCCCTTATGTAATTGTTTTCTTTTAATTCATTTTCATACTCAGATTCCCAAATATATACATATGTGTAACCAAGTTCTTCTATGTACTTCTGTTTCAAAGTGTTCTGGTAGAGTTCTCCCATGGTGAGTTTATTGATAGGGTTCGCAGTCGAACTTGAATATAGTTTCGGATTACTGTGCCAAAAGTCACCATGAAATTCCAGTAAGACTTTTTTGTCTTCTGTTTCATAATAACCATCCATCTTATACGGTCCAATGACCTTTTCACCCCCGTTGCGAGCGTATTGTATACGAATACCCAGGATATGAGACTGATATTTGATCCACAGTATAGCTTTTATAGATTGAACCTTTTCGGGATTATAATCTTGGGAATGATACCAATGGTACATTCCTTGAGAAAGTTTCTTCTAAAGACCGTTTGACAAGCGGAGGCAAATGTAATGTTTATTTCGAAATGGGTCAACCTGAGTTACTTTCAAGAAGTCAGCCCTAAATTTGAGACAACATCGTCTTAGAATATCCACATCGGATCGACAATATTTCAATATTTCTTTCTGAAAATCAAACGGTGTGTATTTGTTGGCTTCATACCAATCAATGAAAGCTTTTTTCGATTCGGGTTTCATTCCATCAGGATTGTAATATTTCATATCTGATTTTCTTGTCTATTAAACAATTGGGTGAAGTAGCCCTTAGACAATTCAGAAAACCCAAACATAGCCGGTAGTTTTGAAAGAGCCATTGGCAAAAAGTTGATGGAATCAATCATTTTGATTTTGCATCTTGGAACTGTCAAAGACATGATTATGGCACCATTGTAGATCACAGTTGGAACAACAGCATTTTTGTACAAATACTGTAAAATGGGGTAGGAGTCGTAACCTTGGAAATTGTGACACATAACAGTGGCTTTAGTATTGTGTTCAGAAAAAAGCCATTCACAATATGAATCGATCGTTTTAGGCCCCGACAATATAATTTCATTCTTTCCACACAGCTCACATTCACTCTCTTGAGTCAACTCTCTTATCCATGCAAATGGTGCATACCTTGAGAACCATGCATAGATTCGGCACATGCTCAAACGCACCACACTTGGACATTTTACAATGTTTACATTTTCCATCTCCATCTAGCTCATACCCTATCTCACATTGAACAATATCTTGCTGTCGACATTCCAGATCAAAAAATATATACACGTTAGCATTTGCTTCATCATTATCTTCAGCTTAAATGAATTGTTCATCTGGGCCAGAACTCTCAGGTTGCATGTAACACTGATGATCCTCTTCAAAGAAGTCTTTACACAAATCACAATACGTTGATTCACACACATGACGTTTATCACTAATAATTTTTTTTATTGTTTTTCCATATAATTGGCATCTGTTGTATGTTTTACACGTTGAATTCCCCTTTACTGTTGTTTGTTGATGGAGTTCAAAACACTCTTTTCCACAGAAGAAACGGTTACAATCTTCACAGTTTATCCATGTCTCATCTCATGCATCATGTATTTTCTTGCAGCTGTGGCATGCATTGTTACACGAATGGTGTTCTTTATGATCATATCCTTGCTGACATATTGTGCAGTTATTGTTTCGTGACAGAAAGGCAGACATGCTTGTAATAATTAATGTCGTAATGACTGTTATGGTAGAATAGATATATTTTCTTTTCAATCACTGGTCCAGCATAGATTATACTGTTGAAATGGTCAGCCGACACGATGTGTATCTGGTATCCAATCAAAACGCCTTGAAACTGTTTTATTTCTTCAATACCGCATTGTCCAAGTTTAACACGGGCTTGTTCGTGAAGTTCTCTAGTCAGATTTCCCTGTGGCTCGTACCCTAGTCCTATGTTATTCCTCTTTTCATGTTGGTCCAGTCTTGCCATGGCTGTGACAATGGCCCTGGAGCAGCACAAGTCGTCATCATTTTGAATGCGAATGATGCATCTTTTGTCCAACACAAATCTATCAGTGTTGACATATTTGCATCGTTTTCTACTTCCACCTTGAGACATTTTCACGTGAGTCATTTCAAATATTAGCGATTCGTCGATGACAAATTCTTCATTGGATTGTAATACTCTCTCCACTTCTGACATAAACCGGTCAGCTGTCAATTCATGTAATCGTAGAAAAGATATCACAAATTGGATAGTCCGATGTTGGGCTCTGTACCACTAATCTAATGAGGTCTTCTGATTTCACTCCCTTTGTTATATCTTTAAAAACGGCGTTGAATAGTTGCTTGAGTGTAGCCAACACGTCGTCTGTCACTTTTAGATCGTTGAAATTGACTTTGTAGGTAGATGCTGTTGACCACATTCATCAAAATGTAAATTGTTGGTAGTCGTATGCTTCTTCTTATGTTCCGTGAGATTGTTTCATCGGTTAAACACTTTAGAACATATGTCGCATATAAATTTCTGCCAGTGATTTTCTGCTCTTCTATGTTGTAGTAACTCGCTCAATTTAGGAAATGTTTTTCCACATTCTTCACAGGTGCTACTGTAATGATTAAAGACGTTGGTGCGTTACCCTTATAGATTTATGGTTATACATACTCGCATTTGATTGGTCGAGAATGCATTATTCTGATTGGTTCATATCGACACAGTTCTGGTATCTGATTGGCCAGTGTGTGGAGCATGATTTAGGTATTCACGGTACATACACATTATTAGGCAAATGAATAATCAAATAATATTGTCAATACATACATATGTTCTATTCAGAGTATTGAATTTACTATCAAACGGCTTCCTTTTTTAATTTATATAGTAGTCTTATTACTTACTAGAAATGCATACATCGATTATAACGACCCCAACAAATATGCAAATATGTACCCACAGTGTCACGAATATAATGCGACGGGAGTACTTATTTGAAGATCCAGCCAAACCATCTATATGTAATAGTAATGAGACCATATAGGAATCGAAGAGAACTGATAAAGTCAAATCAACAATTTGTTGAAGACAAACCCGTGATCGAACATATGAACTATGTGTTACCAAATGTGTTCAATTCGGTTGTAATATGATTATAACGTTCCATAACGTGTGGGCCGGAAATTTATTCAAGACTCCGTGTAATCATATTACAACCGAATTGAACACATTAACCAATTCCAATTATAAATAATTTAATATTTTTCTTCTGAATTTAAATTATTACGGATTGAAATCGAAATATGTTTAAAAGATTTTTAAACAAAAAACGGTAGTCTTGATTTAACAAATACCATGGACGTTTATCAAAACACAATAAAAATTGAAATATAAGGTAGAAAAGTGAAACAGTAAGTTTTCTATTGGTGGCGAAAGTTTCATATTGATATTTATTGAAGTCATTTTTCTTATTTTTTATTTCAAAAATGGGCTAAAAAAGACAACGATCACACAAAAAAACTTTAAGCGTTAAATTTTTCATTTCTTTAAAATTAAAAAAGAAAAAAAAAAAATCTCCCAAATCAAGCCCTTTCTTTTGATACCATAATTACAAAATTATGCTGTTTGATTCTGGAGGATGTGTCTTTCCATGATTTAGCAAACACCACGTGATCTAGTAGTAAAGCACCGAACCTGTGATCGGAGGGTCGTGGGTATTTCAATCGTTCGCCACGACTATGTGTGGTGTCCTTGAGCAAGACACTTTCCCCACATATGCTTAGTACTGGTTATATACGAGCGTGATTTCTCTAAGTCGTAAGAACTTGTTTCAAAATCGAAGTAGAATAAATTAGTTCAGACTAAACTAGAAAAAGCCAAAATGTGTCTCTGATAAAATTGATCAAATAAGGTACTTTGTTTCATTGAAGACAATATCCCTAGATCTCTAAATTAGGCCTTTGATCCCTGGATCTCTGAAAGTAATGGCCAATTTTCCCCAGATCTCTGTAAATAAATGGCCATGTTCTCTAGATCTTCAAAAACCCCGGGAGGGCCTCTTTAATTATCCACTTGACTAAGAATTTTATTTGTCAACAAATTTTGCTTATTTTTTCATAAGTATTACAATATTTTTTTGAAACATATTGTTTAGCTATATTTTATATGGAATAATTATCCCGAGGCAACGCATGGGTAAAAGATTGTCGTTTTTTTAAATGCACAACTTCTCACTGAGTTCTAGACGACGCTCGAGTGATGCCGTAACGGGTTCGTAAACAAACTCGCCCTTCGGTTTCGACCTCTATTAGAATCACATGCAGGTATCCCTTTTTGATGATTTTCATTACAGGAGTTTTGTTTGTTCGTTAGTGTTTGTTAAAAACTCTATATTATATGTTTTTAGATGATGACGGGTACGAGGCATACGATGACGTCACATAATCGCTTACGTGACATTGATAGCGGATGGGCGTGGACTGTGCTGTTTGCAGTGTACTGTGGTGTCGCAATGATATCAACAACAGCATATATGTCGGGTGTTTTGTACGTTACATTATTAGACTGTTACCATGACGACAAGGCAAAAACAACATTTGTAGTCTCTCTGAACTCAGGTCTGCTATGTCTGCTAGGTAAATATCATGTTTTAGATTTATTGTCTTAAACAACTGTATTCTTGTTTTATATTCTGTTCTTTTAAATGCAAGGGTGAACCTAAAATCTAGCTTTTAATTATTATGATTTGCATGATTTATCAATTGTTTGTATACTAACACGAGATATGTCTGGCGGTGGTTGTTTAACTTACATTTAAAAACAAAATAAATACTGTTATATGTGAGGTAACTTTTTAATTGAAAACCATCAAAGTTTCTTCCTAATTTTGAACCCACATAACAGTTTTTAATGACAGAGAAAATTCTCCTGGAATATAGTAAGCAATGTGAAACAAACGTTTCTTAAATATGTTTAGTTGGAATTTGAATAGGAGTTAAAAGATTGACTGTCGAGTTGAAATCCAAATGTTGAGTGTTATGTAAGAAAATCGAGTGCTGAATAAGAATGTCGAATGTCGAGTAAGAATATAGAAATCCATCATGAGAATTCTTGTGTGATAGAAGAATCTCACCCTCTGGGTCAAACTAACATGCAGAGACAAGACTTTGCCAAGTCCCCTGCAGTAATTTTGACCCAAAATGTGAGATTTGTCTATTACATGGATGAACTGATAATGGATTTTTTTCTTTATTTCATCTCACCCTCAATAATGGCCGTCATCACAAAAATATCCTACTTTCTAATTGTGTGTTTAATTTCAAATTTCTTATTCGACACTCCACCAAAAGTGACACACCACCAATCCATAGTCTCTATGATGATTGGCTGATATACGGCATTGCCCCTTATTGTCATTTGTCTCACGCAGCTGATTCAACTGGGAAAGTCATCAGTTACTTGCAGAGATAGGCGTGCTCGAGTACTGGTTGACCTTCTTGGATCACAGAAAAAAAATGTTAGGTTAACTGATCGCCTTTTAGCCCTAGATGGCATACACATGCTGCTAAATGTTCAAACAAACGAACGGACGAACGAACGAACGAAATAACGAAGGAAATAACACTTGAAAAAAAACACACAACAGACAGACAGACAAACAAATAAATGCAACCGCTTTAAAATGCTGTTAACTACAAATAAAGAAAAAAGGTAAATCAACAAAAAGTATATCTTTAATGTCTAGAGACACATTTATACTGAAATCGTGCACAGAAACATACTTATGATGAAAATATTATTTCTTTAAACCAAGCAAAGTCACAGTTTTTGAGGAAAAAAAATCTTAAATAGTTGATACAGCTCAGAGATGAAAAACGTTCTATTCTTAGATGATGTATTTTCTAAGATGCTTTTTGAATAACACTTAAGAATAAGTATTAGTCTAAGATGAAAATACTGATTAAAGATAAAAAGCTAAGAAAATTAAATATATAAAATAAATCTAAGAAGCTTTATGAATACGGCCCCTAAACTTGAAATAGAATAGTTCTCGGTGGAATAGAAAGTCAATATAGCATGCTATTTAATGATATAATCTGACTGGATATAAAACTTTGTTGAACACTGCCTATTTTTTTCGAATGTTTTGTCTATTTACAGGACCAGTTGTCAGTTTCATAGTGAACCGATATAGTTGCCGCATTGCCATGGTTACCGGAGGAGTCGTATTGTCTGTGTCGTGCTTATGCAGCGCCTTTGTGCGGAGTATAGATATGCTGATTGTAATATATGGTGTATTTGGAGGTAATTGCCCAGTGACATTGATGCTTTTAGGCATATAACCACCACTTATTTAAATTGGGGGGGGGGGGGGGGGGGATTTTCCAAAATTTTGGCAAGTTTATGTCTCAAATAAAGCATATATGTCCATAGTTACATTGAAATTTCATGAAAAAATCACAAAGATTTTGTACTTTATGATTGAAATATGCAATATTTTGGCATATACATTGTATTGAATAATGTATTTTGGTAAGATAATGTCTTCAATGTGTCATGAGACTATTTTAATTGAAGTAGGTAAAACAATTTTTTTTGGGTAAAACTAGTAAAACACATCAAAATTGCATGTTGGCCAACATCTCGCGCCTGTATATAATGATCATGTAAGAAGTGGTATTCTGACAAAAGTGCCAGTATTTAATGCCTGCAACTTGGCATTATTACTTCAAATTTATAGTACTTAAAAAAGAGGTAACTATGAAATTTAAAAAAAAGTTTCCTCTAAATGTCTGAAGCAGTCATTTTATATAACCATTTTATGTTATACGAGGGGTTTCAATTAATTCTGTCACTAATGACCTTTCGTAGACACAATGTTGCGTAAGAACACGAAAAACTCGTGCAATTGTTTGGGGATGTTTATAATACACCTGCAAACTCCCCATTTAATCTGATTATAAGTGACCAAGATATACATTTTTGAATAATACACACCCATGTACAGTGGCTATATTTCAATGTCATAATGAAACCTGAAGAAAAATTAGAAATAGGGGCTTACATTAAAGCACTAGTTTCTTTGCAGTTATTGCCAAAAGAAATTTATTCTGAATTCTGTCGTATACATAGAAGTTCTACCGTAAGATTAATAACAATTTATCGTTGGGTTTAACAATTCTAGGGGGTCAGCATAACCTGCACGAAGATAACTGCCCAGGTAGGCCTGTTGTTGCAGCAACAAAGGTAAACATTGGTGCTGTTAGAGCTTTGGTAGAAGAAGCTGGACGGTCTACTGTTTCCCATATAGCTTATAGTCTAGGTATTTCACAAGGCAACGTACATCATATTCTGACTTACTGTTTAAAATTCAACAAGCTTTGTGCTAGACGGATCCTTCACTTGCTGACACCTGACCAAACGGCCAAGCGTTTAGATTATGCTAAAAAAACTTCTGAAAAAATATAAAAATTGTAAACCTTGGAAAATTTTTGACTTGTTCAATGGGGATGAAACTTGGGTTTATTATTTTGTACACATTCCTTGCAAAGAGAGTAGAACAATTACAGGCAAGTTTTACAAAGATGAAGTACAAAATCTGTCAAATTTTTTATCAAAATAAACGCTCAAGAAAAGGTTTGGAAAGCATACATCTTCTTCGTGACAATGCTTCTGCCCACAAAAGTAAAAGTATACAGTCTTTCTTAGAACAAGAAAGATTATTCAGGTTGAAACCTACTCTTATTCCTCTGACTGAAGTCCCTGTGACTTTTTCCTATTTCAAATGCTAAAGAAAATGCTCGCAGGTAAATACTCTGTTACAAGAAGTGCACTTGGTTCTGCAATTTTTAAGTATCTGAGAAGTATACTAAGGAGAGACTACTTTGGACTGCAAGACTTCAAAAGTGTGTATCTGTGCGGTGTGTGTGTGTGTGTGGGGGGGGGGGGGGGGGGGGGTACTTTGAAGGGTTGGCCTGAAAAAAATCCCATTCTGTTAAAATCTTAATTACCCGAAGACCAGTGAAAAAATATATTGAATGTCCTAGTATGTATATCAATTTGTATTAGTAATTTATAAATGGTGCAAGCCACGTCCATTACTAGGAGTGTAATATATACTGAGAAGTGAAGGATCAGCGAAGTCAGCGAATTACAGTGAAAATGTGCACATATAGAATGATTCGTATACTATGATTTCATTTATTAAAGACATGTATCTATATATTTATTTTACCTCTATCATTGTACACCTAGAATGACATTTAAAATACCCAGAGGATTATGTCTTAATGATTAGCTCTACTGGCCAAAGACGAATAGGGCTTATGCGATAGTGCGTTGTCCGTCGTCTGTCGTCCGTTAGCAGCACTTTTCTGAAAGCACTAGGCCTATTAAACTCAAACTTTACATGAATGTTTCTATTGCATAGGAAACATAATTGAAGATTTGAAATTTAAGAAGACCACCGTTACTAAAAATAGTCAAAAAATTAAACATGAACCGCATATTCTGATAATCAACTGCAGTTATGTTAGTCTTGTTAAAATGGCATCTCTTCGGTTAAAAATGCCTCCGCCCCGAGGGTTCAATAAGGGGACATATGTCATTAAACTAAACATTGATATATTATATTTTTAAAAAGGAACTGATTTTGCATATATTTTCACAGAAGTATTTTTGGTCAAGAAGGTTGAGATTTGTAAAAATGACTGGGTTCCACTTTTAAAACGGGCCAGGAGGGATCCCAAAAGGGTAAACATTGGGAATCACAAAAATCGTTTTCTTACGAACCGGTCAAATTTGTTCATATTTGGATTAAATTGCCCTAATATGAAGACAAGAATATAGGGACTAATATTTATAGCGACCCTGTAAGGTGTCTTAGAATTTTACATAGGGATACTATGGACAATTTCTAAGTTTTTCACCCAGTTAGACAACATTATTATTCTATTTAAGTTATGGAGCATTATCTAGTCATAGAAAATAAGATTTGGTTCAATAAGGAGAACTAACTTCCCATAAAGTGCCAAGGTGGGTCGATAAAAGGTTAAAATTGAAAATTTTAAAAATTCTTCTTCTCAACAACCGATTTGTCAAATTTGTTCATATTGGATATAGATTATCCAAATAAGTGTGGGTTTAAAGTCTGTACAAATTAGAGGGCTTGTATTTTTAAAAGGGCTCGTTAAGGGGACTTTGAGTTTTGCGTAGGTATACTATGGGAAAACGGATTTATTTTTTATCCTTATATGATTTTTTTAATCAGTTCGAGTTCTGAAATGTCTATTAATCATTCGATTTTGTTCAATACGAAAAATTAACTTTCCAAAAGAGACCAGTCTGGATCACAGAATAGTTAAAATTGAACATTTCAAAAATCTTCTTCTCAACAACCAGCCAGTCAAATTTGTTCATATTTGATATAGGTTATCCCTGTACGTAGGGGTTTGAGGTTTTACAAATCAAGAGACTAGCATTTATATATGGGCCCTGTAAGTTTAACACAGGTCAAATATGGCAAAACGGAAAATTCTATTTTTTTCATCCATTTGTGTAGAATTGTTATTTAGTTTGAGATCTGAAGCATCTACTAGACATAGCAAACATGATTTAGTTAATAAGCAAGACTGAATGTCTTTAAGGGGTCAGGTGGGGTCACAAAAGAGTTGAAATTAAAATTCTCAAAAATCTTATTCTCAACAACCGGTCAGTCAAATTTGGTGTAAATTATTCCTATGAAAAAGAGTTCTCTAAGTTGAATGAAGGGGCGTTGGGATATATACAGGCCCTGTAATGGGACAGCGTTTCACATGGGAATACTATGGGAAAACGGAAATTTCGTCTATTTGTGTAAATATATTGGATGGGGGGGGGGGGGGGGGGGGGGTATCCTTTCTGTCAAATTTCTCCATATATTATATAAGTATTTTTACATTAGAAAGGAATTGAAGGCTGGGATATACATAAGAATATTATAGGGAAAACTGAAAATTTTCATTTTCTCATTCATGTGTACAAAAAACTTCTATTAAAGATCTAAAGCTCATAGCAAAAGTTACTATGAGTGAGCGATCGAAGTTTTGACAAATTAAGGGGCTGGAATGCATAAGGGACCTGTACGGGGACTATATTTTTTCTTAAAGATGAAAGGTATTGGAATTTAATGTATTTTCTTTATATTGCAATTAACATTTTGTTCAGTAAGGATGTTTGGGGGTATTTATCCATAAGGGTTTAAGACGACCGCCAAAGACGGTTAATTTGTGAAATTTCAAAAAGTACTATGGCCACTATGAGCAAGTAGAGCGTTCTAAGGCTCTCTTTGGCCTCTTGTTTAATATAACAGTGAAATATTATCAAGACTCGATCTAGAATATTCTGTAGGGGCTGTTACTTTTATACAGCGGCCTACGAAATTGGCTTAGTGAACCGTAATCTTATGTAACAACATGGTAAATGGCTTTGTATATCAAACTTCTACTGTTTCAGTGTAACAATATAGTGTCTTCAGAGGTTAAACTTCTATTGATTTAATGTAATTCAGCTGGTCTGAACTGGCCATATGCAATGGCTATGTATTATTTGCAGAGTGTTTCAAAGTATCTACGTTCTTTAATAAGCTAATATTACTACACTTTCTGTTTTAGACAGACATCTCTGTTGTTCAGAATGTATCTTTTACATAACTATATATTATTTTTACTTACCAGGAATAGGAAATGCATTGGTAGGTACACCTTTAGCAATTGTCCTTGGTTTTTATTTCAACAAACATCGCAACTTCGTCATATCTATGTCGTTTTCCATGGTTGGCATAGGCATATTTGCAGCAACTCCATTCGCAATGGCCATTGTCGACACATACGGTCTCCGTGGAACCTTCTTGATATTAAGTGCATTCAATGCTCATCTTTGTGTAGTTGGAGTTATTTGTAAACCGTCACTGATAGAAATGAAACTTCACTATGAAAAACAAATGTCGACTTACAATGAGGAAAACGTGAAAGAATATGACATTGGAATGGAAAAACATGAAAACCCGGAACAAAAGAAACGAAATCTTACAGATAAGTTTAACAATACGGTTATGAAGAGAGTTGATGTGGTGCTCTTTCTTTTCAGCACTCTTTCTTGGAACCTTACACTTGCTGTTTGCGTCATGCACTTACCAAACTATTTAACAGTAAAAGGTACCGATGACGTGCAAATAGCCGTCATCATGACTTGCTTCAGTGCTGGAAATATGGCAGGGAGATTTTTCACGCCTTTCACTGTTGACAGAAAGCGGATTGACATTTTCATTGTTCACATTGTTATGTTAGCAATAGGTGGTGTTGTGACATTGTCATTTCCATTCTACAGCAGTCAGTTCGAGGGCGGGGACTATGCATTTTCAGTTGCTATAGGCTTCTTAACGGGTGGTCCGAATGCACTTATGACTCCCATAACACTGCGATTGGTCGGACTGGAAAAGTTATCAGCAGCCCACGGGTTGTCCTATTTCTTTTGTGGGCTTGGTTTCGTCATTGGACCCCCAACTGCAGGT
Organism: Panopea generosa; assembly: GCA_029582155.1. NCBI lineage: Eukaryota > Metazoa > Mollusca > Bivalvia > Adapedonta > Hiatellidae > Panopea > Panopea generosa. Next base: position 54,863,986 of record CM055900.1, on the reverse strand, counting down.
AAGTTATACTTGACATATATGTAAAGTCTCATTTATTCTAATTCCCCCATTTTCTTTACAGTACCAGCGTTCTGAGAAATGCCTACGATATTATCTTACTTATCGACATTCGATTGCGAAAAGATAAGTTAGTCAAACTTTTACTGATATAATTACATAAGCCTATGGTGGTTTTAGGTTTGTGTTAAATATTGGAGGAGAAGCATTACTTTTACATGGTATCGCTTCCAATAAATCATTAGTACATCGATCCAATCTTGAGTTTATTTTGCTATATTGCTGATCCCTTCTTTGATAATTGAAAAGAAATGGTTATAACAGGCATATGTTTATGTAATAATTACAATTTCGTTTACTTGTAACAAAGAAATTACAAATTACACGCGATTACATTGATACCAATGCATGCAATAACATATTACATGGTCTGATCCTTGATTACATGTCTACTTAAATGTGACCTTTTTCTAATTCAGCTTTAGAAAAAATAGAATTTTACTTATTCTATTGAGACAATTACCTGATGAAGGAGACTGCCAAATAATAGTATAAGCGATACGAGTCGTTTCCATTGATGGCAGCAGATAACTATATATCTCACCTACCACTGAATATTTTTCCAATTCAGGTGTTTGTTTACAAATGGCGATGTCCACAGAAATACACATTTTCCCTTTCCTTATAGACACGATACGTAATTTAAATAAATGTTAAATGTACTATTTTATCTTAGTTATGCTATGAAAATAATCTGACATGAATGCTCATTTATTAAAATGTTGGCAAAAATGATTTAGTGATATAATCATATACTTTGCCACCTCGTTTAATAAATGACACTGAGGTTTCTCAAGCTTCATAATGTGATGGCAAGCTTGACAACCAGCATCAAACAATAAACATGTTTTGTATAGATTGTGTCCACAGGATCATATAATAATTAAAAAGAACATATCAGGATTTTTTAAAATTTTAAATCAGGCTTAAATCACTGGCCCCAAAAGATACCTATTTAAACATGAATAATATTTTGAAAAAGGCTTTCCTAGCCTAGGCTACGCGCAGGTTAAACTAAAATAATTGTCCTGCTAAAATAGCAACAAATTTTGTGAAACTATTCAGTTTATATTTATTTATGAAAATGAGTTTTTATCCATTCTGATAATTATTCTATTTGTTAAGATATTTATAACGTTGTGATGTGTGTGGGTGCAACATGTTATATTATTCCAAAACAAATTTAAGTCATTTACCTTTTACAACCGTTGTTAAAAATACATTTTAAAGAAAACTTATAGAGTTTGAACACAGTACTGTAGTTGGACTAACACTTATAGAGTTTGAACATAGTACTGTAGTTGGACTAACACTTATAGAGTTTGAACATAGTACTGTAGTTGGACTAACACTTATAGAGTTTGAACATAGTACTGTAGTTGGACTAACACTTATAGAGTTTGAACACAGTACTGTAGTTGGACTAACACTTATAGAGTTTGAACACAGTACTGTAGTTGAACACACACTTATAGAGTTTGAACACAGTACTGTAGTTGGACTAACATTTATAGAGTTTGAACACAGTACTGTAGTTGGACTAACACCTATAGAGTTTGAATACAGTACTGTAGTTGGACACACACTTATAGAGTTTGAACATAGTACTGTAGTTGGACACACACTTATGGAGTTTAAACACAGTACTGTAGTTGGACAAACACTTATAGAGTTTGAACACAGTACTGTAGTTGGACACTCACTTATAGGGTTTGAACACAGTACTGTAGTTGGAAACACACTTATAGAGTTTGAACACAGTTATGTAGTTGGACTAACACTTATAGAGTTTGAACATAGTACTGTAGTTGGACACACACTTATTGAGTTTGAACACAGTACTGTAGTTGGACCAGCACTTATGGAGTTTGAACACAGTACTGTAGTTGGACCAGCACTTATGGAGTTTGAACACAGTACTGTAGTTGGACACACACTTATGTAGTTTGAACACAGTACTGTAGTTGGACTAACACTTATAGAGTTTGAACACAATACTGTAGTTGGACTAACACTTATAGAGTTTGAACACAGTACTGTAGTTGGACACACACTTATAGAGTTTGAACATAGTACTGTAGTTGGACACACACTTATAGAGTTTGAACATAGAACTGTAGTTGGACAAACACTTATAGAGTTTGAACACAGTACTGTAGTTGGACACACACTTATAGAGTTTGAACACAGTACTGTAGTTGGACCAGCACTTATAGAGTTTGAACATAGTACTGTAGTTGGACTAACACGTATATAGTTTGAACACAGTACTGTAGTTGGACACACACTTATGGAGTTTGAACACAGTACTGCAGTTGGACCAGCACTTATAGAGTTTGAACACAGTACTGTAGTTGGACACACACTTATGTAGTTTGAACACAGTATTGTAGTTGGACACACACTTATAAAGTTTGAATACAGTACTGTAGTTGGACACACACTTATGGAGTTTGAACATAGTACTGTAGTTGGACACACACTTATGGAGTTTGAACACAGTACTGTAGTTGGACAAACACTTACAGAGTTTGAACACAGTACTGTAGTTGGACACACACTTATAGAGTTTGAACACAGTACTGTAGTTGGACACACACTTATAGAGTTTGAACACAGTACTGTAGTTGGACACACACTTATTGAGTTTGAACACAGTACTGTAGTTGGATCAATTACATGCCATTAGATGTTCAATTCTTAAAATTAAGTAAACAGAAATTAATTTATCAAATCTTCAATGAAAATTATGATGATGAAAAATATCAGATAGTACATGATTGTATTATAACTTCCTAATAAAAATTTAGATAACATTAGCGTTGTACATCGAGTTTCAAAATATTTTCAGTGTAACATACTTTAAAATTTAAGAATCCGTATATTTTTTATAGAGAATGAGGCCTTTCTTAGAAAACAATTACTTAAAAGTGCAGCTACCTATTTGTTTTTTATTCTTTATTTTTGTCCATTTTTGTTTAAACGACTGCAAAATCATGATATGGCAAAATATTTTAGCCAAAAGTTGGCTGGAATACAGCAAACAAAAATTTTTAAGGTTTGCCAGGGGTGTAATATGGGCTCATTTAGCAGATCGGTTACTGCAGTTAGCTCAGAGGGTGATGTGGGGAATTTAGTTACTTCTGCTTGTGCTCAGGAATGGGGCACAACATTGATTCCTGTCACTGTGGGAGCGACTTTCTATTGTACAGGACACATGTGTGGAAATGCAACACAAAAAACTAGCACATTATTGGATGAACTGAAGATAGGGAATGGAGTGTAAGCGAGAGAGAAAATATTAGTTCTTATTCAATGCAAACTTTCTTCATATCGTAGTGATTTTAGTTATTGATACTTCAGTCTACCGAATAAGCTAAGTAGATAAAGCTTTGTTCACGGTGTGGTCAATTCCATTCATGTTAGCTGCACACGTACATTGTATTGTTGTTGTTGTATGGCGTAAAGCGTCACTTTCTTACGTCATATTGCCACGGCATCTTCTTAGCACAGTATTCTAAGCTCTGCCACACCGGATTATCAAGCCGCTAACACATATATGGTATGATACCCAACCGTGACCCAATAACATTATACTGACACGGGGCCTACAAGACCTAAAATAATCATCTTCATGCTGAATGCAAAGGGGAGAACCTTCTAGTACCTTTTTCAGGTTTTTTTTGCTATGACCTGACAGGGGATTGAACCAGAGACATATTCCGCATGCCAGACGGACTCTCTACCACTAGACCACCACTGCGGTCTAGTACATTGTAGACGCAGGGGAGTCCTGAATAAATGAAGAGAGGCAGATTGCAGTCTTATCTATTTATCTGATAGTTACTTTGTGGGCAGTGTTTGTGCACAGTGAATTTAAAGAATGAAAATAATAAATGCAGAAATTGAGAATACAATCAGGCTAATATAATACATATACAGTGCATATATTAAAACGAACTTCAAACACACCTGGTTTCTAGGGAGACATATGCTATAGACTGTATAAGGCGTGATGAAACTGAGGGCCTCATGTGTGATTTAAATAGGGTAAATTCAGCGGTCTGTTTGATCATAGGGTAGACATAGTCAGATTAGATTAGTCGTTGGTGGACAGATTTCTTCATATTTGTAAAAGGACAGGAAAAATATTCAGTCAGTCTAAGACTTGAAAACCTTTACTAATAAATCAATGCTTTACCGACTCAGCTAGCGGGACTGAAGGCATATAATAAATTATTTCTCTCCTAACAGTAACATGTTAATAACACACTGTGACAGTCCCGCAAAAATTGGAATTCGTCCCTGAATTTCCATAGAGTCAAGAGAATCATATGAATATTTCTCAGAATATAATAATTAACAGTCTTACATTTGGCGACAATGTTAAAGGACGGAAAGAATGCATAATGAGCTAGCTGACATATATTGTTAAGTACACACTGTGACAATTTATTATCCCACAAATTTGAAATTCGACCCTGTATTTGCAATGGCGGGTCTACGCTTTAAAATGCTCAATGTACGCACCCATTAATCCCTACACGTGTGTTCAGGTGTTGTGTTGCTCCCCCTAAGTCCACCCCCTCAAGACTGAAATCCTGGATCCGCCCGATTTCGATACAGAAAAAAATCATATGAAAATCATTTAACATATGTAGATCTAAATCACAGGGCCACGTTAATGTAACATGGCGAGAAAATATGCAGTCAGTCCGGGACTTAAACCTGTGACCGTTTATTGACTGATGAATGTTTTTGAAACTGAGATAGCGATACTGCTGACATACATTTCTCTTCTCCAGGAACCAAAGGCCTAATTTTAGAGATCTGGGGGAATTTTTTTCTTGGAACTATGGCAAATTGTTTTGGGAATATTGGGAACTATGGCCATTACTTTATGAGATCCAAGGAACAGGGACCCCACTTGGGAGTGCCTTGATATTCGACTAGCGCATATCAAAGTATCACCCCTATAACAACGATTAAATGAGACTATATATTCGATTTGTTGGACATTATATCAGGAGACAACAGATAACAAGTATAAAAAACTATAAATTTAGAGTCTTTGGGTGATTGTTTGAATGTTTTCAAAGAAGACAACATTCAGTACTCGTATGTGGGGAGACTCGAGAGAAAGAAAAATTAAGCTAAAGAAATAAGAAAGAAAGAAAGAAAGAAAGAAAATATATGTCGCCATACCAACCCTGTAGTCTGTCCCATTTCATTTTGCACAGTTAACAAGCCGTCACACACAAACACACACACACACACACACTGATTTAAAAATGCGTTGATTTATCCCGTTATACATGTCACGGTAATCTTTCACATTCTTTCATTTCAGTTCGTCTGCCGTAATGGACACATTTTTCTCCGTTCGTAAAATGAACACATTTTTAATTTGTCGTGAATTATACTCATTATGTTTATGGTAATACAAATAGGAAACAATTCAATACTGACTACCATTGCAACCTCAACACATGATATACTTATAACTTACCGATTCAGAATTATTTTATCATCGCAATGTTGGTCTAAAGAGTAAATATTTAAAAATTAAATGGCGGACGCATAACGGATATTCCACAAAAAAAATCCCGACAAGAACGCAAAACATAGTTCGGCCCACTTGAGTTATTAGGTCGCGGCATTCCTACTGCCTATTACAATTAACTCACTGGATAATATCCTCTATTGGCATTCTAAAAAATGTTTCGATGTTTATCAAAAGAAAAATAATAAATGGCAGAATACACTGCGATTAACTAATCCTCTGATGACATTCTCAAAAATGTTTTGTTGTTTATTATAACGCACACAAATAATTTGGCTGATTGCTTTGTTGGTGTCTGACCATGCACCTATTTCAAAGCTTTTTAAATCGCTATTTTTAAGACACCTGTTATCAAAACATTACATACCTTGATTTATGACACTTTTATTAAAACATTGGACATCAATTAGGCCATTTGACACTCCAGTCATTGTGTTATTATAAGCATTCAACTAGGGTATATTTGGGTAAAACATTTCAGCCCCCATAACTAAATAGTATAACCATTCATTTTGAAAACTTTGCAATTTTTGTCAAGAGTGAAAAAATATTTAAGTCAATTAAAAAAGTAATGTATGGGCATGGATCCAACTTGCATTGTTCTTATAATTAAGAAACTACTTACTTAAGGATTTGTTTTTCTAATATTGAAATTTAATTTTGCATGGCCTATGTTGAAATATAGAATTGTTTTAAATATACTTTCGAATCAGTGTGTGTAACACAAAATTATAATTAAATGCATAACATGAACAAAATAAAGTACTAGTAAATGATAACATTGCATCACAATTGAACATAAGCATGTCAATGATGTACCTTTTAGTTAAATAAGTTGAAATTTAATTATTATACATAAATTGAATAAATTTTGCGACGTTTTTCACAGGTGATCTTTTATTTCAGGAGCATTGTTTGGGCAAACCGGATCTTATGGAAGCAGTTTCTACTTCTCAGGTATGCAATTTTAAGTAATATGATTTTGTACCTTTCTACATTTGATTTTGATACCAACACTTCTCGTACGTTATTTGTAAGTGGTAGTAATGGATAAACACGCAGATAAGCTATATGCATATCTTAATTAGCCAGTCTTTAAGTTCATATGGCTATGATTGTGTATGTATATTGTGAAATGTTTAGGCTAATGCTAAAATACGTTTTGCTTGCTCCCTCGATCTGTTCCTACTAATAAAACAAGCTACGTACTCAACTCGTATTTTTCCTACTTGGGAGTTTTATATTTCATTCGGAAAATTGCTTATATGTGTAATACATTTATTGTTTTCTTTTAACAGTCATATTTACTAAACTACATTGTAAAACCACTACAATGACGGTATTTGTTGTCAGAGAAAAAGAACAAACATTTACCTACCTTCCTACCCAACTAGGATCGGGAGAGGAGAAAAATATGGTTATTTTAATGTTGGTCTTACTAATAACATATTTCTGATTTTTATTTAAGGAGCGGTATTACTGGCGGGTAGCTGTGCGGCTTTAATTGCGTTTGTTAAAGAAAGTGTTTCAGATGTAGCACCGTCGTCAACGCTTACAGAAATAGAACCATCTGCTAGTGATACAGCAGAAGACAATGAACAAAAGCAAACACTGTTATAGTTCCACTCTATTCTTCTGAATAACTGACTGAAACTTGTTTACTTGAGGGACTCCGAGGGGTCCATACATAATAACCTAGCACAACATTCTACCTCCTCCTTATCTGAAAAAACTCATGTAAAACTCGTATATATAATTAATAAAGTAATTGAAAAAAGATATGTTGATATAATTAGTAAAACGGTTGCCTCTTTATGAATTTTATTTGTAGCCAGACAAAAAGGCTTCCACCAGACGAAGCGATGAACCTTATCATTAAGCGAAAAAACTCAAAAGTAGCAGTAACCTTATATATTTTTTCGTAACCCAACCAAACATTGAACTTAAGTGTCTCAATAATGAATAACTAAACTTGAAAATAGCAGTAGCACAACTAACTAACAAGAGCTGTCGGAGGGGCAGCGCGCGCGACTATTCGAATGTTTGTCACAGAAGTACGAATTTGATTGAGCCTGATGACAAATCCAAGCAAATAAGAGTTATTTAACTTATTTTTTTTTATAAAAATGTATTGAAATATTTTTAATTTTGCTGGCCCAATAACATGTTTGTGTTTCGTCCTGCTTCGTCTCTAGTTTTAAACATGTTGTATCTTTGTTTAGGTTATGTACCAGTTTACATACAAATAAGTTGTATCCAACATTTTAAAAAAGCAAAATGACCCTTTATTTAACTTTTGATGGCAATTTTTAGTAGAATTGTTTCAGTACCATAACAACGTTCCCTAAGATGTAAAGCATCGTGTGATGGTGGATGCCACTCATGAAATTGAGTTTTAAGGTCACAGTTGAGGTCAAAGGTCAATCAGGTGCAAAAATTAACAAAACGGTAGCGTATATAAATTATTGTTTCTAATAATATAATTATGTTGCTTTATATATTTTTTTTGTAATGTCATGTTGTTAATAGTCTAATGAAACAATGTAGGGGACAATGAAGCATCTATTTAAAGGATAATGAAGCATACATCTGTCGTTCTGTTCGTACTTATACTAGCTCAAAGTTCAATAAGTGCATTTAAATTTTGGACATTTACAGTATTTTTGTTTAATTGCAAATATACGATTTGTTATTAACCTTAAATGTTATACATATGTTTGAAGACACAATACTAAAACTAACTCTCATTAAAAAAAAGTTGCGCATAAGCTTGAATGTCCGTATGATCTACACAAGACGATAATACACTGATGCACATTTTTATTTTATAAATTATTTTCCAATTGAAATGAGATTCCAGGAGAAATAATAATGACGAATATATATGTACCTTAGAACAAAAGTAAATGCTAAATAAAGACAGATTATGTAATGATGTAATCAAATTAAATTGTACATAAAATTAGTTAAATTTGTCTCCCCATATATAAAGATGCCATACAAAGTATCTGAGATTCGTAGATATTACTTGTTACCTCCAGTATAGATGTTCTTGACAGAATTGACAGTTTCGATCGTGACACTTGACAAGATTGAAACACTTTATGGCATAAAATGTGTTATAGTGCCTTCACTTCCGAAAACAAAATTAACAAACTCAATGTAAAACTGGCACCTCCTAGACCTTCTATTAGTAGTGTTGAAAGAAGTTCCTGTCCGTTCAACAACTTGAGCATAATACTTCCCACTGATTGGAGTTGTTGTATTTTAATTCAGTCGGAAGATGTAAAACAGTGCCATTGTGTAAGAATGATCTTTTTAAGAATATGTATTGCGGGTGTAAATGACCTTATTGCGTCCGAATTAAATACAATCTTAAATGTCTGTCTAAGTTTATAAGACAAATTGTGAATTATGAGGATACTATCGAAGATGATACAGTAATAACAGAATTATGATTTTAACTGGAATAGGGTTAAGCTCCGGGATATGTGTATGTTATTGGTAGTGATTGGAGTAGCCATTTTAAGAGAAAACAGGTATTTTAATAAGTCCATCCAAGAAAATATTTTTTAAAGCTTTGTAATGTCCAAATATCTTGCTAAAGCATACCAAAAGCTACATTCTGAGGCTTTCGCGTCTGATTTCGAGTTATATACTGATTCATATGTTAATGATTCAAGTATCCTATATGAAAGTATTCGTCTACAGGAAAGTGTTGACTGTTGCTCAACAAATACGAGGTGAGATGGGCATGATTCCCTTCGGGAAGTAATAGACATTGATTATGTAGACAAGGTAATTCCTGGAAGGTTCTTTCTCTGTCTCGCCTGCTGTTCTGGTCGTATGTCGATTATTCTAGACAGCAATGCTGGTCAAAAACTATGTGGAGAACTGTAAAGTTTATACAATAGCAGAAGCTATAGTGTTTCGTGTATCTAATGGCATACAAAATCTCAAGAAAAATATTGGCCTTTGACATGCTCTTCATAAGGCATATTAGGACTCCATTGGAAATAAGTCAGTTGGACTTAAAGGGTTATCCTTTCGTACAGTTCTTCTTAATTTTAGTATGTCTTTGTTGTTTTGTTATCAATAAGTCAGTACTATATATGTGATATTTAATTATGCTCACTTTTACGTACTAGTTAAGTTTTATTGGATACGATATTATATATTAAGTTTTATCTATATATGGTAAATGATTGTCTCCCTTTATGAATTGATAATATCACTATATCTTCATGAACCACGGGTTGACATACCTGTTCTTTATATAGCTTTTGAGCAGCTGTGAATCCTTAACCGGATCCTACTCGTATAAAGATATCAGTTCATATATGTATATTGTTCCAGCAGTCATGATGTGACATCAATTCTATTGGTTTGGTTGATGCTATGGTCTTGTGCCCTTGGTTCTCATTGTATCTAGGGATGTTCGCGGTAGTCTGAAACACGGTAGTCTGGTCTGCAAATTTATGTCTGGTTGTTCATAAATAATTATCTATTTATTTATATATATCATACATTGAGAGCTTGTATCTAATAAAGATAATCGGAAATACCGTTGGTGTGAAATTATTATCTCTCTTTACGAAATAATTAAATAACTATGATTTCACTGTATCTTCATGATCCAACGGGTTTCTATCTCTGTTCTTTATACAGCGTGTGAGTAGTTATGAGTCCTTCGTCTGCATTAAGCGTTCTTTACCCGCACAGCTTTGCTATAGGTATTTTGGCGAGCAAGAAATGATTACTATGTAGTCACTGGACAGCATCGACATAAGTCTCCCATTGCTGGAAAACTTGCTGGAACTGGTGATTAATTGATTTGTCATTATGTTGATCAAAGATTTCTGGTCGCTGATGTATACAAGTCATAGTTGACACCAATTATATTTGGTTGATTGATGTTATGGTCTTGTGTTCTTGGTTTGCATTGTGGCTAGGCGTGCTCGTCGTAGGCTGGTCTGTACATTTACGGCCGGGTGTTCATAAATAATTATCTCCACATATATACAGTATATTTTTATCAAATATGCTGCATCATAAATCATAAATAAATAAAGACAAAACTAATACAGCGGGTCGCCTACCAGCCGCTGGCGGGTCCATAGTTGGCAGGGGTCAGGACAGTGCGTTTATGCCTCAGTGGGCCCTGCACTTTACCAGGAAGAAGAAAAGGACCACTCCTAAGATCCCAAAGATATTGCTTATTTACAGTGTTTACTGAAAAAAAAAACAACATACATTTTTATTATCTTGGACCCACCATGAAATCAATATGCGTCATCTGACCAAAACTCACAATACCAAGCGATCTGTTGCTCAACAATGGTGATTATCACATATGTGTGAGTTGTATGACACCGCAGAATGTAATAAACAACAAACAGCTGATAAATTGGATGGCGGCGATCAAGTTTAATACGATTTAGAAGTGTACAGGTAATTTATTAACTTTGTTGATAATTTATTTGATTAACTAATATCAAGGTTAATGTTTTGCACTGTTTAGAGACACGTTCCACATAGGCAGATACTGCTCATGAAAGGTAGATATCTAAACATCTCCGAAAACTAAAGTAGAATTTATTTGTTGTGTGCATTTGTATCAACCTGAAACTTCTTTAAATAAAAATGGAATATTATTTCTATTATCACGACATACCTATCACCGCCAGTGTTTGGTTTATGCATCGGTTGGTCCAAAAAAATAATGCGATTTAGAACGTTTACCAGTTATATCGAATTATAGGTTTCGTACCAGTTCTTTTTCGTACCACTATAATTTCGTTCCAAAATATAAGGTTCCGTATCATATATAGATGTAAAGTATTTCACACCACCTTTTAATTATGATTAGTTGTTCATGGCATGCCAAACTTTGCAATATTCAATATTTTTATATTGTCAATATTCATACATTTCTATTGTAAACTGTTTAATTTGTATTCTATATTTCTCGTTTGTATTCATTAATTGTTAATTTGTATTGTTGTTTTAACTATATACATGTTAAGTGAAACTCTGGCCTGATCTGTAACACAAAGGCTAAGCTGATACCTTGAGATCAACAAACAATTGAGTGAAAAGTATGTCTTTGAAAATATAGAAAAGGTTTCACAAAACTTCATAGTCATGTTAAGATATATGGGATGTGTGCCATGCACAAGAATCATGCCCTTCCATAAAGATCAGTGTCATATAGAGGTCCAAGTTCAAATGAGTACTTCTGGTACTGATAGCCAGGCTGAAATAAATATTCATTCACCTCCAAAGTTGACTGTTAATTTGTATTGTATATTTTTTACTATAAGCATGTTAAGTGAAACTCGGGCCTGATCTGTAACATGCAGGATAAGCTTAATAACTTGTACCTTGAGGTCAACAAACAATTGAGTGAAAATCATGTCTCAATCATAACTTTGAAAATATCGAAAAGGTTCCACAAAACTTCATAATCATAATATTATTAAGATATATGGGATGTGTGTCATGCACAAGAGTCATGCCCTTCCATAAAGTTCAGGGTCATATGGAGGTCATAGTTTAAATTAGTAATCAAAGTACTGGTAGCTGGGCTGTAATAAATGTCCAAAGTTGATTGATATTATTTTAGCAATCACTTTATTTTATGCAACATTTTTAAAAATGACATAATACAATGCCCACAAAATATTTTTATTGTTTGATTTGTTCACAGTTGCATATTATATATAAAATTGATGACCAAAAAAAGAGATATTTGATAATTAAAAAGTAGTGGCTGTTGTGTATGATAATTTTAGTAGTGGTCAAGACTGCAAAAACTTGATCACGCAGACATAAGCAGAGCTATGCATTTGTGTTTCAGGCCTGGCTAAAAATCATGACTCGGATTTGTAACAACAAATGTTACTGGAAACTTCATTGCTTGGCGCTCAGCATTTAGGGAATAGTTCTAGGGATTTGATGGCCTGGTGTCAGTATAATATAGCTAGGGTATTGTACCATGTGTCTGTGGCATGATATTCTAGTGTGGCAGCACTCAGACTATTGTCTCAAGTAGAGGTACACTCACCTTGACTAGCCCCTTTAAAGGAAATACTGATATTGTTGCTTTCAAGGAAATACTGGTTATGTTACTTTAAAAGAAATACTGGTTATGTTGCTTAAAAGGAAATACTGGTTGTGTCACTTTAAAGGAAATACTAGTTATTCTGCTTTAAAGGAAATACTGGTAATGTTGCTTTAAAGGAAATACTGGTTATGTTGCTTTAAAGGAAATACTGGTTGTGTCACTTTATATGAAATACTGGTTATGCCGCTTTAAAGGATATACTGGTTATGCCGCTTTAAAGTAAATACTGGCTATGCTGCTTTAAGGGAAATACTGATTATGCCACTTTAAATGAAATACTTGTTATGCTGCTTGAAGGGAACTACTGGTTATTATTATTTTTTTTTTTTTCAGCTGCCTTACAGTTACTCATTTTTTCTCCCCGTCAGTGAGTGTGTTGTGGGTTGAGGAGGAACATCCCACCGCACACTTTACAATATCAACATATAAATATAGAAAAACAATGACTCGCACGCAACACTCTTATTCTTAAAAAAATATTGCATGTATAAATATATACTACCTGTATAACAAATACATGTGTATTTTGTTTTTGTATGTTTCTCTTTGGTCCTTAATATTATAAAAATAAGACCTTCAGTGAACTATATCAAACAATATATATTTTTTATCTATTTTGTCTTTGTTTCTACATTTCTTTAATATGATAAAAATAAGGCGAAGTGTTATGCCACTTTAAAGTAAATATTTGTTATGCTGCTTTAAGGGAAATACTGGTTATGGTTGTGCCACTTTAAGGGAAATATTGGTTAAGCCGCTTTAAAGGAAATACTGGGTATACCACTTTAAAGGAAGAACAGTTATGCTGCTTTAAAGGAAATACTAGTTATGGTTGTGCAGCTTTAAAGGAAATGTTGGTTAAGCTGCTTTAATGGAAAATACTGGTTAAGCCGCTTTAAAGGAAATACTGGCTATGTCGCTTTAAAGGAAATACTGGTTATGTCGCTTAAAAAGAAATACTGGGTATGCCACTTTAAAGGAAGAACAGTTATGCTGGTTTAAAGGAAATACTTGTTATGGTTATGCTGCTTTAAAGGAAATACAGGTTATGTCGCTTTAAAGGCATACATGGTAATTTTAATAATTTTTACTTAACATATATCTAGAAGTTGTATTATCTACAGGATGAATAATTAAATTTTATAAAATCATTGCCATATATTTCCTTTTTATGTTTCATTGATGCTGGCATTGTGAAGGTAATCATTTTGAAATATGTTTTTTAAGAAGGAAAACGTTTATTAGAAGATTTGACACATTAATATTAATAAATGCTGAGAAATTTTTATTTTGTCTATTTCTGCAAGGGTTTTATTTCAGTTGACATCTGAAGCGAGTGTCTGGTCATCACACCTGATTTCTGTTGACGGTAAGGAGGAGCCAAGAAATTATGAGATTTGGATTGATTAGAATCTTCTAAAAAAAAACTCCAGTAAACATTTTGTTATTTCTGACATAAAGCATGTTAGGACTGGAATTTCAAGGTTATTGAGGGGCTTGGATTGATGGGGCTTCATTTGGTGACTTTAGTTATCACATACAAGGTCATTAAGATTGAACAAGTGATGTTAATAACAGCATCGACTCGACTGTTTTAGACATGTTACAGAAGAGTTTCTATAATATTTACAAACATGTAGAGGATCAAGCACTATTATCATAGCATCTTAGTATTGTGAAGATAGTAAATTCATCCACTAGTTGCAAATAGGAATATTAGGACAGGCTATACACTATATGACATATATGTATGGTTATATATGACATATAGTGTATAGCCTGTCCTAATATTCCTATTTATACATAATGTATGGTTATGTTCAGCTGGCTGAGTTGACAATGAGACGGCGGGGTTTGTGTTTGAGAATACACACCCAACTACAGTGTCTGTGATGGTTATATGACATATAGTGTATAGCCTGTCCTAATATTCCTATTTATACATAATGTATGGTTATGTTTGGCTGGCTGAGTTGACAATGAGACGGCGGGGTTCATGTTTGAGAATACACACCCAACTACAGTGTCTGTAATGGTTATATGACATATAGTGTATAGCCTGTCCTAATATTCCTATTTATACATAATGTATGGTTATGTTTGGCTGGCTGAGTTGACAATGCGACGGCAGGGTTCGTGTTTGAGAATACACACCCAACTACAGTGTCTGTAATGGTTATATGACATATAGTGAATAGCCTGTCTTAATATTCCTATTTATACATAATGTATGGTTATGTTCAGCTGGCTGAGTTGACAATGAGACGGCGGGGTTCGTGTTTGAGAATACACACCCAACTACAGTGTCTGTAATGGTTATATGACATATAGTGTATAGCCTGTCCTAATATTCCTATTTATACATAATGTATGGTTATGTTTGGCTGGCTGAGTTGACAATGAGACGGCGGGGTTCGTGTTTGAGAATACACACCCAACTACAGTGTCTGTAATGGTTATATGACATAAAGTGTATAGCCTGTCCTAATATTCCTATTTATACATAATGTATGGTTATGTTCGGGTAGCTGAGTTGACAATGAGACAGCGGGGTTCGTGTTTGAGAATACACACCCAACTACAGTGTCTGTAATGGTTTGTTCATGAACTTTTAATACAACCATGCGTCTTTCTCTCTGAATATGTGCAGAAGTAGTCATTGCATTTCAGAGATATTTTAAAGATATATCTAGTAGTACTAGTTAACAGCAGAATTCCAAGGAATGATAATTAAATGTGCTGAAAGTCGTTATATAACTGAAATACTGTTGAAACAAGGCACAAAACCTTATACAAACAACAATGACCATATTGACTCGGACATTGAAGTGGAAAAAGCCAGAGTAATTATTTAAAAACAAACAAAGGAGGTGTGATTGCTGTGGTGGGTACCTAATTAAGTTTAAACAGGGCTGAGTTATTTAATACAATAATGAAATGGGGAGTGTGGGGAGGAGCCCGTCTTTGGAATTGGAAGTAGAAATGGGGTAAAGTATTTAATTTAATACAAGATAATTAGTGGTAAGGGTTGGGGTAGGGTTGAGTGGTGATTTTGAATTAACACCAGTGTTAAAATATGTAGAGTATTAATTTTAATACAAACATTTTTTTTTTAAAAAATGAGGGGGGTGGGTTTGTTAGGGCTTTGGCAGGGCTTTGGCAGGTACCCAAGTTTAATCAGGACTGAGTGTGTATGTGTGTGAGAGAGGGGGCTTGGTTAGACTCTTGCAGGCAGTATCCAAGTTGATATGGGACAATGGCATATTCAAGCAATAATATAAGTAATTTCCAATAAACATTTTTTGCACTGTGGTTTATGCCAATCTTTATCAAGCTGAAGACATTTACAACAGTTCATATAAATATATAAACACAGTTTTTGGCTCAAGAGTGACTTAAAAGTAATGTTTAATATGATACATTTTGATATTAAAGTAGAGCCATTGAAGATCCATGTTGGACTTTCGAGAACAGGTACCATAATACCTAAATGAAGTAATAAGGTTGTAAACATTTTACAATTAAACTTTGATGTTGAGTCGTGAGCCCGATTTCTCCTTTCCACACTGATATTTCATCTTGAACTGGAATGAAGCAGTGCTCTGTGGTACAAAATGCCTCAAAGTAGGCATACACCCTTGTGTCGAATTGCAAATACATAACTGTAAGCATTCGCCCTTGTGTCGAATCATAAATACATAACTGTAAGAATGCTCTTTAAATTACATCTTGCAATCACACCAGTGCGAGCACAAAAACTGTCTTACTCATAAAAAAGTCATGTTTAAAAGCCACAGATATTCTCTTTTTACTTCTGCAAAGATTTCCCCACTAGACATCTGAAGCAGTTTATCCAAGCAAAGCAGTTCATTTAAGGATTTCTAATGACCTACTTTGTAAAATCCTCTGCCTAAGATCTGCATTTCCAACTGTACTGGTAACATAAATGGGACACTCTGTTAAGGGATTTCTAATATTTTTTCATATCTGCGTCAATTTATTGATACCTAGAAATGAATTGTCTCATTTAATTCAGAATAAATCTTATTTACATAACATTCACATTCCCTTTGTTGATTAATAGGGTCAGGCATCTGTTTCACCACTATTTACTTAAATAATTACTTAATAACTTAAAAATTTGACTGGTTATTTATCTATAATATAATCAATATCAACAAACCCATACACAGTCATACTGGAACCAGGCTAAAATCATGGTCACTCCGCTGCTTTTCTAAGACTTAGGTATTTAATAATATACTTAAATATATTGGTGTAATTTGAAACCTTGTCTGTAAAAGGGGTTACTGGCAAATAAGATTCTGTTTTAAGATGTGATATCTATATCAGACGACAACCTTTGAACCTCTGTTGGACCCCTTACTGAAGTATTCGCTATATTACATGTACCTACCTGCTATCATTTCAGTGTTTACAAAACTAATAAGCTGATGGCGAGCAACAAAGAAGAATCGGACGATATTCCAGAAATACTTAAACCAGACAAGAATCGGTTTGGTACATTTATATGCCGTTGGAAACCCTTCAAGAGGCCAGGATTACATAAAGTTTTAGAATGGAAACTTCTGGAAAACAATGAAAGCAATATACCAAATGATCAGGTAAATGTCTAGCCAGATTAAATAAGGTGTCACGGACAGCTTTTAGTTCATTTGGATATACAACATGCAGTTCATTGCTCGGGAGATGCAAAATAAAAAATTGCCAAATGACTCCTTAGAGACTTGCATTAGGAAATGGCACATAACTTTCCAATATTTATATGTAAGATTAATTGATATCTCATGTATGTTATTAACATTGATTTTTCGTCTGTTATTTAGCATACATGTGTTTTTTCAGGTGTTTTGAAACAGTTGGATCTTCTTACTCCTAGTCTTCATTCTAAAGATACAATTATTAAAGTTAACTAACATTTAATAGTGAATATGTTGCATGCAATTCTATCTAATTTCTAGTTGAATAAAAAGAATGTTTTCACCAACTAAAAAACTAAATAAAATGTGTTCCTGCTCCATCCTTCATGTTTTTGAGATATTTCATGTCATGCGAATAACTTACTTTAAATGTATATCAAAAAAATTCAGCGCAAATCTGAGGGCATCTGTATTTCCAAAAGATTTTTTTTGTAGTGGTACATAATCACCTGTTCTGAATAATCTTTTTTCACCAGGACGAACTTGACAACATTTTACCAATACTTGATGTTAACATTTCCAAACTGAAAAATCCACCTGTGGACAAAGTTCAAGTTACATGGATTGGTCATGCCACAGTTCTTGTCCAGTTTGATGGAATTTCCGTTCTTTCTGATCCGGTATTTAGCGAGATAAGTGGACCTGTCCAGATGGGACTGTTTGGATTTAGACGGTATCGCAAAGCAGCCTGTAAAGTTAAAGATATCCCGAAATTAGATGCTGTGATCATCAGCCACAATCACTACGATCACTTGGACACTACTTCAGTTAAAGACATCAATGGAAGGTTTCCAAATGTGAAATGGTTTGTAGCATCGGGAACAAAGACATGGTTTATCAATCACGGGGTTACCAAGGACAATATTATTGAACTGTCATGGTGGGAAGAAAGTGGCGTTCAATTTGAAAACAATCCTGGAGAGTTCAGATTCATCTGTACTCCAGCCCAACACTGGTGCCAAAGAGGAGTATTTGATCTAAACAAGGTAATTGATATAAGTACTGAAATAATGGAATGTACATTTATTAACTCTGTAGATGTTACATAATAACGAAATTCATTTTTGTTGGCATCAGGTCCTGTTAACCGACCATTTTTACATCTTTTAGAGATCACTAATTCTGTGTGATTTTACTTTAATGTGCAGTTTACATTGGTCTTATTAGGTGGTGGTTTAATGTTATTGCTGTACACAGGTAATTAAGTAACATATGATCCCTATAGGATTCCCTCATACAATCTCTCGTATGATAATCATAAACAACAAACCAAACATGTCCATCATCTGGAAGATTTTATATGTTCATGTGACTGAGAGTCATATATATATATATATGCTAATTATATGCTGATGATGTACAGTTATGGGAATCGCACAAAACAATTAGCACATAAGTCTCTTTTGAGATTCATATGTATAAATACTTTAATAAAAAAACATATGTCGACCAGTTGGCCAATGTATGAGTTATACTTATATGTATCCAGTCATCAAATGTGTCATCCAAAACCTTTAATCATCACAGTTATTCTGTTTATTGTTACCTAAAATTTCTTGAAACTTTTTTACTCTGAAATTGGTCTTTCTCATATAATTAAATGTACAGGGAAGTTGAATTACCAAAGCAAATAAAGATGTATTGTCAGCTTATCTATAATGCAAATATTTGGTTGGTATAACTATTGAGAGTATGTGCATCACTTCAGATTGCTGCTCTCAAAGATAAAAGTCACATATGTGGTCATTATTATCGAAATTTTGTATTGATCTAGCCTTTGAGTTTGTTGGATATTTGCTTACAACTTTTGAACATAGGTATGTTTAGAAATTCACAAACAAAAACACAATCAATTCTGATGACTTCTTCCGCCAACAATATTGGATATGCCATATATGACATGTCATGTGTTGAAAAGGCCCATTCTTTCCATGTTGTTATTATGTCTAATAAAAGGATCCATTTATATTGTTTCATATCTAAATCATATCTTCCAATTGGATTCAAAATATAAATAAAAAAATATTATCTTCCAAATAGTATAATTAGTAAAGTTCAAGTCTCTTGTCTCTTGTCCTTTATCACAAGTAATTCTCAAATTAATGTCAACAGCTACATATTATTTGTTGTTCATGATTGTATAGTAATGAATGTTGATTTTTCCAACACTCCGTCTTTATTGTTTCACAGCGTGGTCTAGTGGTAGAGCGTCCGCCTCGCATGCGGAAGGTCATGGGTTCGATCCCCGGCCAGGTCATAACAAAGACTTTAAAAGTGATACTAGAAACTCCTCGCTTGGCGCTCAGCATTTAGAGGACAGTTCTAAGTCTGGTCGGCCCGGTGTCAGTATAATGTGACTGGGTCGGGTATCATACCACGTGTCTGCGGCATGATACTCCAGTGTGACAGCGCTCAGAATACTGTCTCAAGTAGACACCATCGCGATATTACTGAAAAATTGTTGAAAGCGACGCTAAACACCATAGAACAACATTTATTGTTTCAGTTTGCTCTTCAATATTAATTCAATTACAGATGTGTATATACTATATGTACATTTTTGATGTTTGTTTAAAATGGAATTATTTTATAACAAATATTTTATATTTAAATAATGATAATGGTAACTTAAAATAATATTTTCTTAGTTATTTATTAATGTATGTACACTTTCAGTGTTTATGGTGCACCTGGGCTATAAAAGGACCCACACACAGCTTCTATTTTGCTGGGGACACGGGTTATTATGGGCCATTGTTTAAAAAGATAGGTGAAAAATATGGACCTTTTGACATAGCTGCGATACCAATTGGAGCATATAAACCGAGGTATGTTCATTTTGTTATGTATAATTATTAAATGCTAAAATGTTTTACAATCAGAATAAAAAGGTGCACAATTTGCACATTTTAGCTCATTTGAGCTATTTCTGTAGGTGTGTATATAATGATATTGTGTATACATTAAACGCTAGATTGGGATTGCTCTTTGAATAAATTTGGTTAAAGTTTATGCCACTATTTCTAGAATAGCATTGCATGTTTTAATAGTTTATATTGTTGATTGATATTTTAAGATTTTGTTAAACTCATTTGAGTTCACTTGAATCACATTAAATAAAATTTGGAAATTATTTTTTCGTGGGATTTCCATGTTTTTTTTTGTTATTTTTTCACAGATGGATATTGGAATATCAACACTCTAGTCCTGAAGAAGCAGTTCAAATACACATGGATGTAAAATCTCAATATTCAATAGGCATTCACTGGGGAACATTTAAAACCATGGCATGTGAGGTAAAGCAGGTTGTTTCAGAATACAGTATTGTGTCTCATATATATATATATATATATATATATATATATATATATATATATATAGCCTGGCCCGATTAGCTCAGTTGGTTACATGTCTGACTATCAATCCAGGGGTCATGAGTTCGAATCTCTGGCCAGCAACAGTCTTCGTGATGATTGATATATGACATTGTGTCTCATTATCGTTCTTCTCTCACTGCTGATTCAAGTGGGAAAGTTATCAGTTACTTGTGGAGATTGTGGGGTGTGCTCGAATACTGGTTAACATTTCAGGATCCCTGGAAACAGTGTTTATGTTAACTGATTGTCTGTTAACCCTCGATGGCATAAAAATGATGCTAAATATTCAAACAATCAATCTCATATATAAATATAAATTTAAAATGATATTTTAACAAATAAATTAGAGTAGCAGTAACTCTCAAGTAATATTTCCAAAACATTTAAAGTATTACTTAATCTTTACCATTATGTTGATGTAGTGAGATGCAGTGAAGAAACTACGAATAATATCAAAACTAAAATAGACGTAGGACAGTTGACACTGGTATAATATGATCATTACACATAGTAGCAGATTGTGTATCCAATTGTGTAAATTTCATCATGTGTAGTTATCAAAATTTTGATATAAAAACATAATCATAATGTTCAACTAATGAAATATAATCAGCAGATGATTTTCCTCATTGCCTCTACAAATCAAATCATCCTTTGACTTACTGAGTGTCATCTTAAACTGTGACTTTGTTGAATTGCTGTTTTTCTATTGGTTGATAGCGGTTATATACTCATTTTGTTACAAAAATTAGAAACATTTTGCTTTGGTTACTATAGAAAACAAATACCGGTTACTCTTGGACATAATTATTTTATACCTTTCAATTTTTGCTTATAGGCACTTTTTATATATATAAAGAGTGCACCTAGCTACAATGCAAACCATAGATACAATATCAAGACCTTTGCCAAACCAAATAAATTTGGTGTCGACCATGACTTATATACTATGGAATTACATTCAACACATCTGGACAGGGTGGACAAATTTACATACATGAAGTGATAGCTTTATATGAGTAGGATCCAGTTACGGATTCATGACTACTCACATGCTATATAAAGGACAGATTAATAAACCCGTTGGATCATATAGATACAGTGAATTCATATATATTTAATTTCATAAAGGGAGATAATTAAATTCACAACAACGGAATTTACTATTTTTGGGATCTTTTTAGATATATATATATAAATATTTTGTTTGAGTCTGTTATAGTATGAACAATAAAAACAATCAATCTGGAATTTAACATAGCAAAGTTATATGTAGCAATTCATGTGCATCCATGTACTGGGTTGTTGGGATTC
This sequence comes from Panopea generosa, assembly GCA_029582155.1. NCBI lineage: Eukaryota > Metazoa > Mollusca > Bivalvia > Adapedonta > Hiatellidae > Panopea > Panopea generosa. Next base: position 54,841,828 of record CM055900.1, on the reverse strand, counting down.
ATTCATGTTAAGCTCCTCTTGTGTTTTGTATACAATAATGCACACCCTTGTTTATAACTTGATATATATGTGTGTATACACATCGGTTTGAATTTTTGATCGTACATGTATTTCAGTTCTATATTGAACCACCGTTTAAACTGGCAGAATTAATGAAAGAGGAACAACAAGATGTTAATGGTAGCCTACCATTTACTAGTCTTTGTCATGGAGAAACATGGCAAGTTGGTGATGCAAGGGAAACACCTCCATTCATGGACCTTAAATATCACAGTAAACCATTTAATGATAAAAGCCGACAAGCTGGAGAGGAAAACCACTAAGTAGAACAAAGTAGAACAACAAATAGAATAAGAAGCACATGACTGTATACAGGCTGAGGTAAATAATGGCACATGATTTTGTAAAATATGAAAATTGTTCCAAGTTAAAACTTGCAAGCATCTGAAAATGCTTGCAGAAACACATGTTTTGCAACTTGAACTTTACGAAAAACGTTTTTGAAAAACCACTATGATACGTTTTTTTTTCCTTCATCATTATGACCGCAGCGTGGTTTAGTGGTAGAGTGTCCGCCTTGCATGCGGAAGGTCGTGGGTTCAATCCCCGGCCGGGCCATACCAAAGACTATAAAAATGGTACTAGAAGCTTCCTCGCTCGACGCTCAGCATTTAGAGGAGAGTTCTAGGTCTGGTCGGCCCTGTGTCAGTATAATGTGACTGGGTGGGGTATCATACCATGTGTCTGTGGCATGACACTCCAGTGTGACAGCGCTTAGAATACTGTCTTAAGCAGACACCGTTGCGATATGACTGAAAAATTGTTGAAAGCGAAGCTAAACACCATATAACAACAACATCATTCATCATTATCAATTCCCATGGGCCAAAGGTCAGTGGCCCATCTTTCCATAAACATAAAGCAGATTTATTGACAATCACTAAGGTTAGGTATTTTAAGCAGAAATTAAATACTTTGAAAGAAGAAAACTTAATTGTACATCACTTGACTATTTTCACTTAATAAATTGCTTAAAAAAGAAAATCCAAATGACAACACCTGTAAAGCATCTGCTTTTCTTTCCAATGGAGGGCCTGATTAGCTAAGTTGGCAGCGCGTCTTGACTATAAATCAAGGGGACATGAGTTTGAATCCCCGCCCAGTAACATGATGATTGATGTACAATGATGATTGACATAAAATATTGTGTCTCATTATCATTCGTCTCTCACCACTGATTCAAGTGAGAACATTATCAGTTAGTTGCGGAGATTGGACGTGCTAGGGTACTGGTTAACCTTTAATGATCCAAGAAAAGAGTGGTTATGTTAAACTGATTGTCTGTTAGCCCTCGATGTCATAAAATGGCGCTAAATATCCAATTAATCAATTTCTTTCTCATTGACATCATTACATGTAGGCCCAGAACCATTTGAGGATTGCAAAAAAGTTCACTATAAGATGGCTCGGGAGAGGTGGATTATTTTTGCTATGAAACTAATGGAGATATTTATATATTGTACACTACTACATATGTAGGTCACAATAATTATTTAACGATAAAATATTCAAATTTTAACACTAAAGTTATGAAAGGATGACAAGTTTTTCTTTTGGTGCTGATTTGTAACCGACCCTTTTGTCGGTACAATTGGAAGTTAGAGTTTTTACTTTGGGCTCTGATTCAAGAGGTTTAATGTTTCTGATAATATATATATTGCTTTTGCTTATAAATGTGAGTATAGCATGTATTGTACTAAATCTAACTACATATTTTAAAACATTGTGTCCACATCCTTTTTAAAAAATACTCAAAATCAAAAATCATTCTTATCACTGGTTAATGATATTATTTATTTATTACATTTATTATTAAATTTAAAAGTTTAAAGTGACCATGAATGCTTTGTTTGTAAATTTCTTTATTTGGGCCATGTATAATAATACAATAATAATAATACAGATGAAATATTTGAATATCACTTGAAAGTGTCATCACATGCCTGCATACTTCAATAAGTATTTTGTCAGATTTTCTTTCATATAAGATCTAAAAAGCTTTCTTTTACCTTTTAGCTCAGTGTTATGTCCTTTGAGGTAAATCATGTTGATGTAAATGTGTGAGCTTTTTTCAGTTCATCCGAAAACCGTCTTATGAAATGATCATACAGATAGAGAGAGGTCTCACCATTATATAAAAGTTTGTCAAAGAACGAAAACATTGGTTACAAACAGAAATACATGTATATGAGGAATATTTGTTTGAACAACCTTGTCAAAACCTGGAACTGAGGTTATTATGCTCAATTCTATAAAAACACGATTTTAAGGACAAACACCTAATTTGTCTCAACTCTTTAGTTGACAAGGAACAAACAGGAGAATAACAAATCAGTTAGTAAACCAATTATTTTAATTTGTTCTTATTGTGGTACTGTATGGATGTCGGAGTATAATAGTCACTGTGTATAAATTGAATAGGAAGTTTTGTTGAAAAGACATATAAACTCCAACATTAGTTGAAATAAAAATGTATGGACATTGTTTCTATGCCATATTTATTGTGCTGTTAGTCGTGACATTATCAGTTATTGTTAATATAAAGAAAAAATTCCATGGACACTGTTAGTTTTGTCAAAAAAACACAGGAAGGAATATAAACCAGCATCATATACTGAAGCATATCATTTCCTGTTTCCGACACCAAAATGTGCCAAAAATTATTGACATATTTGCAAATGTGTTGAGTTTATTAAGTTACAGGTACTAGTACAGCCGGCTTGCTGTATTAATAAAATAATTAAAATCAGTTGTTTCATATTAAAACACAATTAACTCCAAGTCCCTTAATAGAATAGACAATAACCTACAGTGTACGTATTAGTGCAAACCAACCTTATTTTTCTTATTTTCGATTAATATTTATGATCTTTTGTTTTCTTAGGATGGTAATGGTAAAGGCGTTTAATTTTTTTGAGCATATAACGTGATAAATAATGTATTGACTACAGCAATTATGACATAAGGACAGTCCTGGATGCAGTGTCATCACTGAGGGATACACATGAAGCAGTTGTCATGGATTTGGAAAATGCCATCGAGTTGTGTAATGACATGGTTAGGATGGGCAGTGGTCCTTCAGCTAATGGATTAGCGAAAACGTTAAAACTTATGAGACTGTTCACATCATTCATTTCCTGTGTGATGCTCTCAACACTAACAACACTGGCACTTACCTTTGAGAAGAAGGACATCGATCATTCTATGGTGAAACCAAGGATGGAGGCAACACTCAGTGAACTAAAGAAACTTAAAGAACGTGAAGGAATTAGCACCAAAATAGCATCAGTAATGCTTCGTAAGTTGGACATCACACCCAATGAAGGACAGTTGGCGTCAGTGAAGAAAGCTGAGGATCAATTTATTGACAACTTAGTGCACCAAATTGAACAAAGGGATAGATGCAAATGACATCATTGACAATACGGTTGTCTTCAACATGAGCAATTGTTCCACGTTCTACGGGAATGACGAAATTATTTCGCTTGCTGAGCACTTTTCAGTTGACGTAGACGAGACATTACAAGAATGGGATATGTTGAAAATCACTTTAGCAAACGTTGACCAAGAAATGGTATGTGGTCCATCAAAGGTGATCAAAACTCTGACAACCATTAAGCACACCACTGGAAACTTCTGCCAAACTGTGGAGAAGATTTGTGCTGCAGCAGCTGTGCTCCCAGTTAGTACAGCAGAAATAGAACAAGTATTTTCGGAAGTCAATCGTGTAAAAACTGATGTAAGGAACAGTTTAGATGTGCGTACAGTTCACCAGTTATTAATGGTTCACCGTAATGACAAATATTTACACTTTGAAAGGACAGTGAGTTTGTGGCACAGAGTAAAGCCAAGAAGAATTAACTGATACTTAGGTGAAAGTGTGAGTGTAAAATTGGAATGTAAAATGTTGAACTTCTTATGTCAGGTATGACAATTTAATACAAAGGATCAACTCTAGACTTTCAATTTTTTAGGTTATTTTTTAGACATACTTTGACCAGCTAAGGAGAATTTGTTGAAAATAGTGAAAGTGATAATGTAGAAATGTAAATTCATATATCAAGCCTTTCCATATTCTTTTTTTTAATTAAAAATATATAATATAAATTTCAGCAGCAGCACCACAATGTAAATAGACTGGGACATCAGAAAATAGCATTGACTTTAAATATTAATTTGTTAAAGATGTGTTGATCAATTGAAGTTTGGTTGTTGGAAGACATGCATGGCAACATGATGATGTACATATAGAAGTATTTTAAACTAGATGATTAACTATATTTCATTAGCTTTAGATTGATATTTACATGTATTATTGTTTTGGGTAAAAGAAGATGCTATTAAAAGAGTTAATGTGAAATAGTTTTCATTTATTTGTAGTTACAGTGCTTAAATAATATAAAACTAACATGTTTAACTATTTGTGCAACATCTTTTTATCCATATGTCAATTGTCAATTGTTAAGGGGCTATAACTTTAAAACACAACATAAATGGCCGATTAACAAATAAATTTTGCAATGAAAATGTTGTTTTCTGAATAACGTGTAATATTTGCTCCCTGCCCCTTTTTCTTGCTCCCTGCCCTTTTTAATTGTCTAGAAAAGAACCAAGGATTACCTCGGTGAAGTCCATAGATTCAGCTTGGTTGTATTAACGACAATTGGAACCGATTAAGGTCACTTGTATTAAGAGTTTCTATATAAAAACATATTTAGGGTTGTTATTTGTTTTTTTTCTGTAAATATATTTATTCATTTTTAAGTTATTTAATGATTCGTACAGGTTATAATCAAAGTATGTCATTCATAACACCTCTTGTTATAAACATTTGGTATGCTATATATACAACGCATGCCTGTCATGTTTTAATATATTGTTTTTATCAATATTTGATAAGTTGTTATAAATAAACAGTGAATGGTCTAGCCTGTGTTAGTTTCTTATATTATGTGCCATTCTGCGGCAATCGCAATGTTTTTATAGAAAATCTTACCACTGGGTTGCCTAGTTCATACACATGGTGTGTAATAAATACGATGTGAGTTATTGCATTTACAAGGATAGCATATAAACTTAAAGACAGTGGCATCAATCAACATCAAAATACTCCAAGATGGTCTAAATACAGTGGCATCAATCAACATCAAAGTACTCCAAGATGGTCTAAATGCAGTGGCATCAATCAACATCAAAATACTCCAAGATGGTCTAAATGCAGTGGCATCAATCAACATCAAAATACTCCAAGATGGTCTCAATGCAGTGGCATCAATCAACATCAAAATACTCCAAGATGGTCTAAATGCAGTGGCATCAATCAACATCAAAATACTCCAAGATGGTCTAAATGCAGTGGCATCAATCAACATCAAAATACTCCAAGATGGTCTAAATACAGTGGCATCAATCAACATCAAAATACTCCAAGATAGTCTAAATGCAGTGGCATCAATCAACATCAAAATACTCCAAGATGGTCTAAATGCAGTGGCATCAATCAACATCAAAATACTCCAAGATGGTCTAAATGCAGTGGCATCAATCAACATCAAAATACTCCAAGATGGTCTAAATGCAGTGGCATCAATCAACATCAAAATACTCCAAGATGGTCTAAATGCAGTGGCATCAATCAACATCAAAATACTCCAAGATGGTCTAAATGCAGTGGCATCAATCAACATCAAAATACTCCAAGATGGTCTCAATGCAGTGGCATCAATCAACATCAAAATACTCCAAGATGGTCTAAATGCAGTGGCATCAATCAACATCAAAATACTCCAAGATGGTCTAAATGCAGTGGCATCAATCAACATCAAAATACTCCAAGATGGTCTCAATGCAGTGGCATCAATCAACATCAAAATACTCCAAGATGGTCTCAATGCAGTGGCATCAATCAACATCAAAATACTCCAAGATGGTCTAAATGCAGTGGCATCAATCAACATCAAAATACTCCAAGATGGTCTAAATGCAGTGGCATCAATCAACATCAAAATACTCCAAGATGGTCTAAATGCAGTGGCATCAATCAACATCAAAATACTCCAAGATGGTCTAAATGCAGTGGCATCAATCAACATCAAAATACTCCAAGATGGTCTAAATACAGTGGCATCAATCAACATCAAAATACTCCAAGATAGTCTAAATGCAGTGGCATCAATCAACATCAAAATACTCCAAGATGGTCTAAATACAGTGGCATCAATCAATATCAAAATACTCCAAGATGGTCTTAATGCAGTGGCATCAATCAACATCAAAATACTCCAAGATGGTCTAAATGCAGTGGCATCAATCAACATCAAAATACTCCAAGATGGTCTAAATGCAGTGGCATCAATCAACATCAAAATACTCCATGATGGTCTTAATGCAGTGGCATCAATCAACATCAAAATACTCCAAGATGGTCTAAATGCAGTGGCATCAATCAACATCAAAATACTCCAAGATGGTCTAAATGCAGTGGCATCAATCAACATCAAAATACTCCAAGATGGTCTTAATGCAGTGGCATCAATCAATATCAAAATACTCCAAGATGGTCTAAATGCAGTGGCATCAATCAACATCAAAATACTCCAAGATGGTCTAAATTCAGTGGCATCAATCAACATCAAAATACTCCAAGATGGTCTAAATGCAGTGGCATCAATCAACATCAACATACTCCAAGATGGTCTTTAATGCAGTGGCATCAATCAACATCAAAATACTCCAAGATGGTCTAAATGCAGTGGCATCAATCAACATCAAAATACTCCAAGATGGTCTAAATGCAGTGGCACCAATCAACATCAAAATACTCCAAGATGGTCTAAATGCAGTGGCATCAATCAACATCAAAATACTCCAAGATGGTCTAAATGCAGTGGCATCAATCAACATCATAATACTCCAAGATGGTCTAAATGCAGTGGCATCAATCAACATCAAAATACTCCAAGATGGTCTTAATGCAGTGGCATCTATCAATATCAAAATACTCCAAGATGGTCTAAATGCAGTGGCATCAATCAACATCAAAATACTTCAAGATGGTCTAAATGCAGTGGCATCAATCAACATCATAATACTCCAAGATGGTCTAAATGCAGTGGCATCAATCAACATCAAAATACTCCAAGATGGTCTTAATACAGTGGCATCTATCAATTTCAAAATACTCCGAGATGGTTAAATGCAGTGGCATCAATCAACATCAAAATACTCCAAGATGGTCTAAATGCAGTGGCATCAATCAACATCAAAATACTCCAAGATGGTTAAATGCAGTGGCATCAATCAACATCAAAATACTCCAAAATGGTCTAAATGCAGTGGCATCAATCAACATCAAAATACTCCAAGATGGTCTAAATGCAGTGGCATCAATCAACATCAAAATACTCCAAGATGGTCTAAATGCAGTGGCATCAATCAACATCATAATACTCCAAGATGGTCTAAATGCAGTGGCATCAATCAACATCAAAATACTCCAAGATGGTCTAAATGCAGTGGCATCAATCAACATCATAATACTCCAAGATGGTCTAAATGCAGTGGCATCAATCAACATCAAAATACTCCAAGATTGTCTTAATACAGTGGCATCTATCAACATCAAAATACTCCAAGATGGTCTAAATGCAGTGGCATCAATCAACATCAAAATACTCCAAGATGGTCTAAATGCAGTGGCATCAATCAACATCAAAATACTCCAAGATGGTCTAAATGCAATGGCATCAATCAACATCAAAATACTCCAAGATGGTCTAAATGCAGTGGCATCAATCAACATCAAAATACTCCAAGATGGTCTAAATGCAGTGGCATCAATCAACATCAAAATACTCCAAGATGGTCTAAATGCAGTGGCATCAACCAACATCAAAATACTCCAAGATGGTCTTAATGCAGTGGCATCAATCAATATCAAAATACTCCAAGATGGTCTAAATGCAGTGGCATCAATCAACATCAAAATACTCCAAGATGGTCTAAATGCAGTGGCATCAATCAACATCAAAATACTCCAAGATGGTCTAAATGCAGTGGCATCAATCAACATCAAAATACTCCAAGATGGTCTTAAATGCAGTGGCATCAATCAACATCAAAAGACTCCAAGATGGTCTAAATGCAGTGGCATCAATCAACATCAAAATACTCCAAGATGGTCTAAATGCAGTGGCATCAATCAACATCAAAATACTCCAAGATGGTCTTAATGCAGTGGCATCAATCAACATCAAAATACTCCAAGATGGTCTAAATGCAGTGGCATCAATCAACATCATAATACTCCAAGATGGTCTAAATGCAGTGGCATCAATCAACATCAAAATACTCCAAGATGGTCTTAATGCAGTGGCATCTATCAATATCAAAATACTCCAAGATGGTCTAAATGCAGTGGCATCAATCAACATCAAAATACTTCAAGATGGTCTAAATGCAGTGGCATCAATCAACATCATAATACTCCAAGATGGTCTAAATGCAGTGGCATCAATCAACATCAAAATACTCCAAGATGGACTTAATACAGTGGCATCTATCAATATCAAAATACTCCGAGATGGTTAAATGCAGTGGCATCAATCAACATCAAAATACTCCAAGATGGTCTAAATGCAGTGGCATCAATCAACATCAAAATACTCCAAGATGGTCTAAATGCAGTGGCATCAATCAACATCAAAATACTCCAAGATGGTCTAAATGCAGTGGCATCAATCAACATCAAAATACTCCAAGATGGTCTAAATGCAGTGGCAAGAATCAACATCATAATACTCCAAGATGGTGTAAATGCAGTGGCATCAATCAACATCAAAATACTCCAAGATGGTCTTAATGCAGTGGCATCTATCAATATCAAAATACTCCAAGATGGTCTAAATGCAGTGGAATCAATCAACATCAAAATACTTCAAGATGGTCTAAATGCAGTGGCATCAATCAACATCATAATACTCCAAGATGGTCTAAATGCAGTGGCATCAATCAACATCAAAATACTCCAAGATGGTCTTAATACAGTGGCATCTATCGATATCAAAATACTCCAAGATGGTTAAATGCAGTGGCATCAATCAACATCAAAATACTCCAAGATGGTCTAAATGCAGTGGCATCAATCAACATCAAAATACTCCAAGATGGTTAAATGCAGTGGCATCAATCAACATCAAAATACTCCAAGATGGTCTAAATGCAGTGGCATCAATCAACATCAAAATACTCGAAGATGGTCTAAATGCAGTGGCATCAATCAACATCAAAATACTCCAAGATGGTCTAAATGCAGTGGCATCAATCAACATCAAAATACTCCAAGATGGTCTAAATGCAGTGGCATCAATCAACATCATAATACTCCAAGATGGTCTAAATGCAGTGGCATCAATCAACATCAAAATACTCCAAGATGGTCTAAATGCAGTGGCATCAATCAACATCATAATACTCCAAGATGGTCTAAATGCAGTGGCATCAATCAACATCAAAATACTCCAAGATGGTCTTAATACAGTGGCATCTATCAACATCAAAATACTCCAAGATGGTCTAAATGCAGTGGCATCAATCAACATCAAAATACTCCAAGATGGTCTAAATGCAGTGGCATCAATCAACATCATAATACTCCAAGATGGTCTAAATGCAGTGGCATCAATCAACATCAAAATACTCCAAGATGGTCTAAATGCAGTGGCATCAATCAACATCATAATACTCCAAGATGGTCTAAATGCAGTGGCATCAATCAACATCAAAATACTCCAAGATGGTCTTAATACAGTGGCATCTATCAACATCAAAATACTCCAAGATGGTCTAAATGCAGTGGCATCAATCAACATCAAAATACTCCAAGATGGTCTAAATGCAGTGGCATCAATCAACATCAAAATACTCCAAGATGGTCTTAATGCAGTGGCATCAATCAACATCAAAATACTCCAAGATGGTCTAAATGCAGTGGCATCAATCAACATCAAAATACTCCAAGATGGTCTAAATGCAGTGGCATCAATCAACATCAAAATACTCCAGGATGATAGAAACATGATAATCGGTTAATGCCACGCAACTTAAATAAATCTATGTAACCTTCTAGTTTAAACATATTGTATTGCTTAATATATCACAAGTTAGCAAAAGGGTCAGGCTACGAATTATCACAACATTAAATGAGGCCCTTGTTATACAAATGTTGATCATGATGAATTACATTACATTTAACATAACCATCTCAGTGACAACAATAGTTTCGTATCAATTGTAGCTTGAACACGCATTAGAAAAAAGTAAAATCTGAAAAACTTCTAGGAATCTCACTTCAACATGACATGTAATATGACGAACATGTAAATATCAATCTAACCTTCAAAGTCAACATAACACCAGGATTTTAAAATAAGAAATTCACTAGTTAAAGAAGTAGTGTAGTTATCATAGTTGGATCTAAACTAGAACATAGCGGTAGATCAGCACTTGTGACAATGTGTGAGGAGCAGCACTTTTGTATCGCAAAAATATACCATAACACTTCATTTAGCGGTAGTAGCTCCGTCACTGAATAAAGGATGACTTCATGCAGGCCCTAAGTATGCCAACCTTTCAGGATCGCAGAATAATAACAATACTAATATTCTTTTCAATAAAATTGTTTTCAATGTCATTGTCAGCCATCTACCCATATTTTTTATATCTAAAAATAACCTGAATAATAAAACAACTTCGTATTACTTGTAACATTAATACAGTGGAACACCTTTCCAGGTAAAATTAGCACCGATAATTTCATTATTGTTGATGAATTCAGATCACAGGTAATGTTACCTGTGATAAAGACATTCTACTAGACCTACATTGAGATTGAATATATTTTTAGTCAGTTGTATATTTTATTGACAAAACTGCAGATACTGCCAATTTTGCAATATGCTACCACACATGTGACGGTCAAATATTTCACTGCCTGCTGAAACAAGATTATTACGAAGAAGAAGGACAGGTGTATATTCTGGCGGTGATGTTATTTTGTTTAACAAAAAGTGACTGACTGTTGATCTTTATTAAGTACCTATTTGTGACAAGTGTAAATTATCCAGTTGATAGGTGATAGATTAGTAATGAGCACATTTCAATGAAACTGGGGATTAATGAATGTTTATTTTACATGTTTTGGTGAATTTACAAATATTTTTAACTACAATAATATTATTATAATTCGATTAAATCGAAATAACCTTATGCAACCATGGAATATACGAAAAACAATTTGTTCTATACAAGCGGTTAGCCAGTCCCATCAGCTCAATCTGTAGAGTACGAGACTTACAGTTTAGGTTTGCAGGTTTGATTTTCAGGTCTAGCCAACTAAAAATACTAACAGCTGTTCAGACGAGACTTAAGCTAAGTGCCCATGTGACTGAGATATACACAGAGCACGCTAAATAGCCAGAAGAAACTTCCAATGGTTTCTATATGAATCTTGCACTACCCCCCACAAACATTTAAAGACTAACACTCTTCACTCATATGGTTTGATGTAAAATAAGCTTATGTACAAAAGCTAGCCTGATTAAATTGGGTGAAACTGGACAGTTTCTTTATTATTTGGATATCCAATGGCTCGGGAGACGTAAACATCAGGGGTACCCCAAGGTTCCGTTTTGGGTCCCATCCTGTTCTCAATATACATAAATGACTTGATGCTATACGATCTATGGTAAGATTTTTTGCAGACGACACTGCCGTTTACTTAGCCGTATCAAGCCTCCACGACGTCCAACTGCTGCAACGTGACTTAGATAAACTTCAACTTTGGGAGCAGAAGTGGGAGATGGAGCTCAACCCAAGTTAGTGCACGGTTACCCAGGTCTCTCGTTCTAAAACAGTGATACCCTCTTGCTACACTTTACATGGTCACACACGTGAAACAGTTAGCTGTGCCAAGTACCTTGAAGCGAATCTAAACGGCGACCTAAACCGGTCGGCGACGTCTCGCAGGTTAGTTCATCGGCAAACAAAACCCTAGGTTTCCTGAAAAGGAACATTAGAACTAAAAACCCAGGTATGAGGCAGACCGCATACAAGGCCCTTGTCCGTCCTATGTTGGAGTACTCCTCCCCTGTATATATATATATTGTGAATTTAATTATCTCCCTTCATGAAATTAAATATATATGAATTCACTGCATCTATATGATCCAACAGGTTTATAAATCTGTCCTTTATATAGCATGTGAGTAGTCATGAATCCTTAACTGGATCCTACTCATATAAAGCTATCAGTTCATGTATGTAAATTTGTCCACCCTGTCCAGATGTGTTGCATGTAATTCCATAGTATATAAGTCGTGGTCGACACCAAATTTATTGGTTTGGCAGATATTGTATCTATGGTTTGTATTGTAGCTAGGCGCACTCGCCGAAGTCTGGTCTGTACATTTACGTCTTGGTTATTCACAAATAATTATCATATAGTCATGAATCCTTAACTGGATCCTACTCATAAAGCTGTCACTTCATGTATGTAAATTTGTCCACCCTGTCCAGAAGTATTGCATGTAATTCCATATTATATAAGTCATGGCCGACACCAAATTTATTGGTTTGGCAGAGGCCTTGATATTGTATCTATGGTTTGCATTGTAGCTAGGCGCACTCGCCGTAGTCTGGTCTGTACATGTATGCCTTGGTTATTATCACAGTGTTGTAAGTTGTATAACACCGTAGAACGTGACATTTTGGGGTTTCAGGGTTTTCACCGAATTAACCACCAATACGAAACTGTAGTCAGGTATGTGGAATTTGACAATTTTGCTTATAAGTTTGTTTATGAAATGATCCTTATCCAGATTGATAATTGTACTGTTTATTGGAATATACACGTTTGACATGGTCAATTGATGTCATGAGTCTGGTCTGAAGAGAAGATAAAAAGTGAAAACGAAAGTAGAAACATCATAAATTATCAACCGAAATATTCTTCTATATTATCAACCGTTTACACTTACAAAACCTTTCCACGTTATATGTTTAACTATTTCTTTTGTTAACATACGTGTTCATAAACGTGTTATACATGGCCATCAGGATTTAATTGCGGATGATTTTTTTCTCTCCAAAATTTCCGAAGTATGCATCCGAGCACATTTTCCTTACTTTACACGTGCGCAACATCTGGTTTTTCACTCTCAGTTTTTTTTTGCTTACCACAGATAAAAAAAATCAATTTGTTTTAAAAAAACAATTTTATTATTTTTAAGCGATGCCACATCTTTCTGAAACTGTGAGAAATCATGCTATATGTCAGAGATCGTGTCAGACCCAGTCGCGTACGTGCAATGTTGTGGTCTCATTGTCCTATTATGTTGACTTACCTATGTAATTTTTCTTACCTTCAACCAGTACTCCTTGGCGTTACAGTTTTTATGCACAGATGATCATAAATTGTCTGAGAAAAAAGTGTTCCAATTCGAGCTCGATGGCCATAAACTGGTCAGGTTCCAACAGCGTGCCACAGAGCTTCAAGACTGTTATGGGCACAACGTCATTTGCAATACATGCCAAACCAGTGACAATGACTGAACCCCATAAAACATGTATTGAATGAACTGAGTTGTAGAGGGTCAGGTCCAATCATCAAATCAATACCATAAACGACCTCCTAAATGCACTTCTGTTGGAATGGCAACATATTCCAAATGTGCTCATTCAGCGTTATGGAAGGTCATAGAGATGACGTATTCAGGAATGCATTTGTAAAAACGGAGGCTGTTACTGATGGTTTAAAATAATCAGTTATTGCACTCAGTCAGCAGATTATGTCTTTTTCAAATGTTACAATCTTAATCATTTTCATTTTTATTGATGCAAATGAAAGTTGACTCTAAATGCTTGTATAGAATGTTTAAATAAATATTTTTCTAAGAAATAACAGCTGTGTATATCAATATAATTCACATTAGACCAAGGTGACCCCAACATATTTATACAAATATGGTGTAAGGTGATTTCAGTCGCATGACTTGATGATACCATTATATGCAAATTAAATATTCCATAATACTCTTAAAGAGAAAATAGGTTGCAGTAGATAAAACTGCACTTATCTTGCACTTGAATGAACATATGCATATAACATTGGCTTGGAAAATGGTATTAGAAGCTTCCTCGCTTGAAACTCAGCATTTAGAAGGTACAGTACAACTTCCATATATCGGACATCAATATATCGAATTTCTCGGTATATCAAACTTTTTCTCAAGTCCCAACTTTTTTCCTTCTAATTCTATATAGAAAAACCGCAAATATATCGAAGTTATACATATCGAATTTTTCAGTATATCAAAGTTTTTTCACGGCCCCAAAGAGTCCTTTTACACATCATTATCCATTTATGTATCGAATATCGATTACCTGTTCAAAATTTCTCGCGGGAGTGATGTACATGTATTTCACACCTGCGGTGCGCCGGTGCGATGATCGTAGGAACAAAGGCTGATCATATAGCATAAAGTCCCTTCGAGTGCTCGGATAAATGTTTGTTAAGAGTCACACTTTAATAAATATTTGATTACTTAAAGGCAGAATGGTGATAATTTACTGATAAAAAACATTAAATTTGTGTACGCAAACATGGCGGAAGGGGCTGTCATGATTACATATAGTGATACGTGATTACATAACGTACGTGTAAATCGCACGCATTGTACGACGTTTAGTTTTGTATCATTTTATCTTACAAGTGTAATTGATGAACATTTATTTATGTTTATTGTACATGTATGTTGATGTTTTGTTCATGTGTGTTTGTACCAACTGATGTGCTGATGGAATATTCATGTACATGTATGTGCTTATTTTCGTATACCGGAAGTGCTCCATGTAAGTTTTTATGTTTGTACATGTTTGTAGTGCTTTAGTTATATTGATTTTTAAATGACATGCAGGGTTTCAATAAATAATAAACACAATTTAATTTAATGTTGTTTTTTTCCAACTTACCTTTTCTAGTAAAAGTATGTCAGGTAGATCTACGGTCATATACATGTTGCGATCTCATTACCAATCAAACTTTTACCATTACCATCAAGTGATTCAGACATGCACATATATCCAAGTCCCGGTATATCAAACTTTTCATGACGGTCCCCTGAACTTCGATATACGGAAGTTATACTGTAGTTCTAGTTCTGGTCAACCTGATGTCAGTATAATGTAACTGGGTGAGGTATCATACCATACATGTGTCAGTGGCATGATATTCTCCAGTGGTGCTGTGCTTAGAATACTGTCTTGTGTCGACACCATTGTGGTATAACTGAAAAAGTGTTAAAAGCGTCACTAAACACTTTACAACCCATACCAATGCCTATTTACTGAACAGCATCAAGTTGCTTAAATTTATTCTTACAAAATACTATGTTTGACAAGCTAAAAAACTGATTTAAAAGATAGGAAAATTTTATTAATGTAAACCTTATATATCAGACAACAGACAGCATGTCTAGTGGTCGAGCATCTGCCTCGCATGCTGAAGGTTGTGGGCTGGATCCCCGATCGGGTTATACCAAAGACTTCAATATGGTTCTTTGAGAAGCTTCCTTGCTTGGCGCCTAGCATTAAGAGGATAGTTCTAAGTCTGGTTGATCCGGTTTCAGTATAATTTGTCTGGGTTGGGTATCATACCATGTGTCTACTCCAGTATGTCAGTGCTTAGAATACCGTCTCATGTAGACACTGTTGTGATATTACTGAAAAATTGTTGAAAATGAGGCTAAAAACCATACAGCAACAACAAATAATAGCATGGCTGCTGGCTGTCAAAATAAGTATGCACAATATTTGTAATTGTTGAGAAGTGATAGAATGCAGCAGGCAATCAAAACACCGGACTGCACCATACCTTGCCCTGAGAAGGATTGACACATTTCATATTAGATCTAATACACTATACATAACTTACTAGCTAGCAGAGTAGATTCAGAGTTTTTTTGAAATGAGTTGTAACTGTTGAGAGTAAAGTTAAAAAAAGTTGAGTGTCAAGAAAGAAAAGTTGAGTAAGAAAGTCAAGTAATTTAATCGACTTTCGAGTAAGAAAAACAGTGGCAAGTAAAAAAAGTTGCATGTCTGGTATGAAAGAAAGGGGGGGGGGGGGGGGGGGGGGGGAGTTGAGTGTCAAGTAAAAAAGTTGAGTGTCAAACAATAATATATTAATGTCAAGTAAAAAATTTGAGTGTTGGCTTTGAAAGTGTCATGTAATAAAGTTGAATGTCAAGTTGAAAAATGTCGAGTGGTGAATTAGAAAAGTCGAATAAGAAAGTAAAGTGTCAAGTAATATATAGTCAAGTAAGAAAATGGAGTGTCAAGTGAGATTAAGTCAAGTGTGATGTACGAAAGTTAAGTGTTGATAAGAAAGTATAGTGTTAGGTAAGAAAGTCGCATGTCAAGTAACAGTCAAGTGTTAGGTATAAAAAATGGAATGTCAAGTAATAGTCAAAATGTGTAAGAAAATCATGTGTCAAGTAACAGTCGAGTGTCGAGTAAGAAAGGTGAGTGTTGAGTAAGAAATCTAAGTGTTAAGTAAAAAAGGTTGAGTGTTGGGTAAGAACATTAAGCATCAAGTAAGAATATTGAGTATCAAGTAAGAAAGCCGAGAGTTGATCGATTAAGAAAGTAAAGTGTTCGGTAAGAAGCGAGTGTCGAGTAAGAAAGTCGAATATGAAGTAAGAAAGTTGAATTTTGGGTGAGAATGTCAAATATAAATTAAAAAAGTCAAGCGTCGAGTAAGAAAGTCGAGTATCAAGTAAGAAAGCCGAGTGTTGAGTAAGAAGCCAAGTGTTGAGTAAGAAAGGGAAATATTAAGTAAGAAAATAGTGTTGGGTAAGTATGTTGAGCATAAAGTAGGAAAGTCAAGACTGTCAGTAAGAAAGCCGAGTATCAAGTAAGAAAGTCAAGTAACAAAGAGTATTATATAATGTTAAAAGTGGAGCTCAGCAAATATAAAATATTGAAAGAAATTAGTATTTTTCATTTAAAATAGTTCTAGGGCCTTGGTGATTGAGCTGTGGCCATGACATTTGAAAAATTCACAGCCAAAGGGCCATAATCATAAAAACAACTACTAAGTTTCAAGCTGTTGTAACTTATTGCCAGAATTGAAACATACATTTGATGTTAAATTGTTTTGAAGTTGTTAACTTAAGTTGCAGTTTTGATGGAGACATTTGTGTGAAACAGGAAGTAAAACTGTTCGAGTAAAATATGTATTTTTTAACTCCATTTATTCATGTTGATTACGGTAAGTTTAAAACTAGTCAATTGATGACCCACAGATTTTGAAAATGACCCTTAGATTTTTAGTCAGTGGTTTATCAATGACCCCCCAAAAATTGGAGCTGGAGAAAACACTGCTTTGGAAGTTCTCAATGCCTAGTCAATTTATCTAAAACTCATGGCGGATCCCCACGTTTCAAGGTTTTGTTCCTCTCCCTACTTACTCCCTAAATATTGAAAAATAAATACAAGCTGCTTCAAAGCTAAGAAAATATACCTCCAACAGGGAACACTGAGCATTCACAAGATACATCAATAAGCACAAATTTAGTTTACAAAATTTTGAACATTTGCTTGCTGACTTGCAGATAGCGTTCTGGAATCACTGGTGCAGCTGCTGTGTGTAGTGTAACTAACAATAGATGATATACAACACAAGTCTGAAGTACCTGAAACTAATTGGTGGAGTTGGTTATTTTGCAGTCGTCGCAATCGGTGTGTAAGTCTCCGTTAAACTTGTTAGAATAACATTATATATCATTAATCGCGGAAGGCAAAATTTAACGGAGCAGTGAATTCATACATAAATATTTAGTTGATGCAAATAGTACTTAATTGGTATTATTAATGCAGAGCACAATTTAAAATAATGGAAATTGGTGGCGATGTGGGAAATGCTGTAACGTGGTAGTTTTAAGCCCTATATGACTTTCTTGCGTTGTTACGTTACAATGAGCTTGAATATGAATATAACTGCTCTGGTATGGAACCGAATACTTCAAAGTATCTAAGCATACACGACTTGACAGTTTCATTCACTTAACTGTAGCATGTACTGTGAGTTACAACATCTCGCACCAACATTTAAATGTAAGTTTTAAGCTATAAGAGTGAGGACTCTTAAGACCCTAAATGTTAACCTTTACCTTGAATTTAAAACCTTCCGAATGTCCCCAGGTACATTAAAGAATGCACACTGTGCTAAATTTCATTAACATACAGTGCTCTAGATAAGCAGGAGTATTTAACCATTGAAATTTTTAAATTGGAATTTCAAAGTAAGATGTAAAATAACTATTGGATTCTGACACTTTCAGTTTTTGATGAGTTTATTAGCTTGATTATTTGTAGAATAGGGGGCCCACTCATTGGATATGAATGAAACTTCACATGTCTGCTCAGCATCATCAGTGAAACACTCAGTAAAGATCCATAACTATTAGTTGCATTTTGGCAAAGTTATGGACATTTTGGACTTAAATTTTCAGGTTAAAGTTTTCATCAGGTAAGATATCTATGCAACTGCTCATTGGATATGACTGGAGACGACTTGGAAAACGTCCCCGATATACTAAAGGCAGACACGGAGGGGCGTTGGTCTAGTGCATTCTATTCCCCATGGAACAAGTTCAAGAGGCCAAGCTTATATGATGTTTTGCAATGGAAATTTGAAAAAAATCAAAGTAATATACCCATAGATAAGGTAAATGTCTAGCCTAAATGAATAAGATGTGCATAGATATTGGTCATGTCAAGATTTCTTTTGAATATATGAATGTGTAAATAAATGCAACTCCACCCTTTACTTCATATAGACGCCTTTTGATACCTCTAATATAGACGTCTTTGGACACCTAATATAGAAGGCTTTTGAATTATTGGGTGAATTATGTTTATATTAACTGACAGAGTGAAAAACAGTGCAGGAAGTGTTCAGATTGCTCGTTATTAGCAATCTGAACTCTTCCTGCACAGTTTTCAAAGGCCTTCTGTGATTGGTGCAGGAAAACGCGTATCTATCTAGTAAAGCGTTAACTCGTGTATGAACCTCATTACTTCGTGTCTTTCTGTTGTTATATTTCAGATTTTTAGTTCACCTGAACTTAAAGCTCATGTAAGCTATTCTGATCGCTTTCCGTCTGGCATAATGCTGTCTGTCTGTCTGTTGTTCTGCCCATCTAACTGTAAAAAAAAAAAATACTTCTCTGAAATCGCTTGATAAACAATCAAATTTGATTGAAGCATTTTAGTTTCTTCAAGTATGTTTTTGGGGTCAACTTCGACTTCCAGAGGATTTTTTTTTTTAAAAAATCTTGTCCAAAACTTAACTTTTTTTACTTTGATCATTTTACATGCTTCCTGATACCAATGAGTAAAAAAATATTTTTGCTTCAATTTTGTGTGGTCATTTACCGGTAATGTGTTATGAGTTAATAATTTTAATCTCAACCTCAGCTTGAGGTGTTAAGTAAAACTGGCCCCTGAAGCTTTCATACTTTACATGTGGTATCAGTTACCTAATGCTATTCTCTGTGTTTGTTTTTAATTATATGACTCCAAGATCAAAATTGACCCTGACCCAGGGACTTTTGAGCTTAAAATAAAGACACTTTAATTTAAAAATATTTTTCTCAATAGCCGACCATCTAATTTGTTCCTTATTATTAATATAACTCCTACATTTGGTTTCAAGTCTTCCAAATGAAGAGGCTTGGGTCCATTAAGGAGACTTTGGTTTTTACATAGTGACAAACTAATATAACTAACTAACATTATTTCAGTCTTAAGATTTAGAGCATTGTTTTGTCATAACGTTTGAGACAGGGTCATTTAAAGTTCATTTAATATTCATAAAGGGCCGCCAAGGACCCAATAGGGGATCGCAGTATGAGTTTTCAAAGATCTTCCCAAGAACCAACCAGCCAAATTTGTTCATTTATGATCCCTATAAATAAAGGGTTTCAAGTTTGTTCAAATGAAGGGGCTTGTGTCATTGGAGGGAATATGAATTTTTTGCTTGTCTTTTTGAAAAATATGAAGAGCTGTTGTCATGACCCTGGTGTTCTTGTCCGCTGGTTGAAGATTTTTGTTTAGCTCAGCATTTTCTCTCTTTCTGAACAAACTACCTAAGTTTTAGTGATGAAACTTCATGAACACATTCATAGCATGTGATACAAACAATGTGTGTAGGTAAGTTACCCTAACAATCATACTTTAGGCTCTAAAAGTTTAGGTTAAATTTTTTTTTTGCGCTCGGGTTTGAATTTTTTTTAAGTAATAGGTATTGATTCTGTAAACTAATCACCATCATTTTAAAAAAGTTTACATCACTGACCTTGACCTTCATAATGAACTTGGTTAATAATTGCATTGTCAGGTTAAAGCTTTATGTTTAGCTCAGCTTTTCTCTGTTTCTGAACAAACTACTCATGTTACAGACACTAAACTGCATACACACCTTCACATCATGTTATACAATCAATGTATATCACTATTTAGTTACCAAAGTTTATATACTTTAGGCTCTAAAACATTAGGTTAAAGCTCTTTGTTTAGTTCGTGTTTGAACAAGTATCGATTTTGTAAAGTGATCACCATAATGTTAAAAATTTTACTTCACTTACCTTGACCTACTTATTGGACTTAGTTAATACTTGGATTGCATAGTCTGGTTAAAGTTCTATATTTATACTTTTTGTCTATTTCTCAACAAACTACCTACGTTATAGTGACTTAACTTCATAAACATATCTATAATTATATTATACAACCAATTTGTATCGCTAAGTTACACAAGTTTCAATACTTTAGGTTGTACAACTTTAGGTTATTTTTTTTGTTTTAGCTCAGGTTTGACTATTTTTAGCTTGACTATTCTTAGAAGGGGGGGGGGGGGGGGGAGGGTTAGATATCTATGCAACCACTCATTGGATATGAATGAAACTCTACATGTGTGTTCACCATTATCAATGGAGCACACATAGATAAGAACCATAACTGTGGGTTATATTTTGGCAGAGTTATGACCCTTTTTGGACTTAATTTTTTCAGGTTAAGTTTTTTATCAGGTAAGATATCTATGCAACCACTCATTGGATATGATTGAACTTCGCATGTGTGTTCAACATCATCAACTCTTGATTGCATTTTTATAGAGTTATGGCCCTTTTGGTAAGTGATATTTAGAGGTTAAAGTTTTTAATTTGGTACTTATTTCATCATCGTATCATTGGACTTGAATGAAACTTCACATGTGTGATCAACATTCTCCAGGGAACTCATAGAGACATGAATCATAACTCTTGATTGCATTTTGGCAAAATTATATCCCTTTTAGACTTAGAAATTTTGTTTTTAGCAGGTTAAAGTTTGTAGTTCAAGGACTTGATCTTAGATGTTTGAGAATAGGGTCAGTTTGTGGTCGTCTCACAAATTTGTTCAAAACCATGACTCTGGGGGTAAAATTGGCCCACCCTAAGGGGTAAAAAAAATAAAAAAAACTTTTCTACAAGTTTAATCTTTCTTTTTTTTTTCTTCTTTTGTTGTTGGCCAACCCTGAGGGGTACCTATTTTTTCACTGGGACTGATAAATTGCCCTCTGAGGTGAAGTTTGTGCATAGGCCTATATGTCACGCTGAATTTAATAATATTAAGGCAATACGACCCATCCATTCACTTTGTTGTTTTCAAAAATCCATAACTGTTGATAATGAAAATGAATAGTGTTGGTAAATTAATTTGCTTATTTATTTTTAACAGAGAAGCAGTAATTATAGCTTAATTTTACCAACCCTGAGTTTTAATTGTGTTCTATTTGATACTTATTTCGTAAAAAAACTGTTTTTTATAGAACAGCATCGAAATAGTCGAATGGCTGTCCGTCCGATAGCTCTTGTTTATTTTGTTTTTAGATCTATTTTGTTTTTCAGTAATAGATATTGATTCTGTAAACTGATCGCCGTCTTGTCAAAACATTTTTTACATCACTGACCTTGACCTTCTCAAAGAACTGAGTTAATACTTGCATTGTCTTAGTTAAAGTTTAAATGTTTAGCTCAGCTTATTGTCTATTTCTCAACAAACTTCTTCTGTTATAGTGACTAAACTTTATAAACATAATTATATCATGTTATATAAACAATTTAAAGAGCTGTTTTACCTAAGTTTTGATTCTGCAAACTTCTCACCATCAGGTTAAACAATTTTTTTACAATACTGACCTTGACCTACTAGGTGGACTTTAAAAAGAAGAGCGTCTGCAACCGCTTACGGTGCTCTTGTTTACATAGGAATACTATGAGAAAAAAGAAAATTCTCATATTTTCATCTGTTTTAAGAATTATTTAAACCTTTTGAGATTTTAAGCAAATTATGTTTTCCATAACAGTTTAAGTCTTTTATTCAAGTGAGTGTCTTCAGCCGGTTGTTTTTGGACTCTTTTTGTTTTTTTATGATTTAATATTTATGGAGCATAAGCATAGTTTGTATCAATCATTCTATCATTGTAATGGTAAACACA
Source organism: Panopea generosa (assembly GCA_029582155.1). Taxonomy (NCBI): domain Eukaryota; kingdom Metazoa; phylum Mollusca; class Bivalvia; order Adapedonta; family Hiatellidae; genus Panopea; species Panopea generosa. Next base: position 54,819,171 of record CM055900.1, on the reverse strand, counting down.
ATTTCTTTATATTCAATTCTTTTAAAGTGTTGAGTGTCAAATGTTTCTGTTTCATCTTTTCCTTAGTATAAAATGTTATTGTGTGTGTTTTACAGTATTCTCTGTCAGGCTGGTATTAATAACGAAAGGATTTAAATTGGATCCAACAAAGTTTCTTAACTATTAAATGATGTTTTAACTATATTGACTCTGCGTCTTTGGTAATAATGGTCAGGAGTTTGACTAAAAAATTTGTATGACATGAAGTCATTTTAATAGATTAAGAACTATCAAAGGATTACAGGACACATTTTAAACTTGTGGCATTGGTATTTTCTAAAGTATTTCCTTTGTTCTTTGTAGTGGTATATTTACCAGTCCTATATAATGTATTTTCACCAGAACAAACTTGACAGTATTCTACCGATACTTGCTGTTAACATCTCCAAATTGAAGAATCCACCTGTGGACAAAGTTCAAGTTACATGGATTGGACACGCCACAGCTCTTGTCCAGTTTGATGGAATCTCCATTCTCTCTGATCCGGTATTTAGTGAGATAAGTGGACCTGTCCAGATAGGAATGTTAGGTTACAGACGATACCGCAAAGCAGCCTGTAAAGTTCAAGATATCCTGAATTTAGATGCTGTGATCATCAGCCACAATCACTACGACCACTTAGACTTAACTTCAGTTAAAGACATCAATAGACGTTTTCCAAATGTGGAATGGTTTGTAGCGTCGGGAACAAAGACATGGTTTATCAATCACGGGGTTACCAAAGAGAATGTTGTTGAACTGTCATGGTGGGAAAAACATGTCATAAAATTTAAAGGCAATCAAAAAGAGTTCAACTTCATATGTACTCCAGCCCAACACTGGTGCCAAAGGAAATTGCATGACCTGAACAGTGTAAGTATTATAAATAGTTAACTTAAGTAATATGAATGTTACATATAAAGACATTTTTGGTGTAAAGCCAAATGACTGCCTTTTCATCTTTTCATTGTGATCGCACTGTCCATCATCCGTTGTTAACTCTTGTTTCGAACGACTTCTTCTTTGAAACCGCTTGACAGATTTTGACCCCGCCCGACAGTTTTATCTTCAAAATTCCAAAAATCTTCTCCAAAAGTGCAAGGTCTGGAGCTTTGATATTTTGCATGTAGTATCACCTAATGTGTTTCTCTCAGATTTGTTCAAGCCATGACCTTAGTGTCAAATTTGGCCTAATCCCCTCGAACTTCAAATAGGAAAAAAAAAATTTTAAATTCTTTTTCTCAAGAACCGAACAGCCAGTAAGGGAACATTGATTTTTACGAAGGAAAACTATAGTAAAATAGTAAATTCTCTTTTTAGCTCACCTGTTGTCGGTTATCCATCGGTGAACTTTTTGTTGTGTACACTCTAGCACCTGCATTTTTAATTGGATCTTCACTAAACTTTATAGAAGTTATATAACCATAATATCTCGGACAAGTTTTCGAACTGGCCAAATCAGATTATTGATGTCAGATTTGGCCCTTGAAACATTAAACAATGCAATACATAATATAACCGTGTGTGCACTCTAGCACCCACATTTGATTCTCACCAAACTTGCACAGTAGTTATATAAGCATAATACTTGAACAAGTTTTTGAATTAGCAAAATCGGATTATTAATGTCAGAGTTACGGCCCTTGAAACATTAAAAAACGCAATATCTGACAGTGTGTGCACTCTAGTCACCGCATTTTTCATTTGATTTTCACCAAACTTGTATAGTAGTTATATTAGCATAATATCTCGGACAAGATCTTGAATTGATCAAATCGCATTATCAATGTCAGAGTTATGACTCTTCAAACTTTAAACAATACACTCTTTGACCGTGTGTGCACTCTAGCACCAACATTTTTCATTTGATTCTCATCAAATGCATACAGTTGTTGTATAATATAATATCTATGACAAGTTCTTGAACTGGCCAAATCGGGTAATTAATGTCTGAGTTGTGGCACTTGAATTGTCAAAAATTGCATTATATGACCTTGTTCGCATTCTAGTACTGACAACTTTCACTTGATGTCAACCAAACTTACAAAATAGTTATTTAACACTAATATCTTGGACAAGTTCATGAACTGATCTAATCAGATAACTACATGACTGTATTGTCACAGTTATGACCTTTGAATAATCAAAAATGTGTTTTTTTTTGTTGTTATATACACTCCAGCATGTGCAGTTTTTATTTGATTCTTATTTAACTACTACAGTAGTTATGTAACTATAATATCTAGGACAAGTTTTTGAACTGGCCAAATCAGATTATTAGTGTTGGAGTTACGGCCCTTAAATTGTCAAAAATTATAATATTTGACCTTGTGTGCATCTAGCACTTGAAGTTTTCATTTAATATTCGACATACTTACACAGTTAGTATGCAACCATAATATATTGAACAAGTTCTTGAACTGGCCAATTGAATAAATATTGTCAGAGTTATGGCCCTTGAATTGTTAAAAAATATATGTGTATTTGATTTTCTGTGCACTGTAGCACTCACAGTTTATAGTTGATCTTCATTAAATTTACAGTTTTTATGTAACCATAATATCTTCGACAATTTCTTGAACTGGTCAAATTGGACAATTAATGTTGGGTGTTATGGCCCTTGAATCGACAAAAATTGCATTACCGGTATATGAATTTATGTACACTACCAATTTGGCATTGTTTCCTCTTCACACAGCCAATCTGACACTCTTGTTTCTTTTTATCATCTGTTTTAGGAATTATTTTAATCTTGAGATCTGGAGTATTGTTTTGTCATAACAGTTGAGACTAGGTCCTGAAAGGGGGATTTGATATCCATAAGGGGCCCTGCTGGCCCCAAAAAAGGGATAAAATTGTGAATTTTCAAAAATTTTCTTCTCAAGAACTGACAAACTAAATGTGTTTATATTTGGTTTAAATGATCTCTTGACTAGGGGTTTCAGTTTGTTCAAATAAAGGGGCTAGGGTCATACTTCAAATGAGTGAAATAGGTGACGCAAATCTTCACCATAATGGAATGTTTAATCACAGGTCTCTACTGGTGGGCTCCAGATTGTAGCCATTAGGCATATAGTATTGTGCAATTTACCTAATATTTATATACACTACGATTCAACAAATATCTTATATCATAATGCCCTTACTATAAGTATTATGATTATTCATTAATTTATGAACATTTTCAGAGTTTGTGGTGCAGTTGGGCTATAAAAGGACCAAAACACAGCTATTATTTTGCTGGTGACACAGGTTATCATGAGCCTTTATTTAAAAAGATAGGTGAAAAATATGGACCCTTTGACATATCTGCAATACCAATTGGCGCATATCTACCGAGGTGAGTCATTTCGTTATATATATTAACTTGGCACTTGGTAGTGTTTTTCAGCTTATACACACTATTCCTGTAAGTGTAATGCTCTTGTCATCTATGGTTGTTCACAATTTCTTTAAATAACTTTTCTAACGACTGAACTGATTTTCATAAAACTGGATGACAATGTTCATTTTCATGTCACGTTAGTCCGGCAGATACTGCACTGAGCTTTGCATGGAAGTGTATAGTAAACATTTTTGGTGATTATGCTAGTTTAGGCATTGCTTATGAAAAATAAGCTTGATGACATCTTGTCATCATTGAGCGTTTTGAAATATTCAAGATAACCGCCAATATGGCAAATGAATTAAAAATTATGTTTTCCGCACATTTTGGTTTTAAAAGTGCAAATAAAATGTTTTTAAGTTAGTTGATTCTATTTAGTTAATATTTCCCTACCATCTACAATATAAAGCTTACACAAATGGAAATTATATGCGTATAAAATATTCTTAAATAATGTCGGAAACTGTCCATATTTTCGACTACAATGATATAGGCATATTATTATACAGCTGTCGTAATATCTTGGTCCAGTCTGTCTCTGTTTTGTTTTATTACTCCGTCTTGTCATAATTTGTAATAAGTATTTAACTTTCACGTGGACTAGAAAAAAGGTAAACATAATGCCCATGTTAATGGTAAATCGACATTTGTCGTCATAATGAATATGCTATTATTTGGTAAGGTAGCGAACTTGTTGATATGGAAAGAAGTTCCCTGAGAATGTCAGATCATTATTTCTGCCATGGATTTGTTTATGTTGAACATTTTAATATTAAGAGTTGGAAACTGATCTTAACATGTTCGCTGAGAGAAGTAGAACAACAAAGTACATGTAGTTATTGAATATAAATGACGTTTTAAATAATGTATGAAGAGAAACAGATAAAAACTTTAAAGTCATATGTGCTGGAATGCTCCAAAAGTTAAGACTATTGACATAACATATGAACTGTTTTCAAGCTTGTTAATTAAGATACTGGTTAATAAATGAAATGGATGACAAAATAAGATTAAACTATATTCAATTTCGTTTTGCATACTTTTATCAATGGAGAAGGTACCAGTTGGTGAACTGTAACATTTTTGTCTAGCCCGTTTTCGGTGAGCTTAACATAGTTGCCACTAAGTCTTGTTTGGTGTATGTGCGTGCTTTAAACATGTCAATGCATTCATTTCTGTTGATAAACTGCCTGCCTGATTAACATAGGTGTATCACGTCATTGTAAGTTTATCAGGCACATGACATCATTATGTATACTTTATGACGTTGTTATGTTTACTTATACATTTTTACCTGGACGGAACTACTTTTAACCTTACTTAAAACGAATAAAAATCAAATTAGAAATAGTGACATGATAAATAGAATACCATATGAATGTCTAATATTCAGGTTCGGCACGAAAAAAAATAGAAGGACTCGGCAGAGCCTCGTCCTGTTTTTTTCTAAACCTCACCTTTTAAAGTTGATCAGACACTACCATGGTATTCTCTATATCCATGCATTTAGGGAATTTGAAACTTAGAGTTCCAAGGTCAGAAATAGGTACAACAGTTTGTGTCCTCTTCATATGTTGTTGACTACTTGACAAGAATTTGTAATGACATGGCACAAATGTTCAATATTATCAGATGATGTGTTGGGCGCAGGACCCAGGTCTGCAGCTCAATGGTCAATGTCACACTTAGAGGATCAAGGTCAGAAACTTGTACATAATTTCGTATCCGCTCAATATCTTGTAAACCGAACTATTTTGTAATAACATGGCACAAATGTTCAATATATTCAGACGATGTTGTGCGTGCAGGACCAAGGTCCGTAGCTCAAATGTCAAGGTCTTTTAGAGGTTCAAGGTTAGAAATAGGTACAAAAGTTTGTCTCCGCTCCATTTCTTGTAAACCACCTGATATATTTTGAAATGACGTGGAACTCATGTTCACCATAAGAATCTGAAGTTTGGCGCACATTACCCAGGTTCGTATACCAAAGATCAAGGTAACACTTAGAAATCAGGTCAAGGTCAGAAAAAGTACACAGTTTTGTGCCGTTTCATATTTTAAAACGTGCCATAAATGTTCACAATAATGAGATGTGTGTGTACAGGTCTGTGCTGTTTGACTCAACATAGTAACCATTGGGCATCTTGTTGAATATTTATGTTTTGTTCTGTAAAAAAACATAATACATGTATAACGTTACTTTGCTATTTCTATGAACCAGGTGGATAATGAAATATGAGCATGTTGATCCAGAAGAAGCTGTCCAAATTCACAAGGATGTTGAAGCAAAACAATCTGTAGGAATAAAATGGGGAACATTTGAACTAGCTAATGAGGTATGAGATGTTTAAATTCCCCATTTTACAGTTTAGTTAAACAATTTTTTTATCTAAAATGGTTGATAGTACCCCGATTTTGGGGTTCTTCTGGCCAAACGCCAACAGGGCTTGCATCATTTTAAAATGTCCGTCCGTCTGTTAATCTGTTTCTTATAGACGCACTATCACAACCAATTTTTAAAGAATATAAGCCAAACTTGCACAATAGTTTTATAACAACAAAATTTCGGATGAATTTACCAAAACAACTTCTTCTATCGGTTTATTTCCAGTAGTGCAATTCAGGCCCCTGACGTCGGCGGCGTCGTCGTCCTCTGCTGGTTAAAGTTTTATGTTTAGCTCAGCTTTTTCTCTGTTTCTGAACAAACAACTCATGTTACGGTGACTAATCTTCATAAACACATTCATATCATGTTACACAAACAATGTATATAGCTAACTTACTAAATTTACATACTTTGGGCTCTAAAACTTTAGGTTAAAGTTTTTTGTTTAGCTCGGGTTTGGTTAAGTGTTAAGTTTAGCTCAGCCTTTTCTCTGTTTCTGAACAAACTACTCATGTTTTAGTGATTAAACTTCATAAACACATTCATATCATGTTATACAAACAAAGTATATAGCTTACTTACCTAAATTTACATACTTTGGGCTCTAAAACCTTAGGTTAAAGTTTTTTGTTTAGCTCGGGTTTGGTTAAGTGTTTAGTTTAGCTCAGCTTTTTCTCTGTTCTGAACAAACTACTCATATTTTGGTGACTAAACTGCATAAACACATTCATATCATGTTATACAAACAATGTATCTGATATAAATTTTCATACTTTGGGCTTTAAAACCTTAGGTTAAAGTTTTTCGTTTAGCTCAGGTTTGAATTTTTGTTTTTAGTAATACTATTAATTCTGTAAGCTGATCACCATCAGCTATTTAATGGACTTTCCTGCCCGAGCCCAACCAAGACCCCCACCCTGCTGCCCTTTTTTCCCTCTTTTTTTTATTTTTTAGCTCGCCGGGACGAAGTCCAAGGAGAGTTATTCCATGACCCCGGTGTCGACGGCGTCGGCGTCGTCTGTAGACACCCAGGTTAAACTTTTGCGTTTAAGTTTAAGATATCTATGCAACCAATCATTGGATTTGAATGAAACTTCGCATGTGTGTTCACCATCATCATTGGAACACACAGAGACAATAACCATAACTCTGAATTGCATTTTTGCAGAGTTATGGCCCTTTTTCGACTTAATTTTTCAGGTTAAAGTTTTTTATCAGGTAAGATATCTATGCAACCACTCATTGGATATGAATGAAACTTCGCATGTGTGTTCACCATACAGAGACAAGAACCATAACTCGGGGTTGCAATTTGGCAGAATTATGACCCTTTTGGATTTTTCATCTGTAGACACCCAGGTTAAACTTTTGCGTTTAGTTGCGTTTAAGTTTTGGTGTTTGCCTCCAATCTCAATCTTTGCATGGGTGGTGAGTTTTATCCCATCGGCGAGCTTTGTTGTCTTCTGACAACTCTTGTTTTAAATTTGTTTTGTATTAAATTAAATACTCTGCCCAATTTCAACTTTGTTACCGACCCAAAGACCTTTACCCCTACTCCCTTCACCCCCCCACCAATCCCCGCCCATATATTTTTTTAAATCTTGTTTTGTATTAAATCAAAAACTCTGCCCCCATTTTAACTTTGTTAACAACCCAAAGACCCTCACCCCTACCCCCACCCCCCATCCCCGCCCATTTTATTTTTTTTGGAAGGCGAGCGAAGCTCTGACTTCCTTAGCTGTCGTGCAGCTCTAGTAATCTGTTATAAAGATAACGTATGACAGGAACCGCCATATTCATCCGACCGATAAAGTAGTTCACAAGCTTCAACACGCATTTGCCATACCCGAGGACGTATTATACAACAAAAGATTCAAAGTTTTTTATTTATTGCAGATTTTTTTCTGTATAAAAATTCAAAGATGCGATACGGGAAGCATACAATTGCCATAAAAAGGCGGAAGAATACACTAATCTCGCTGTGCACTAAAAAAACGTGGCAATTTTCATTGATAAAAAAAATGTTTTACGCATTTACTTCTATGCATAGTGACGTCATCTGGTTGGGTGGGGGGGGGGGGGGGGGTGTGGCTATAATCTCTAACATCATTCGACTGTAATCAGGTGTAATCATTAACGGGGTGAAATATTGGCATGTTTTCGATATTATAACTCGAAGTTTGAGTAAATAGTGATTGTAAGTGTAATTTCATTCACTTCGGAATGTCCTCTTTGATTTTGATAATGAAATAAAGAAATTAGGTTCGGGGCTATTTTTGTTGTTTTACAGAAAAACGCGCCAATCTGTCATTTTATGCAAGCAGTGTTTTGATATTGATGAATAGATCCACCGCTCAAAGTAATTGATTTAAATATACATTCATAATTTCATATATATATATATATTTACCCTTATCATACACTGTTGTATTGCTACTCATTTTTTGCTGCTAATTAGTTTATCCAAACATATTTAACCGTTAATTAGGTCATCCGATCGTTATGTTTGTTGTGTTTCTGTGTTGTTTTTTTAGATTGATTAAATCTAGTACACGCAAAACCGTTTATATTGTTGATTGAAAGCTATATGAGAATCGAACATAACAAAAGTTAATATACAAGTAAATCTATAAGTAGGTCATGTTTGTTTTGTTCTGGACAAAGAGTTATGGATATGAGTCGTATATTCTCGGACAATCAGGAACATTTTGTGCTGAATGCGTTTCGTTATCCATAAATCATAACTATTGAACTGGTGATATTAAAATTGACTGGAGTTGTAGCACCAGATATATGATTGCCAGACTGAAGATGATTCATGGAAAAACAAAATCTGGAATTGAAGTTAAAACATAATATATATCTCGAGCTGAATCGTTGAAATTCTTGCTTAAGGAGTTGGACAAGATAAGAGTTCAGATGACTAATTTGAATTGTATATTTGTGTTTTTTTAGAAATTAACTATTTTTTAAATAAACAATAATTCATTCATTGTTGTTGATTGTTTGCACATTATCAAAAGCCACTTTAAAGCGGTACATTCTTTTTTTTGATGGAATAATGTGTATAGATATTGAGCAGTGGATATGTAAAATTGGTAGTTTTTTGGGAAGCATGTGTCAATCAATACTCTATCAAAAAGTCAAACGTCAGAATATGAAGGTTTGTTTGTCAAGCTTTCATATAGGTTGTTCATGTTGATAACTTTTATGTGGAAAGGAATCCTGGACCACCACGTTACCAGTTTACAAAATTCCCTGTAAATGGCAATTTTCATCAGGGTCATCGAATATTCAGTCAGTTTTCACAGGGAAGACAGTGTATACCATGTTGTTTAGCATTTTTTGCAAATGCATTATTAAAACCGTTTGATAGCTACTGCTGGAAAAGTATTGATATGGACTCTGTATTGTATGCATAAGATTAGTTATACAGATACAAAAAAGAAATATCAAACACACCACATTCTTTTCTAAATCCCAATGAAATGCCTTCTTACTTAACATATCAGAAATCTAACTAAGTTTTCCAATTTCTCGAACCTACATTTACGAATTAACACAAGCAGCGAACCTTCCCTCAGGCCTTTGAGGCCTTTGATTTTAAATTTTGTTTTGTATTAAATCAATCAAATACTCTGCCCCATTTCAACTTTGTTACCGACCCAAAGACCCAAACCCCTCAAGTATATCGATGAATTGAGCCACATAAGAATATTCAATATATTGATTAATTGGTTGACTGATTGATAAATAGATTGATTACTTGATTGACTGATTAATTGAATCATTATATGGCATAGTATAGTAGTACGCAGAAGACAGACTAGATTAAACATTCATATGGCGAAAGTATTACTATCGACGAAATAATCATGATCTCTGATAAATGCGCCTAAAATGCCCGTCGAAAATGACGTTAACGTTACTTGATTTACGGTGTTACATTATGGCTAGACATCGGGAAAATAACACAAAATTCATATATGAAGACACACGTTGTATATATAAACATCTTCTTCAACGGAACAACTAGAACTTTTCGACCGGTATATAAATTAACAATTAACAACATTGAGAAACGGTCAAACATGCGACAAACTTTGTTAAAATTAAATTTATATTTGTCTAATATTTTAAAGATGTTACATCGCGGCTAGACATTTAATTTCACTTGATATTGATATAAACTTCATTCTTTTATTTTCTAAAATAGATTTTCATTAAAATGATATAAAGTTTAATGATGAAAAGTTAAAGGACCGACCCATGTCCGAGGTCATACATTAGATGTTATTATTACCAGGGACAATAATAGCATTGTATCAGATGTTGAAGTCAGTGATCCTGCTCTATGCGATAATTCTGACAACATGCCACGTGACCATTTTGCAGTTCATTTTAAAGCTCGTGCCGCGAAACCTCCGATGCGGAAGACAATGACTTATAGAAAGCTACGCTCTATAGACGTAGATTCCTTTAAACAGGACATTTCAGCAGCACGTGACCTTAATATACATCCGACAGGTCAGTTCTGACGTGGATACGCTAGTTAATGCATATTCAAATGGCTTAAATGCATTAAGTGATAAACATGCTTCTGTCCGGACGAAAACAATTGTACTTCGACCAAGCTGTCCCTGGTTTACTGACGAACTGCACGATGCAAAACATTTGAAACGCAAGCTTGAACGTCAGTGGCGAAAATCACAAACCTCAATAAGTCATGAAATATACCGAAATCAGTGTTCAAAGATCAATAGGCTTCTTACACGGGCTCGAATCGATTACTACTCTGATAAGGTACAGTCATGTAGTCGTGATAATAAAGGCCTGATTAAGGTTACTAAACATCTGCTAGGGAACAGTGGCGATTATGTCCTACCCTCTAATATATGCTCCAAGGAACTAGCACAACATATCAGCGACTTTTTCACCAGTAAAATCGAAAACATTAGAGAGGATTTCATCTCACACAAGAAAAACAATTCATATCAAGTGGAATCAACCCCCGAAAAACGGCATACAATAACAACATGTCTTGAAGCTTTACCTCCCACAACAGAGGAAGAAGTTCGAAGAATAATACAAAAATCTCCAAATAAATCCTGTGAACTTGACCCGGTACCAGCATGGCTTTTAAAGGATTGTCTCGATGAAATCTTGCCGCTTATAACTCAAATAATCAATGCATCCCTGGAGTCAGGCTATGTACCAAAAGAGTTTAAGAATGCATGGATAAGACCTCTTCTAAAGAAACCTGGCTTAGACCCCGATACTCACAAAAACTACAGGTCTGTGTCCAACCTTCCGTTAATTTCAAGGTTTTGGAAAATGTAATCGGTGCCCGATTAGAGCGCCATCTTGATGATAACACATTTCATGAGGGAATGCAGTCTGCATACAGAAAGTTTCCCTCAACTGAGTCGGCTTTAATTAAAGTACAGAATGACAGCCTCGAGTCTCTTCACAGTTTAAGTGCTACTGGGTCTGTCCGCAGCTTTCGACACTATTGACCATCAGACAATGTTGCGTCAATTCAGAGTCACAGAAAAAGCCCATGCTTGCATGGCATCGTCTTTAAGTGACCGCTATCAAACGGTGTGCGTAGATGGTAAATTATCAACACCTGTGCTGATTAAATACGGTGTTCCATAGGGATCAGTACTTGGACCAAAGAATTATATTATGTACACGAAACCAGTTGGTGTCATATGCGTGCGCCACGGACTGCTGCATCATTTCTACGCAGATGATTCGCAGTTATCATTCAAGCCATTGAAAGCCGTTACAAGAAATGAGGCATTGTGTTGCATTGAGAGCTGCATTGATGATATTGTCATGTGGATGGACTGCAACATGCTTAAGCTCAATACCGATAAAACAGAAATTATGCTGTTCGCATCGAAGCTTAATTCCAAACGTAGTGTTGACGTATTGGTAAAGGTTGGCGACACTTTGATAGAAGCTACAAACAGTGTAAAGAATCTCGGCGCAGAGCTGGATTCCAACATGGGTATAGATCAACAGGTCAACTCTGTGTGCAGGGCAGGACATGCACAACTACGAAGAATAGGTCACGTCAGACGGTACCTTACCAGTGATGCCTCCAAATTCTGTGAACAGCCTGGTGACGTCACGATTGAATTATTGTAATGCGTTGTTAACTGGTATTCCAAATAGCATACTGGACAAAATTCTGGCTTACACTTTCAAAGCACTGCACGATCATGCTCCAGCCTATATCAAGGACATTTATATCAAGGTACTGTGTGTACATAAAGGTGAAGTCATTATCTAAACGATACGTGAATAATAAAAATGCTTAAGCTCGTTTGCTACGTTGCTATAGTAGTCCATGATCGGGATAGCGGTGCTCGGAAATAGTTGACCAGATCATCTTCTATTAAGAGAATGTTACAATTAACACAATCAACAAACTTAAATGTGGTGCAATTTCATCTGCATTTTGTAAAACATCATATTTTAGCTCGTCTATTCGAAGATTGGGATGTGTTTTTATACTCACCCGAACGTCGGCGTCGCCGTCACACATTGATTAAAGTTTTGTGTCCAAGGCTATATATCAGTAACCATTGCATTAATCGATTGAAACTCCGGTCATTTAACCTACTACAATAACTAAGGAAGAGAACGTTTGCTTGAATATAATGTAAGTTATGGCCATTGTTTGAAATTTTAAGTTAAATTTTGCATGCACGTAACATCAAGTCAATATCTCATCAATCACCAATGTATTTGATTGAAACTTCACACAAGACTTTCTTGTCATAACACCTATTACAATACCTAAGTGAGATAACTCTTGCTTGATTAAAATGCAAATTATGGCCCTTGTTTGACTTAGAAATTCTGGTTAATGTTTTGCATGTTAGTACCATCAAGTAAATATTTCACCAGTCAATCTATATATTTTGATTGAAACTCTATTTAAGGCTTAATTTGTAGGTAGAAAAACACAGGGGGATAACATATTTATTTGCAATTACCGATGCAAAGACGAAACTGTGAACTTCATGAAAAAAAATCATATTTGATGCATATATATATATCCAAGAAAAGTTGCAAAATATATGTTCAACGCTTATGATATTAGACAAAATATGATTATGTATGAACATTAATATATATGGTATTGATACATTTATCTTTCGCTTTCTTTGCTAAATCAATTTTTTAATCGATTACATTCATACCTATATAAAATACATATGCATTTGAAATGTTACCAACTACTATTTAATTGCAGGTGACTTTTTTTGTAGCATGCTTCTTTGTCATGTATGCCATGCACACGTCACTATAAAGAAATATTAACTTATTTAATCACTTTAGTTTACTTGGATTGATCATCAGTCTCAAAGCTTTAATTGTGTGGCTAATGATTCGAAAAGTCGACTGCTCTGTCTCATGGACTCCTTTTGTTATAAAAATGTTGACGTCTTATCCGTTACCGTTAGTAAACAAACGACAAACAAACAACCGCTGCGAATTAAACAACAACAAGAAATGATGTCTAAAGATTTGATAGAAAATCGCATAATTATTAAATTTTTAACTGAACTGGGCAGTACACATACACAACGCCCAGGAAAATATCTGTTCACGAATATCGGTTTTTAGATGACATCGACGCATAAATGACGGGCGGCTAGGGTTATAAAGATGAACCGGGACGAGGAGGAAACACAGTTAATGCCGCAACGTTGTTTGATTGGATAAAGGACGTCATCTATGCAGACTATTAAAGACATTTGTGATGTAACTGGACATAGTTATAGAACTGTTTACAAAGTCAATATATGCAGAAAGTCAGTGCTCGATGGATACCGCGAATGTTATATGTCAATAAAGTCAACCGCATGAAAGCCTCCTTAAAATATTTGGAGCGGTATCGTAAAGGAGGCGACATGTTTCTGCAGCGAATCCTCACTACAGATGAAACAAATTAACACCAACAACAGACGATTGATTGATTGATTGAATATTTAGCGTCATTTTTATGCCATCGAAGGCTAACAGACGATCAGTTAACCTAACCACTGTTTCCTTGGATTAACCAGTACTTGAGCACACCCCATCTCCGCAAAGAACTGATTACTTTCCCACTTGAATCAGCGGTGAGAGACGAATGATAATGAGACACAATGTCGTATATCAATCATCACGGAGACTGTTGCCGGGACTCGAACTCACGACCCCTGGATTGATAGTCAGACGCATAACCGACTTAGCTAATCGGGCCCGGCACATAACAGACGAACAACTGCATCTCCTCCACCAAGAATGTTCGTGTTTCCAAGTGAGAGGGAAAACATAACATCATATTTATAGCAGACATTGATGGGATGGTACTTAAGCATACCGTTCCAACAGAAAAATGCCAGTTATCATCCCAAGGTATTAATATATTATAGCGGTGTTTATTATCGCGCAGATATACATACAGTACTGTTACAAAGTTGGGAATCCAATATAGATTTATAAGAGTAGATTGGTTTTCTATAATAAACTAAATCATACACAAATCAAAATTCGCATAAAAAAAAACAAACACGGAACATAGTATACCGCTTCATCGGACCCATTTATCAAAACGTCTCGTTAACCACAACGTAGGCAAATCTGCACATATAGCGACCGTTATGGCAATTAATAAAACAAACAAATTGTCACCACTAATAACTAGTAACGGATGGACAATGTGCGTAGTTATTGCTTAAACAAACTAGATGTCACCCTTACTAGTAAAACATGGGAGCATCTAGCAATTAGCAATTAATAACAGTTGTTTATGATCAAAACAACTTCGACAGCCGTGTGGGGAAATCTGTTTATAAGAAACCCGTTTTTCCCAATGCAGGGAATCGGTTTACGAATACATTTAGGCCTCGTAGATTTGCTGAATCTAAATCAGATTACGTCGCGATGATCAATTAAGTTTAGAAATCGAACTCATAGTAACTTTAGAAATTGAACTTATAGTAACTTTAGAAATTGGACTTACAATAACTTACAGTACAGTAAAATAGTTTTATTACATAAGAATAGTTAAGCCTGTAATCATAGTTTCGGGACATTCATTATTATTTTAGATTGATAGTTAAACAATCATTATATCAAGCTTTTGTAATTCTAGGTTCTTCGTAGATACCTCGTATGGGCACTATTGCGCAAGATGCCAGGTAATATTGATCCGGAATAATGCGCAATCCCTTACTGCTGAAACACCAGAAATATATAGCATGTGATGGAGAGAATATTTCAAAAACGCCGACGTGCTGAAGGAAGATTCAGCATCGCGCTGCCCCGCTCCGACATTATGTACATTGTTTAAATGCTGCGTGTGCTGATCAGTTTCAATACAAATGTGTTGATTATTGGTGAAGTTGCTGAATAAAGATTGGACTTCATTTTGTCTTTGTTTTCTGTTTGATATTCCAAATACCCTTTCCATACTATAATCAGTCTCATTAAATTTAGATCATCCCTCATAATCCAGTATGCATATTTCAGAACGCTTAATGGACAATGAATTCACTGTTAATCTGAGGGGATAGAACATATCGTTTGAAATATTGATTCGGTAACCGGATAAATTAGGTTCCGACAGAAGTGGTTCAATAGTTTCTTTTGAAGAAACATTTGGTCATTTGTTTTCAGCCAGTGTCTTATAAAGGATACGAAACTTGCAAACTCTCTCAATAAAATGTTGGTAAAATAATTTACGAAGGATTAATTATTTTGGCAAATGTTTCATTTAGAATTCAGAGGCAATTGATTTCTTATACACTAAATTAAAGTTGTATACTTTAAAACAATGCAGTGAGAAGTCAATTTCAATTTTGTTAAGATGTTTTTTGATGATATCTGATAATTTCCAGATTAATAATATTTCAACTATTCGACCACGATGCGGTACGAACCATCAAGTTTAAAATGACAAAGAGTTGCCTAGAAATCTGGTATCAGCATAATTTTCAGTGGTGATTTCTAAAACCTGGCCATTTAACACATAATGTGAAAAGATAAATCACTGCATATCAAACCATGAAAAAAGAAGCAAAAAAAAAAAAAGAACTAAAGTTTTTCAAGGGAGATAATATTGGTGAAAGTCCTGAAGAAAATGTTTTACTATAAAGGTTCCACATTAACATATTATGTACTGATACTAATATAAGTCCAACGAAGCTAATTGCATTCCCATATATGCACAAGTTCTGAAATAAACTAAGTTTTTGTGACCTATGGTATCTATTGAAATGGACGCTATGTCCTGCTAAAAAAACAATCGTACATACTATGGTTTAAATTAAAAAGTCTGAAACTACATGGAAAAGTGTAAAAGTGTCTGAAAACAGAATGAAAAACATATATTTTGATTTAAAAAAAATGCTATTGTGGAACAATACAACAAACGAAAATAACCAAGGTTAACCATAACCTGGCATCTCGGAAAGATTGTAGCCACTGCGTTTTAATAATAAAACAATAAAATATGGTACAAACTCCCAGTTCATCATTAATATGCATTTTATTTTATTTTGCAGACATAGATTTTTGTATGTAGAAACAAATTGGTGGGTAATAAATTATTGTAAAAATCAGCTTAAAATAAGCTTAAGTGTGAGTACTTGAACAATTTGAACCACAGTTTGATTGAAGTTGTCGTTTTGAAGAGAATTTTATTTATTATGCAAAGAAACAATTTCGATTTGTAGTGCTGTGATGAATGGAAGAAAGGAGATTTGCGAGTTTTTGTGTGATTACACAAGCGTTCATAAAATTTCAATCAGTTGCTTTTACGGTCTTTATATAATTCCATGTTTCAGCCAATCGGATAGAAGAATTCATTATGATATGCGAATAAAAGGCAATAGCAGACAAGCGACAGACGTGTGGTGCTCTTTTTATTGGATCATTACCAATCGTACACAGTAGTTTTATAAATATAATTTATAATGTAATTTTTGTCTAGTTATTGACAATGTATTATTGAATATTGCTTCATTTGTCCTGCGCTTTTTGAGTTCTTCTTTTTCTTTTCTTTTCATGATAACAGCTTTGTTTTTATTTCAGTACTACATTGAACCACCCTTTAAACTCGCAGAAATAATGAAAGGGGAAACACCAGATGAACATGGTAACCTACCATTTACTTGTCTTTGTCATGGAGAAACATGGGTAGTTGGTGACAAAAGGGAAACTCCTCCGTTCATGGATGAAAAACTTCACCCTAATTTAAACAATGCAACAAGCCTGTCCTCTGGAGAAAATAGTCAATTAGACCAAGCACAGGAAATGCTGGAATATACACAGGCTGTGGTAAATAATTTCTATATTACACAGAAGCAATACTAGTTTAAACTTTTATTTTGATTGTGAAACAAGTTTTAACAACTTGTACAAATCTTGCTCGAAGTCATCCTGGGTAGAACCAGTACTAAGCATATGCGGAATAGATTTCTTGCTCATAGACTCGACACATAGCTGTGACGGGAGCAATGGCTTAAAGCCAATAAACTTCCGAAATGCATACTTTTAGATAATAACAAAAATGATTGTAATAGTATTGCTTAAACATTAATGTAAAACCCTTAGTGAATGTTTTTAAAAAAAGTGAGCAAATAAGTAACTTCGATCGAAATGTGTATTCCTTTAAGATGAAAGAGCAGACCGAGGTCTTAACGTTTGTTTACATTTTTGACATTCTGTAATGAATCGGTTGTTTATCTATTGTTCCTCAGTCAATGTTCGGTAGTACACTAATCGATATGCGCATAAATTACCGTCCGTCGCCGTTCCTGTTCGGATTCGTGGTTTCATGTTTTATGCTGAATGTGTTTATTGGAAAGAAACGATCATTGATTCGTAAATAAACAGACACAATACACTGAAATTATAAACAAAATTCTGTCGTCTCGGAAGTTTAATGAGTCTTTAAATTGCGAGTATAAATAAAATAAAAATAAAAAACGAATTTAAGACCCATGCTAGACAGTGATGCTTTGTTGATACATGTTAGTTATCTGAGACAAAGGTCCTCGCTCTGTCTGTTGATACTTCTCGAATGTAGTTCAGGTAACCGTCACCAGGGTTAAGATTTTTGGAGAGAAGCAAAACCAGACTACTTCCTGGATAGAGCCAGTACTTAGCAGTGTTTTTTTAGATGCTTCGGGTCAAGCTAGGAATCGACATCTGGCATGAGCGGCCAATTTTTTAGCCACATCACTTCCGTCTCAGACTAGTCGATGTTGTGTGCATTCTAGCACTAGCATTTATCATTTGATCTTTTTGAACTGACACAATAGGCACACAATTAAACTATCTCACGCAAGTTCTTGAACTGGTCATAGTTGTTAGTTAATATCGGAGCAATAGCCGGCCACTGAATAGTAATAAATACGTAATTTGGTTTTGCATGCATTCTGGTACAAGCAGTTTTATCGGATTCTTACCGATATTCTTATTATACCTGTATATAAATACTTTATTTAAAAGGATTAAATTGGCAAGTAACACAAACACGCTGTTAATCCAGACTTTTCCTGTATACAGTGTGCTCAAAATAATGCTTATGTATCGATTTACAACCTTTATTTACTTGAGAGTTATCAAATTAACAGTAATGAAATATTGGCAAAAACTTTAATACCTCCTACAATAAAGTCTTGCGCAATGTTTCATTGAACTCCGTAAACTTCCCGAACAAACCCTCGTAAGCGCGATCGAGAACGAGTCTTCACGATGTTATCCGATGATTGATCGGAAACCCGAAAGCGGTTCGTTGAAAATGGCGTATGTAAACAAAAACGTGGCTTCAGAAACCCGATGTTTGTAATAAAGAGGTTATGCAACTAGACACTTTAGACGCGTATATCTCTAAGTTATAAGTGTATCTTCATGCTGGGCGTCAATTAGGACAGGGAATTGACTGTAATATGCCAATATAATCCCTTTAAGAAAAGTTCTTGAATTACAAACATGGAAAGAAAGAAATATAGAAGTCACTGAATCGTCAAAATTGCATTATAAAACAGTAGGTACACTCTAGCAAAAGTAGTTTAGATTGGATACTTACACAGTAGTTATACAATGGCAAATTAATGTCGGGGTTATGGCTCTTGAATAGTCAAGCATTGCATTAACCTTTTGTACAATCTAGCAACCGCAGATTTGATTGGAATCTTAACATTGGGATAACTAAATTTTGATTTTAAGCATAATTATGGCACATTTTTATTATGATAATTAGGTTGTATTTAGCAAGTAAGTATCTCGGTAATTATCTGCTTTCATACATGAAACTTGACGTTTGTGCTCAACACCACTATAACGGATACTTATTGAAATGCGGGATAACTCGCTTGTCAATCGGGGCATTAAATGTACTTTTAGTGTGTTTTTTTTACATTTTAAAACAAGCCCAGTAACTTATATATCAGTGGAGCTGCACATACATGATCACTTAGATAAATAAAACCCAAGAGGACAAGTTGGATAACCCTGCTTTTATTAAGGCATAATTTGGCCCCTTAAGTTTGGAAAAAGTTCTATAACAAGTTTACTTCTCAATGAATGCTAGTACAATACAGATGTCTTCAACATCATCAAGGGGACCTAAGTGGACAAGTGAGATGACATTATGTGTAAGTTTATAACAAGTTTAGATACTGCTGAGCATTAATCATTGAATTATACCAACAATTAGTCTCCACTACCACTTGAATGGAATAAATAGAAGTACTGTAACTTTTATACATTCAAGTTGTGAATAGGATTTAACTGAACATTAATACGAATGATCAGTATATAAGAAATAACTCATAAGGATAGATGTCATTACTTTTATTTGTAGCTATATCTCATTTTGTACTTAGAACATTAGGTTCAATTTTAAAGTTTATCCCAGTAATTACTAGTCACACTGTATATTACAATTTTCAATTCTCTTTTTTATTGTTAATTACAAAATCGAGTACACTTTTTTCCTACGGCTCATGTACATTTGATACTTGCACAGTCACAGTGTTTAAATAAAGTTTCTTTCTCGGACACATTAATTCTTTACAAAAAGCATACTTAATGTCGGCGCTATGTAAATCGTCAAAAGTGCATTATTTAATTAAAGAATTATGTAGAAGGAGACTTTAAGCAGGAAAGGGCACGTTAAAATTATTAAAAACAGTGGTGAAAATAAAAGAGTTAACACACGGATGTGTTTATAAAGTTTATTTTCATTTAACGAAAAAATGACACTCGAACATGAGTATTTACTATAAACATATCATTTTATTAATTTCTATTGTTTTCGGTCCTGCATATATAAAAGTTTATTTTTATCCTTTACATGCAACAAATTATATTTCATACGTGTTTCATGACAAATATTAAAGGGATTTGGTTCAGGAATTGAAATTGGTACATATTGATCAGTTCCTATTGCTCTCTTTCGTGTTTAAATAGCACATAGTTTTGGGGGTTTAGCGCATTTTTAACGAATGACAGGTTATCTATGTCATATTAAGTTTTATTGGTGTAGGAATAACTCACAATGCAGCTAGTAAAACCATCGTCCTTCTGCAAGTTACTGTTAATCTTTCTCTCATAGGGTGCTTGGTCCGAGCTGAGCCCGGATTTATCTGCCTAAGATCACTCGGCCATGGATAACATTCACATATATTGTGTTGATGAGTGTGGTACACCAGTGCCATGAAAAGGAATACTACCGACCAATTAAACCCACAAGTAGTTAAATAATTGTAAATTAATTATTTAAGCTATCTAAATAAGACATCGATAAAATAAATTTCCATTTCTTACTTAATTGTCATCTGAAAGTTCTTAAGTAAATTGTTTTTGCAATCTTGACAATGTGTTCTCTAATCCAGGAGGGTGCAGATGGAACCATCGGTAGACTCGAGCCTAGAGTTAGTATCCTTTCTAATATGTTGACAATGTCTGTATACAGAACAGGAAGTTTACCAACGTTGTAATCAAACAATATTTAAATGTATTTTGTTGTTGTTGTCTTTTCTGTAAAAAACATTGCAAATTAATTTTCCCTTTTGTTATCATTTCTGAGCAGATGAACAATAAGCATTATTTTTACAGATATGTTGGAGACACAGAGATGGTGTTCTCAAAAATCTTTTATCTCAAATCTATTAACTTGCACAGTATCATTGCGTTACAGTAAATGGATGTTGTATTGTATCTTACCATTGTCACAGCTGCAAAATAGCATAGAAGATAGTGATTATCAATTTAATATTGTTATGAATCTATTATTATTTTCATAAGAGTGTATTAAAGTCCCATTTAATGCCTTACAAACACATGATTCGTCCCTTCAGTGGTAACGGCATATAAAAGTGCCTCTGGGGATTTATTTTTGTATACACCATTCGGCAGACATGCACAAAATCTTATTTTGTAAAATCTTTGAAGAAGATTCTATCGCCAATTGAAATTTTCCAGCAAGTTGAAATTTCTGTTTGTACAATAAAATTCACATTTGCACAGAACTTACTGAAAGTCAATTTTGTGACAATAACCAATAAAATAGTTTGTTTAATACCGGTAAATTAAGCTACGAATAGATAACATTACTTTATATAACTCATCGAATTCTTTGTCCAAATTATTATAATAGATAATGGAGAATTTGAAATTGAATGAATTGATGTTTTAATAAATACCTATGCATTTAATTGCTATTTACCATGAATTCACGTTATGTCAAACAATTTGTTATATATATCGTAAACAATTTTATTTTGTAATCTTTGCAGAACATAACGACGTCGATTGTAAGTATACCTTGCTTTACTTTTTTCTATAGCACACAAAACTATATACAGTGTCATCAAGCAACATCATTGAATGTATTTTTTTGTGTTTGCCTTCATCAGGAATACTTAACAGACTTTTATTGAAATTGCCATTCAATCCTTATTTCATGTGTTATATTCTTTCTAAATTTCTGAACAGTATATCATGTCAATTTATCAAACAGTTGACACAGGCAAGGTATTCCTCAATCAATTTCCGGGTTCAGGTATTTCATTTGTACAGTCATGTTACAACTAAGCTAACGTGAAATGAATGCATGTACACGTTATTTCAGTTGTCTTGCAAATTGATAGAACGAATTTAATTGTTACAATATAACCACTATGAATATAAAACGATAGCATTTTCTAACAAATACATTGTTATTTGTTGAGATTTTACAAGCATTTTCTTTACAGGCGCATCCATTAGAACATATTCCGTCCCACAGACATCCAACAAGAACCAAATTTCCGGTAAGTATAAAACATTTAGGGTTGTGGTATAGTCATCAATTCATATTCCCTAAACGCAGCTAAATAGGTTTAATAAATAATAATTTGTTGTAAGTTGCAAACATTTACTTAACTGGTTAGCTCAGATTAGCTCAGTCGGAAGCGCCTCTGACTCAATCCAGGGGTCGTGAGTTCGAATTTTCGCACGCTTAGTCTCCGTGATGATTAATGTACGATATTTCATGCCACTCATTTCTCATTCAAGTGGGAAAGTTATCATTTACTTGTAGAGATAGATGTTCTTGAGTACTGGTTAACCTTCCAAGATTCAAGACAGAGTAGTTCGGTTAACCGATCGTCAATTGCATAAATATAACCCTAAATCACCAAACAAACATACAAATTACATGTCGGCTTTCGTTTTGTTTTAGGACGGTATGTTATAAGTACAGAAAATACTTGACCAGAATATGTTTTTTTATGGTGAATATGGCGGCCTTGAGATTGTGGTTTTGTACAACATAATAACCAAGTATAATAATGATTTGAGACAACTTTTATTTGAAAATGGTCATGGTATCTGTAATAACTTTTTAAGAATGCAAAAGCCTGATAAACTAGTCACTTTATTTTCATATCCGGCATTGATTCGAGTATGTGCCAAAACCTGTTTAAAATAATGCAACGTCGTACTTTTTATCTATGTAAATAATGCTCTCTTTATTTAAGTTATTTGCTATATATTGTTTCATCTATGAAAATATCGCTAATCAGTTCTTAATTGATCTGATCAAAGGAGATAATCGGATTTTAGATATTTTTAGAGCTCTTTTTCTTCTTCAGCTTTTTAAATAAAACTTGGATTATTGCAGTTTTTAGTATAAACATTAACAATATTTTACATAGCTTTATTATGTCAAATAATTGTGTTTTGTATTGGTATGCATATTTTATGTTTAAAATGTCTCTTATAATTATTTTAGAATCGTTATGTACAAGTGTAAACGTTCATGTATATGTTTTACTATATGATATGAACACAGATGAGACGAAAATTAAGATAATACTACTAAACTGCGTAACTGACACAGTGACGTTAAAGATATCGCCCATTATTGTATTTTATTGTATTTCCAAGATTAAAAGTTTAAAGGGTGATATATAAGGATGTTTTAAAAAGTTTAAATAGGCTTAAACATTTTTGAAAATATATCGTGCCTATATATACTCGCTGACTCCCGTATCGCCAAAAGAATATCTTGAAATGCCAAAATAATATATTAAAAATATATTGTGTGGCGTATTTTATGAGTCACGTGATTTCATTTTCATTTTAGATTGATCCGTCATACAGGTTTACATGCAGTAAATAATGTTTCATCTTAGAAAGAGTCCCAATGACGAAACGACGATCGTCAAGTCGTATTTAAGTGATGTTTATTTTAGGATGTGGATTTCATTTTAAGATAACCACTCCAATTAAATATGAATTTTCTCACGTTTTGGTGACCAACCATTCAGATTTTATTTATCATTGTTAATGAGTTTTCACGACACTTCTAGACGTTGCGTAAGTCGGCGCAAGGTACGTAACACGACGAAACGTTATTTTACGTGTCTATTTTCGGCTTTAATTAAACAGTTCAGGCACCATTAATCCTTTAAACGTAGATAAAAATAAAACATTTTTTTCATATTAAAATTTCTGATATACTTCCATTAAACCTATTTATTTCCTTCGATTTCATCTTATAAAAATTACGCTCGAAGTCTTCCTGGGTATCAGTACGAAGCAAGTGCGGAAAAATGTCTTATTTAAGGACACTAAACATAGTCGTTGTGGAGGATCGAACCCACGACTCTCCGATCATGGGTCAGCTACTCTACCACTGGACTACCGGCTCCACATATACTAAGGATTTGACTTCTCGGCAACATAGACCATGTTTTTCATCAACCAACGGAAATTCAAAATTGTGTAAATAAGCGATATACATAACAGTTCACAAGGCTCACTGAACAAGGCAGGAGGCTGGTACAACATGTCATCATCTGGGATAGCCAATTAACATCACTTAGTCTGAGTTGTCTTAATCCGCTGTAGGCTGATCATTTAATAGGTCTGCTGATGAAGTCATTAGTACTAAGATGAAAGCTCTAGCTTTTAGATAATTTGTGTTGGACATGAGATAGCTTAAATTTATCAATAAATATGTCCGTTTTGTTTTAAAGTCTGTCGAAACCACTAGTAATGGTATGGCAAGAATTGAGATTGACAACAAAGCAACGAGAGCTGATGCAAACAGACACACAGATACTGAAACTAACCAAATAAGACAATATGGTGTGTGGAGAAAAGAGAGTCCAAAGGAGGGAAAGGGATCAGAAGTAAAATACACTTCAAACTTAAGTAAATTGAGCAGTTCACATGCTTCCGAATTCGATGTTAAAACTAAAGGATACCTAAACGTGACAGAGGCTAGAACAGGAGGGTATGAATTGAAAGTAATTAAGGTACAGTAAATGATTTTAGACGCCAGAGTTGGAACGAAAATGTATTATAAGTGTTTTATGCATTAATAATGAATACAAATGATGTCCACCGACATAAAAGGGAAGACAAGTGCATATCACAAAATGAAATCATTAAACATAAGATATATTTTACTGTAATCAAACTGGTTTATCTTCTTAATCGAATACCTAAATGAGGCAAAATAATTTGAATATGATTATCAAGTTAAGTTCCCAGAAAAAATGTTTTATTGAAAGTTTTCAAATCCATTTAGATAATTTCGTTATATAATTGTATTTATTATGATCCCAAGTAATCGTGAAAACAGTAATCGGTTGGATATTTCTTCACGTTTTGGTCAAACAAGGTATATAAGATGTATACACCTGTTCATGGACTATTCGCCTAAGTGGACAAGTAATGTCTGAATGAATCTTCAAAATATATATTTGTTATTGTGTTAATTTTGCAATATACATTTTCGTTAGTTATTCATCAAACTACATATCAGGTATTATAACAGCGGATGAAATACCATTTTTTAAACTGGCCCAACCAGGCAACACCTCTCTCTCGTTTCTAACAACTAAAGATTTGACCTGCATTTTGACAAGATTTACACAGAAGTCAAATAACCAGAATATTAACATGAACTAGATAAAGCGAATAATTAAGCCATACCATTTTCAGTGTTTTCGGTATATTCTAAAACAAGGCGACTTATAAGAAATTGATACTAATTTTTGGTGTATGCCAGTGATATATATTAACCTTTTTGCCTCTAGCATATGCAACTTTCGTTGGAACGAATAAAATATAAAATAAAGTGATATAAACATATTTTACAACCAAAGGATAATATTTGAGTCATGGCCCTTGATACGTCAAGTTTTCATCGGGTCTTAATCAAACTCACAGTATATATATAACTATAATATCTCTGATAAGGTATTTTTTAAACTGTCTAAACTGGATAAACTGGATAATTTATTTTCCCTCGCCACCGCTCATAGAGCGGAGCGGGGGATATAGAAATGGGCTGCGTCCACCCGTCGGTGCGTCCGTCCGTACGTGCGTGTGTCCCCTGCTGTTAGCACCGATCGATCCTTCAGTTGTTATTGGAATTTTAAATAATTACAATGTGTAATGCGAATGACTTGGGTCTGTTCGTCAAAGGTCAATTTCACAGCTCCGCACCGTCTGTCCGCTGCTGTTCGGACCGTATCTTCTTTAGTTGTGATTGGAATTTTAAATAACTTGGCACAAATGTTCACTAGAACAGGACTGACTTGAGTCTGTTCGTAAAAGGTCAAGGTCATAACTCAAGGTCAAGTGTTTGGAAATCAAATGTACCGTATATTCCCTTATTAACGCCCCCGGGGGCATTACATTTTACAAGGTGGAGGCGTTTATTAAAGATAAAAAAATGCAAATTTAACTACAGTGTATAGAACTAAAATGTATGTTTAGTGTTTAATTGGTATTACTAACATACGATTTTTATGTGAGTTTGTGCTTTTTAGTTATCTGGATTAAAGGAATTTTCATTTAGAAGTTAAGTTTTATTTTTTAATTTTCCAGAAAAAAGGTGGGGCCGTTTATTAGAAGGGTGGGGGGGGGGGGGGGTGCGTGGGGGGGGGCGTGAATAAGGGAATATACGGTACACACAATATTTCCTCTTGTCCGGACCGTATCTTCTTTAGTTGTGATTGGAATTTTAGATAATTTGACACAAATGTTCACTAGGACAGGATGATATGTCATGCGAATGACTTGGGTCTTTTCGTCAAAGGTCAGGGTTAGAGCTCAAGATCAAGTGTTTGGAAATCCAATGTAAACACTGTATTTCCTCTTGTCCGGACCGTATCTCCTTTATTTGTGATATGAATTTTAAATAACTTGGCACAAATGTTCACTAGGACAAGACAATGTGTTATGCGAATAACTTTGGTCTGTTCGTCAAAGGTCAAGGTCAAAGCTCCAGGACAAGTGTTTGAAAATCCAATGTATACGCTTTTTCGTCCTGTCCGTACCGTATCTTCTTTAGTTTTGTATCGTCTATAAGCCCTCGATGGCATAAAAAATGACGCTAAATATTCAATCAATCAATCAATCAATCAATCTTTAGTTGTGATTGCATTTTTAAATAACCTGGCACAAATGTTCACTATGACAAGACGATGCGTCATGCGACTGACTTTGATCTGTTCGTCAAAGGTCAAGGTCACAGCTCCGTCCGTCAGCTGCTGTCCGTACCTTATCTTCTTTAGATGTTATTGCATTTTTAAATAACTCAGCACAAATGTTTAACTAGGACAAAATGATGTGGCATGCGATTGACTGTTCTTCAAAGGTCAAGGTCACAGCTCCGTCCGTCCGTCCCCTGCTGTTCGTACCGTATCTTATTTAGTTGTGATTGGATTGTTTAATACATTGGCACAAATGCTAACCAGCCCAAGACGATGTGTCATGGGAATGAGTTTGGTCTGTTCGTCAGTTTACGGCATTTACATGTGACTTATGTGCTTGGCGACTTTCATTTTGCATGATTTTAATCCACTTCTCTGGAAATGCCTTTAAAGGGTTAACGAGGTGGCGGGGGATATGACCACGTTAGTGGCAACTTCTTTTTTTTTTATTACGTCCTTTGAACAAACAAAATAAATATACGCAGCTTGTCTTTGTGTATACTATTTCTGTCGTATTGTTTTTTTGATAAAATTATTAACGAGTTCTTCAGATGGCAAATTCGGAGGATCAGTGTAAGAGCAATGGGTCTCTGACTCTCAAAACTTGATTTATTTAACTTTATGTGCAAACTGGTAGTTGTAAATGGATTATAACCAAACTTACACAGTAGCAGTTTTGCAATGAAAGTTATAACATTTGAATTTTACAAAAATAACATTATTTTGTCGTATGTGAACTCAAACACCCTCATTTGTCATTTGATCTTGAACATACTTACACTAGTAAATCGTTCAATATCTTATTGAAGGAAAAGGAAAAGACTGTTGATAAGGCTGAATCTGTTAAAAATGCAACACGAGCTTATGAGAAATACAGGGGAGCTTTCAAAACAGAGATGCGTGATGTGAAGGAAACTGATCGTCCAAAGACAATAAAACAAACAAAAGATACAGAAGCCACAAATGTTTTGAAGACTAGTGAATCAAGTACCGAAAAGATTTCAGAAGACAATGTAAAAACTGAAGTTTCCGTAAAAGAACAATCGGCGACAAACGAAACAGAAACTAAAGCGGTAAGTCATTGTATTTGTATAAATTCGACAGAAAGTTAATGATCATTGTGTAATGCGTATATTATCCTATTTCAATAACTTAAATCAAATTTATGTATTAAAGATAATTACTTTGATGGATCACAGAATCATTCCATCAATGAAAACATTCACTATAACATATAGTGTATGTGACTTAGTTAGATTTATCTACTTTACAAACCTCACATTTTTCAATCTAAATCTATTTACATCATAAATTATAAAGTAAAGTAATTTGAATATGTTTAGCTAGTCAAAACCTCAAATACGATCTGCGTTTACTGTTTTTATGCTCCCCCCAAAGCGGGGAAGCATATAGTCGCCGCTTCGTCCGTGCGTCCGTGTCTGCGTGCGTGTGTCCGTCCGTGCGTCCCCTAGTTTTTGTCCGGGCTATTTCTCTACAACCTTTGGTTGGAATTTTATGAAACTTGCTAGGATGCATCATTACCAAGTGCAGATGCGCATACTGTCTCTGTGTTCCGGTTCAATGAATTTTCACGGAGTTATGGCCCTTCGATTCTATTGTGACCAAACTCTGCGCTATTTCTCCGCGCTATTTCTCTACAATCCCATGTTGGAATTTTATGAAACTTGCTAGGATGTATCAATACCAAGTGCAGATGTGCATATTGTCTAAGTGTTCCGGTTCAGTGATTTTTCACGGAGTTATGGCCCTTTGATTGAGTCTGTGACTAAATTATTGTCCGCGTTATTTCTCTACAACCCCATGTTGGAATTTTGTGAGACTTGCTAAGATGCATCATTACCAAGTGCAAATGCACATATTGTCTTTGTGTTCGGGTTTGATGTTTTTTCATGGAGTTATGGCCCTTTGATTGAGTATGTGACCAAATTATTGTCAGCGCTATTTCTCTACAACCCCATGTTGGAATTTTGTGAAACTTGCTAGGATGAATCATTACCAAGTGCAGATGCGCATATTGTCTTTGCGTTCGGTCCGGTGATTTTTCGCAGAGTTATGGCCATTTCATTCTGTCTGTGACCAAATTATTGTCCGCGCTATTTCTCTACAACCCCATGTTGGAATTTTATAAAACATGCTAGGATGCATCATTACCAAGTGCAGATGCACATATTGTCTATGTGTTCCGGTTCGATGTTTTTTCACGGAGTTATGGCCCTTTGATTGAGTATGTGACCAAATTATTGACCACGCTATTTCTCTACAAACCCATGTTGGAATTTTGTGCGACTTGCTAGGATGCATCATTACCTGCTATGCAGTTTGGTATGTTTCAACCAAGTAGCCAGTACAGAGTCAAATATTCACTTGGGGAGCATCAATCGGTTCCACCGATATTTTCTTTTTATACTTAATACAAATGAATTTTATTACTTTATCATAAAATGATATTAACTCAACGCTATCCTCAAACCAGGTCTCCTTTCAGTTTCACAATGTCCGTTCGTTTGTACGTCCAATCGTGTTAGTGTTTTGTCAAATAGGTTTGTTGTGGCAACTCCTCCTTGACATTTTATTGGAATTTTAATGAATCATTTTGTTCTGTACAGACATAATATTTTCTTTGCGTAATGGTCGAACCATTTCTCCAGAGTTATGTTCGAGTTTAAAGTTCACAAAATGTTTGCCAAATCAAAAAGATAATGTCCGAATTATGGCTTTAGAATCATTATACATACTACATGTGTTCGATGCAATATGTGTACTTTGTGCAGTTTATCAGCCATGATTTTCATGTTACCTAAATTTTCATTAGATCGTGAATTAGCTTTTGAAGTGACAATTCGGATAAATATGAATTTCATCTTATTGAAAATTGCTTCTTTGACCTTGCATGCAATCCCACACACGTATTTGTATTTGGATTCAACCGAAATCGAGTGGACATTCCCATATGACAATTTTTGCTAACCTGATAGGATAATATATGAACATGTTTTACATTTAAGTCATCAGATATTGCATTACTTGTTCTCGTGTGCACTCGCTACCACCCGCAGTTTTGCCTTTGATAGTCGTTCAGTGATAATCCTGTAAACTAGGACATAATGGTCAGATCGTATGATTAATGTCTACATAGAATATCGTTGATTGTTAACATATGTAATTGTTTAGTCATATGTAGACTAGCATTGTTCTCATGATCTAACACAAATTACACAGTAGCTAAACCATCAAAATAACTCGTATAACTGATTAAGCTGGGCAAATCAGATAATTGATGCCTCATATATTATTTATCCTTGATAGATGTGCACTCGATCACCCGCATTTATCACTTGATCTGTATCATGATTTTATACAGGTTCTTGAACTGACCACACTGGATACTTTATGTTTGTGTTGTCTCAAATAAATTACATTAGATGTAGACCCAGCTGACACCCTGACTGTTACATATGACTATTAAGATCGTAGAAAAGTTTATATGCTATCCAAATGTCTCTAGCACTATGAAAAATTGTTTCATTCGAATTAATGGGTTTCCTAGCACCAGAAGTTACCATTGGCATAACTTATACAGTAGTTACAAAGTATATGTTCACACGCGGAAGATAAATTTCAACTTCAAACTAGCATCAATTGTACATGTTGTACATCAATTGTTCTGCACGTTATCTCATTGAGATGAACATTTGTAACAAGTAGTATCTAATGCCAGCAAAGGGTTCATAAAAAATAAAGAGGACACAAAATTATGCAAATATCATCATAGACCGATAAGACAGTGATCTTAATCGTACGTTGCAGGAACAAGGTCCTGCATGCCGTATCAATCAGGTTAACGTGCGTGCCAAGTTCTTTTTCAAGGGATTTAGATGATATGGAATTGTACTATTTGATATTTGGCATTTAAATATGACTTTTTATCTCATTTGCACATGGTTGAACTCCAAGTTTTTGAACGTTGCCTCGAAGCAGTAAATATGTTTGCCTAGTTATATTAAATCACTACAAGGGGCTTAGACGATATGGACACGGACGATTGAACGTACTAACGAGAGGAATGTAGCTTTCTTAACACTTAAACTTATTTTCATTAACGAAAACTATTTTCTACAAATTCTGAAAGTCTCAAACACCATCCTTATTCACAATGACAATCTGGGCAGACAAATAAACTTTTATGTAAAGCGTGGACATGCATGGATGTACGATTGGACGGACGGACGGATCCCATTCTTATATCCCACTACCGCTACACCGCGGTGGATAAAAAGGGTTTCCAGTCAATAGATAAGCTTATATTAAAAAGGAAACATAGTTGGTCTTTTAGGTAACTGAGCTCAGGCGAACGACACTGAATATTATCAAAATTAAAAAAATGCTTCCGTTTAATAACATTAATTAATTTGAAGATATATTGAATTATTTACTTGCAGTGCTAATATCAAAAACATGTGACTCGTGTGCTATCTTAATCGGTTTCTTTTTGTCCATGTCTTGGAAAACATGGTTTCATACTCTTTTGTTTATTCACTAGAGAAGGGGATTTAAATATACTTGTGAGTACCATTCACCGTTAAGAGCTATTGGTTAATTTCATATTCACAATTAAATAAAACAAGATTAACATAACGTATGCAACTGTTACGCATCTGTTGTTATCACCCCCCCCCCCCCCGGCCCCCCCCCCCAAAAAAAAAAACAACAAACAAACAACAAACAAACAACAACTGTTTAAGCTCCCTTCGTATGTTGGATAGGTTTGATATGATATCTTGAGCTTACGTGTGGTTTCAAATAAGAAAATATATGTCTAACATGAGACAAGGCGTTCTAAAACACATTCATCTCACCGTATCAACATAAGCATTGTACTCGTGCAGTAATTCTTATGATCTCATATCCAGTAAAATTCACATTAGGAGGTTGAAAGCAAAATGTTGAAATTCAGATTAACTATTAAAATAATTGTTTCAACAAAAGTCACACTGGGTCTCGGTGAGGTGAAAAGGTACCAGTATACTTAACATCCAGGTGACATAATTTAATATTTCATGAAATGTTACCACATATATATTCTCTTTGATAAGTATTTTCATCACATATTCTTCCAAATTCTAAAAGTCCTTTTAATTTCTTTTCACCCCATAAATGCAAATGTGATGCCATATGAAATAAAATATGTTAAAATATTTTGTATTTTCAGTTCCGCCCTAAACAACCTTACAAACTGACAGAGGCGATGGCGAATTCACAAAGTGGTGGAGCAGTGCTACAACCAGCACATACATTGTCGCATGGAGAATCAGAGGTAAATGTAGTTGATAACCAAATGTCAACTTCTTTACCTTTGAACAATAAGTCGCTGTTCCAATCAGAAGTTGGTACAGAAATGCCAAAAAGAGAAACGTCAACCACAATACAACGAAACGAAATAAATTCGGAGTCGTCAGTCGTGGTAACATATTACGACGAACAGAGCGATAGAATACAATTAGATATTAACAGGGACCGACGACAAAATATGCTGGGAGACATATCCTCCCAAGAAAACATTGATGAATTACCAACACAGTTTCGAGCAGCAGAAGTACTCGTACATGCAGATGAAGAACATATGCTCAAAAAACCTGATCAAACGCCACTTGCCTCGTGTCAAGAGAAGCATACAACTACACCAAGTGAACAGCCTAAGAAATTCACAGGACGTTCAAAACCACTAAATACAAATGTGATGCCACAAAAATTATACTCCCAAGAAAACGTTGATGAAATACCAACACAGTTTCGACCAGCAGAAGTACTCGTACATGCAGATGAAGAACAGATGCTCAAAAAACCTGATCAAACCCCTCTTGCCTCGTGTCAAGAGAAGCACACAGCTGCACCAAGTGAACAGCCTAAGAAATTCACAGGACGTTCAAAACCACTAAATACAAATGTGAAACAACAAAAATTTACAGGACGTTTTAAACCACAATTACAAAATGAAGATAGACATAAAATGCCATCTGCAGAAAGGTTACCAATAAGTCAACAACAATCAGAACTCCCTGGACGAGAACATGTTATGGAATCACAAAAGAACACGGGATATTCAAGAAAAAAATAAATAAAATGATAAAAGATGGGAGGCATGCACAATATTTTTAAGAACAAAAAGGTAATAGTCAATTATGACAATTATATCAATTACAGACAATATTAGAATAAAGCTTGTAATATTTGACGCAATGGTTAAAATCAAAGAATTTCCCAAATTAAAACACAGATGAATTTCTAGTATTCAGTAGAAGAGACAATAACCTACATTGTACCGGTTCTGTTGGTAAAAACCAACCTTCCAATTTTCAAACTATATTATATAGTTTTGTTTTCCAAGAATCCTCGGTAAATTGACACATGGTAATCGGTTCACTGGACAATCTGGCGTAAAATGTTATATGGACCGAAGGAAAGACCCTTAAACGTTCCAGGAATATACCTGTCCACCTCATCGCCCAAGTCGAGAGAATGTCTACGTGTAGTTTAAAAAGTTATATGGGGTTTTCTACGACAGTAGAAAATTCCATGTAACGTCTAATCGGCTTAGATGTTAATCTACTTTCTCGTTATTTTAAAGACTCTGAGCAATTTTACTGGCTGAAAAAGAAAGGCAACGTCTAAAAACACTTACGAATAATAATTAACACGTATGATTTTATATGTGGTGTGCTAAATGATAATAACTACTTTATGTTATTATATGTTCATATCAGCTTTCTTTAATACATGACTCTGTGTATTATTATGTTTATTGCTTTAGTTTTACTACAACTCATCACTGAGAGGGTAATGATAATCAGGTCACAACTCGTCCAAATAATTCTTATAATTATTAATATGATTATCCTTAATAACACACATGATTGGATTAATTTAAGACATATAGGGTACAATCGGTGATTTAATTACTTTGTTTGTATGTAGCTGGTGTACTCTTCCAGCGACTGTCGAGACGTATTTATACATAGCAAAGCTATAAAAAATGAATATTTAAAACAAAATGCAAAGTAAAAAAGCACGTGCTTAACAAAAATGAAACAGAATAAAAGTATAAAACTACGCATTGATAACACAGAAAATGCAGGTACAGTTCTCTCCGTTCCACGAGATGATCAGACTCTGAAATTGATTTAACCTTGTCTCATTTTCGAAGATGTTGTTGGAGACATCTCACTGGCAAGCAGGATCCTTAGAAAATTTTCTGAAAAAAAAAATATAACGCATCTGCTATACTCATATACGGCTGTAAAATCAGAATATAATACGCATGACACGAATCGGAGAGATAATATAGTAGTTAAGTCACTGCATTAATTAATTGCTGAAAAACAAAAATCAGCATCAAAAGACAATGTAAACTCATCCTATATGCCGATGAAAGCACTACTTTGTTTTTACATAAAAGTCATGATGATATTTCAAACATGTAAATGGAAAATTCTTGAAACTTGCTCTATATAACTAGAGGATAAAAATATTTTTTACATTTAGGCCAAACAGAATGTTTTCTGTTTGGACTCCGTGAAGATGAAATATGCCATATGATTAAATATCACTTGTTATGGTCATACTATATCAGTTAGTTCCTCAGTTAAATATTTCGGACTTTACATTGAGAACTTGCTTTCTGGGGAGCTTATTGTTGATAACATCGTATCAACGGGGTAACGGTAAAACAATAGGAAAGCCAGTAACAAAACCAAGTCAAAGTAAATCAACTCCGGTAACAAATAAAACGTCAACAGAAAGGAATAAGAAAGGAAAAACAGGAAAGAAACAATTAGACAATAGTATAGATGAAGGAGGTGAACAGTTTATGACAAGAGCAGACGTGCACAGAGATGCAGATATAGAAATAAATGACATGCTTAAGAAAATGTCTAATGATATGTTTAACATGCAAGAAGTCATGAACAAAAGAATGGATAAAATTGAAACAACAATTGATAAATCCGAGAAAAAACTCACCGATAAAATTACAAAGTTACAAATAGTATTGATAAGAGGGTGAGCTAAGACGCTGCCAAAATAAATAATTGACAAAGTGGTGATCTCAGAAATGAATTTAATTTAGAAACTGACTTAGAAGAAATTAACAAACGAATAGAAGAAAGGGCCTCCAATAGTTTAGGTAATCGAGTAGAAAGTGAAAATACAAACAGGAATAGTCATGATATATCCCGGAACATTGTAATAAGGGATCTCCCAGAAACACTGAATGAAAATGTTATGGCAAAGGTTGATGCCCTCATCAAAGATGGCTTGAAGTTAAGAAACGTTACTGTTGCTAACGCGGTAAGAAAGACATCCAGAATTGATAACAAACCAGGTATTATAATCGCCACACTCAAGTCAAATGATGATAAGAAACAGATCATGACAACGAAGACAACGTTAAAGGGTCATCGCTCATATGGTTCAATATATATATAAACCATGACCAAACTACACAGTAGCGGAGATTAGCTTCCAACACTAGTGGAAGCAGTGAAGAAAGGAGACTCGAATATATCGGTACGGGGAAACAGGATAATAACCTCTAATGACAATGGTGATGAAGCTAAATAGGTCGCGGGCATATTTCCAATAGGGGTGGTTATACAAGAGGCAGACAATCCTCTTACAATCGTGATGACGAAGCGCGACAGGACAATGAACTTGCGCGTAATAATCGTAATCCTCGTTATTATCGTAGCAATACTGCACAGGGATATAGTCATACAGTAAGACGAGATAGTCATGAAAATCGTGATAACTGGCAAACTCGTTTTCGAAATCGGGAACAATCTTCCAATACGGACCAAGAATGGGACACTGTCGGGCGAGACGGAAGACACCATGGTATCTATAGTAGGAATGGAAACTACAGACAGGGTAGATATTAGGTATCCGCAGGTTTTTGGAATGTGAATGGTTTTAATCAAGATTAACACTCAGATAACTATATTGTTCGTGAAACTTGTATTCGTCATCTAAATTTAGATATAATTGGATTATCAGAAACACATCTTAAAGATAACAATGTTATTGAATTTGAAGGATATACATCGTTTAGTAATAATCGATCGAATACACATATTAATGCATGGTCCGGGTCCAGTGGTGTTGGTTTTCTTATAAAAAAATAGTTTGTTTAGTAATTTTGATATTTCCATATGTGATAGTAGTAAAGAAGGTATTTTATGGTTAAAACTTAAACATGAATTTGACAATGTTTATGTATTTCCTTGTGTATGTTATCTACCATCAAAAAACTCTACTAGACAAATAGATGTTAATTTGTTCTATTACAATATCTTAGCTAATATTTATAAATACCAATATGTAGGAATTGTTTTTATATGTGGTGGTTTTAATAGTCGGATAGATGATATGTCTGATTTTATTGAAGGAATTGATATAGTGCCAAATAGAAGTATTGTTGATATAACATCTAATGAATATGGCTATGTGCTGGTTGATTTTCTTATAAAATTAATAGTAACTTTTGTTTTTAAATGGCCAAAATTGTACAAATAATGATTTTACATGTATTCGTCCAGAAGGCACTTCGGTTGTTGATTATTGTTTAGTTTGTCGTAGTAATATAGATATGTTTAATGATTGTACACTTTATAGACCATCAGAGCTTATTAATAGAACAGGTGTGGTACCTATGTCTATTCTAGATCATTCTTTTATCACATGGAATATAAATATATCATGTCGTGTCTTGGACATTTCAATAAATTAATCATAATCATAATGTTATATCTAATTTACATAATACTGTATTTAATTTAGAGTCTAGTTTACGTACTCAAAGTGAAATCGATAGTACATATCGTGATTTATGTGAGCAAATTAAAATTGAAATGTCAGAGAAACTCCATAAACGTACCATTAAAGTTAGCAATGCTTTGTCTAATAAACGTAGACAAATTGGAAAACCGTGGTGGAATGAACATTTATCAAATATTGGAATAAAGTTTGCTTTGCTGAAACATTGAACGTAAAATGTCTAAATATATGTCAAAGGAAAATTCTTCGTACTAATTTTGTAAGATGTAAGAAAGATTTTAACAGAGCTGTTAAAAATTTAAAAGGTTATATTGGTTTAAAATGCAGAACGATTTGTTGCTTGATCTTGATAAGAATTCTTGTAATTTTTGTGAAAAATATAGGTAAAATAGGAGTTGCATTTCACAGTAAAAAATAAAATACCAATGGCAGTTTTAAATGAGACAGGAAATGTTAATTGTGGTAATAATTTTGTTCTTAATAAATGGAAAAAAAGTTTTCCGAATTTATATAATACATCGAATCAGAATTATTTTATACATGATGATAATATTGAGAATACTGTATTATTACCTGAATTTGAAGATGAAGTTACTATTTTTGAAAAACATAAAGCAGTTTTCAATTCGAAAAAAGATAAAGCCTGTAGTATAGATGGTTTACCAGCAGAAATGTTTAAACACGATACAGCTATTTCAATATTACAATATTACAATATTACATGTTCTTTTTAATGTTTGTTTTACCACCTTCAGAATGGGGTAAAGGTATTGTAAACCCTATCCCTAAATCAGCTAATAACGATCCACGTGATCCCATGTCTTACAGGGGTAATACAATTGCTCCTTTAATGTATAAACTGTATTGCTATGTTTTAAATAAAAAATTATCAAAGTGGGTCGTCATCATTGACTAATATTATCGAAACTCGAATAAAAATGAAGCTCTCTACGTATACAGCATTTATCGATTTCAAAAAGGCTTAAGATACTGTTTATAGAAATTTACTATGTTATATTGGAGTGAATGGTAAAATGTTAAAAGCTGTTGAATCTTTAAATACTACTGTTTCATCTTGTGTCCGTATGAATGGCTTTAAAATCGATATGTTTGACGTAAAAACCGGCATAAGATGAGGTTGTTGCTTGTCTCCATTACTGTTCAACTGTTTTGTTAATGATTTTGCTTCTAAAGTGAAAGCTTAGATATTGGAATATATATTGGTAGTGAAAACAAAGTTTGTATAATATTATATGCTGATGATATTGTTCTTCTGGCTGAAAATGAGACAGATTTACATCGTATGCTAAATTTATTATCAGACTGATGTCGCACAAATTTTATGTCAATAAATCCATTGAAAACGAATATTGTCCACTTTAGACCTAAATCTATCACATAAACAATTTTTGATTTTAAATGCGGAGAATTTGATTTCAATGTTAATGATAAATATATTTATCTAGGTCTGACTTTAAACGGATTTTTTAGATTTTAATGTCACAGTTTCTTTTGTTTCTAAGTCAGCCAGTAGAGCATTAGGCCTGTTAATTGCAAAGTTTAAGACATTATTAAGTATGCCGTATAATGTGTATACAAAATTGTTTGACTCAGTGGTATGGTCTGTTGTAGCTTACGGTGCAGCCATTTTGGGTACTCGATCTTTCTCATGTATAGATGCTACACACAACACAGAGCTATGATAGCGTTTCTTGGTACAACATGTAATGCTCTGTCGGCTGCAATGGCTGGAGATATGACATGGAAGCCTGTCTTTGCAAGACAGTTAATATTGTATCTACAAATTGGATTCGAATGAATCATATGCCGATTACACGTTTTAATAAACACATATTCACATGTTGTTATAATACTAACGGTCCTAGATGTAAAAATTGGGCATATAGAGTTAAAAATAATTTCTCAAGTATTGATTGTAATGCTATAACTAATATGGATAATGTTTTAATAAAGCAAAACATGCTTAATAGTGTTAATAGTGCATATATGATTAAGTATAAAACTGAATGATTAAATAGTGTTAATCTTGAACATGGTAGAAGCAATACAGGTGGAAATAAGTTACCTACTTACAAATAATTTAAAAGTCCTTTTGAAACTGAAAAGTATTGTACTATGATATTACCACGTAGTCATAGATCAGCTTTATCAAGAATCCGATGTGGAGTTGCACCCATTCAATTAGAAACGGGTCGGTATGAACGACTACCAGTTTGTGAGAGAGTGTGTCCATTTTGTAAGGATGTGGTAGAAAATGATACTCGTGTTATTCTTACTTGTCCATTATATAATGATATAAGATTACAATTGATTGATTATGCTTTAATACTTAATCAAAATTTTAATGACTTTACAGATGAACAAAAGTTAGTTTATCTATTTGATAAGGATGTGTGCTTAAATCTGCTTTAAAAAAACTTGTGTTGATTTATGTTTCTATGTTAATTTACAGTATATATATAAAAGGATAAGGAAGTAATATGTTTTAATCTAATATTGCTGTTTTATTTACACTTGAGCAATGGATGTTAATCGGGTCATAGCAAATCTGATTTGAGATGATTATTCATTTCTTAAAATAGTTTTTAATAAGCACTTCTATCGTCATCCTGGTGCAGTTTTCATAATGTTAGTGTTTTAATAGGGAGTTTCTTTTAATACATTTT
Organism: Panopea generosa; assembly: GCA_029582155.1. NCBI lineage: Eukaryota > Metazoa > Mollusca > Bivalvia > Adapedonta > Hiatellidae > Panopea > Panopea generosa. The sequence continues at coordinate 54,779,832 of CM055900.1, read as the reverse complement.
AGAGCATGGTGTTTCTATAGTAATAGGTGCATTAAGCTCATGATTAACAACTATAGCTCAAATTTTACCTACTATATAAATGTATATATAGGTATAATAGTTTGTTAGTAAACAAACACTGTGTACATTATATGACTTATAACTGTTCTTTTGATGTTTTAAAAGCTGTATAATTTTATGAGAGACAACATATGTTTTTCTCAGTCTCTTATAACTCTTTTAAGAGTGACATGGTATATTGAATGATGTCTGTAATTTTATGTTATTGTAAATTGTATATACTATGATGAGACTTTAATAAACGATTTAATAAACGAATCAATAATCAAAACAAAGTTCAAGGTTAAGGTTTCTCTATCGTCAGTCAAAGTGTCTGAATATGTACACTATGAAGCTGTCATATTCCATGTGGGACTATTTCAGACATTTCACTGGCTTATCGAGAGAAGTTACACCCCTTGATATCGGCGGTTTTTATTATTTACCTGGCTGAACGTTATATTTGGTTTACATAGAAACATATAGGAGAAATTTAATTTTATCGTTATAACTGTTTCATTATTAAATTGCCAAACTATTACAACATTTAGTCATTAAGCTAAAAATATAACCTTTATTATGATAAAATAAATATTAAAATATGTTCTTGCTTCCTTTTTAAATTTTATAACAGCATATATGCTCCTTATATGACTATTTATGTTCTATATAGAAATTACTCAAAACACTTTTTCGGCCACATTTAAGGTCATACAAACCTTAGTTGTGTTTTTTTGCCAGCCTATTACAACGTATACGTTTATTGCAAATAAAATTCTTTTGACGATGATATTTAGATATAAAAATATGATAATTGCATCTTGCTTCCATTTTGATTTGAAAATGTATAAAATGTCATTCTTTTGATTTATTTTCTGGGCAGCCAATACAGCGTATTATTGTACCCAATTAAATACAGCATACATGTCGCTATGTCAGCCGAATAGATATGCAGATGTTGGTTTATAATGTATGTTTATAAACACATGGTGATATTGCAAGTTATGTTTCATTGAAAGTTTTTTTTTTATTATTTAATTATTTTATTTATATTCAAAAACATAGATTTATTTTTAATTTCATGTTTTAACTAAATAACCATGAAAAAACTTCAAATTCAAGTATATTTCTTTTATAATTCAAAACATTATTTAATGGGTTTTTTTTACACACATTTATGTTTTAATGTCTTTTGTAATGAAATAATTCGGAGGACATAGAAAGGAATTTGATTAAAGAGTATCACTATGTATTATTGGGATACTCAATTTATATCTCTTTATTCTTAAAGACCAAAGCCAGTGACTGAATAACAATAATACTTTACGCGAGGCATATCAATTAAACAAAGAGATTTAACAATGTAATTGGTTGATAATCATATTTATACAGCATAATCAGCATATCATTGTTTTGAATTACTCAATTTAAAAACTAATCTCTACATATATGCAAATATTGCTAATCAGTTCTCAGTTGATCTGATGAAAGGAGATAATCGTTTTTAAAAGACATTTTTAAATATGCGCAATAGTACTCTTTTGATTCTTCAGCTTTTTAATTAAAAACTTGGTTTATTGCAAATTTTAGTAGAGCATTATCATATGAAATAATTGTGCTGTGTATTGATATGCATAGTTTATGTTTTAAAATGTATCTTATAATTCTTTTAGAATGGCTATGTAATTTTTTATGACCCTATGACCGATGTTTCTAGCAATGAATAGTATGCTAAGTGTATAGTACAGGGTTAAGCATTTAAGTTTAGCCATATGCACAAGGGTTTTAGCTCTACTGGCCAAAGATCAGAAGGGCTAATGCGATGGCGCGTTGTCCGTCGTCCGTCATATGTCGTCTGTTAGCAGCACTTTCTCTGAAACCACTAGGCCAATTAAACTGAAACTTCACATGGATGTTTCTATTGCATAGGAGACTATACAGAAGATTTTTTTTCGGTGTGAAATTCAAGATAGCCGCTGTTAATAAAAATAGTCCAAAACTTAAAAAAAATCTTCTTCTCATGAACGGCCCAACATATTTATGTAGTAATGGTAACCAACTATAGTTATGTTAGATTTGTTCAAATGGTGTTCCTAGGATTAAAAATGACACCGCCCCGACGGTTCATTTAGGGGACACATGTCGTTATTATAGATATTGTTTTTTTTCAATGGAAATGATTTTGCCTATATCTTCACAGAAGCATTGTTTCCTGAAGGAAGTTCAGATTTGTAAAAATGACTAGGTTCCACTGTCTAAAGGGCTCAGGAGGGACCCCAAGGGATAAATATTGGGAATTACAAAAATCGTTTTCTTAAGAAACTGTATATCAGATTTGTTCATATTTAGCATAAATTATCCCTATTGTAGGTGTTTGATTGCAGATAGGAATTAAGGGGCTAAAATTTATAGGGACCCTGAAAGAGGTATAAGAATTTCTATGGAAAAACAGAAAATTCTCTTCTTTTTTTCATCTTTTCTGAAACCATAATTAAACTGGAACTTCACATGGATATTTCTATTACACAGGAGACTATACATAAGATTTTATTTTTTATCTGAAATTCAAGATGGCTGCCATTACTTAAAATAGTCCAAAGCTTAAAAAATCTTCTTTCTCATGAAAAGATTTTCAAAATGTCCATGTAGTAATGATACTCAACTATAGTTTTGGTATATTTGTTCAAATGGTGTCCCTAGGGTTAAAAATGACCCCGCCCAGAGGGTTTAATTAGGGGACACATGTCATTATAATATTTTTTTATTTTTTTTTAAAAATGGAAATGATTTTGCTTACATCTTCACAGAAGCATTGTTTTGTGAAGGAAGGAGGTTCAGATTCCACTGTCTTAAGAAGTCAGGCGGGGCCCCAAAAGGGTAAAAATGGGGAATTACAAAAACTGTTTTCTTAAGAACCGGTATGTCAGATTTGTTCAATTTTGGCATGAATTATCCCTATGAGTAGGGGTTTGATTGCAGATAAGAATTTAGGGGCTTACATTTATAGCGGCCCTGTAATGGAACTTAGAATTTTACATAGGAATACTATGGCAAAAGAGAAAATTCTCTTTTTTTATCTATATAAATCTAACTATCTAGAAATAAGATTTGGCTCAATAAGTAAATTAACTTCCATAAGGGGCCAGGGTGGATAAATAAGGGTTAAAATAGAAAATTTTCTAAAATCTTCTTCTCAGCAACCGGTCAGTCAATTCTGTTCATATTTGATATGGATTATCCAAATGAGTATGGGTTTAAAGTTTGTACAAATCATAGGTCTTGTATTTTTAGGGACCTGTAGGAGGACGTTGAGTTTTATACAGGAATACAATTGGAAAACGGAAAATTATCAATCATTTATGACTTTTTTCTATTTAGTTTGAGTTTTGAAGCCACTTCTAGTCATAACAAATATGATTTTGTTCGATACATGTACGAAGGATTGACTCTCTAAAAGGGGTCACAAAATGATTTAAATTGAACACTGTCATGAATCTTATTTCCAACAACCGGTCAGTCAAATGTGTTCATATTTGATATAAATAATCCCTATGATTAAGAGTTCTAAGAGACACTGGGATGCATAGAGGCCATTTGAGTTTTACATAGGAATACTATAGGAATATGGAAATGGAAAATTCTCATTTTTTTTGTCCATTTGAGTGAATATGTTGATAATTTGAGATATAAAGCATTGCCGCGTAACAATAAATTTGATTTTGTTCAATAAAGAGGATTGAATTTCCATAAGAGTCCAGGGGGTGGATGGGGCAATAAGGTTAAAATTGGGAATTTCACAAATTTCATCAAAATAACCTTTCAGTCAAACTAGTTCATATTTAAATTAAATTATCCTTACATCAGTAAGGGTTGAAGATTCTGCATATCAAGGGGCTGGGATATATTGGGAACTGTAATGTGACTTGTACATAGGACTTTTATAGGGAAAACTGATTTTTTCATTTTGCATCCATGTGTACAAAAAAACTTCTTTTTAAAATATGAATAATTTCTGCTCATAACAAATCACTAAGAGTGGGTTATTAAAGTTCTGACAAATTAAGGGGCTGGGTTGTATAAGGGTTCCGTACAGGGGACTATATATTTTTTACAGATGAATGGTATTGGAATTTAAAGAATATCATTTTATTTATCCTTAAGTTGTTAAGACGACCACTCAAAGAGGGTAAATATTGTGGAATTTCAAAAAGTGCTATGGCCACTATATGTAAGTAGAGCGTCCTCATGCCCTCTTGGGCCTCTTGTTCATAAAACATGTCCTGTTTATTTGAGTGATAATTTGTACTCACTCGTGTTCAAGAATAAATTGCCTTTAATACTAGGTCATATTCTAACAAGTTTGTATTCCAAAACATAAATGTAATGTTGGTTTTAAAACACTTCACTATGTACAGTGGTGTAAAAGACTCATTACCTGATATAGTTTAAAACATTACTAATTGGAACAGGTATAAGTCTGCTGTTAAAATATTTAACGAAATACTGTATGTGTATTACTTATTAAATGCTACTTGTAATTTCTTATTTGCAAAGTACATGATAAAATTAGCATATTTTTAGGTTAGTAGTGTTATTCTCTAAATGCAATTACCGATTTTACATAACAAACTTCTCTAGGACTCCATTGAAAATAAGTCAGACTTAAAGAGTTATCCTTTAGTACAGTTCTTCTTAATTTTATTATGTCTTTATTGTTTTGTTATCAATAAATCAGTATTATACATGTGATATTCAAAAATGCTCACTTTTATGTACTAGTTAACTTTTATTGGATACTATATTATACATGTATATTAAGTTTTATCTATATATGTTAAAGTATTGTCTCCCTTAATGAAATAATAATAATATCACTATATCTTCATGATCCAACGGGTTTCTATGCCTATTCTTTAGATAGCGTTGGAGTAGCTCAAATCTACTCATATAAAGCTATCAGTTCATGTGTGTATATTGTCCCAACAGTCATGACGTGTAGCTTGTAAAACCATTGTATATAAGTTATAGTTGACTACAATTCTATTGGTTTGGTTGATACTATGGTCTTGTGCCCCTTGGTTCGGATTGTAGCTAGGGGTGTTCGCAGTAGTCGAAATCTCGGTAGTCTGGTCTGCGAATTTATGTCTGGTTGTTCATAAATAATTATCTATAGATTTAAATATCATACATTGTGAACATGTATCTAATAAAGATGCCATAATCGGAAATACCGTTGTTGTGATTTTATTATCTCCATTTAATTAACTATTTAACAATTTCACTGTATCTTCATGATCCAACGGGTTTCTATATATGTTCTTTATACAGCGTGTGAGTAATTATGAGTCCTTTGTCTGCATTAAGCATTCTTTACCCGCACAACCTTGCTATAGGCATTTTGGCGAGCAAGAAATGATAACTATGTAGTCAATGGACTGCATCGACATCATAGTAGTCTCCCATTGCTGCAGAACTGGCTGGAACAGGTGATTAGTTGATTTGTTATTATGTTGATCAGAGATTTCTGGTCGCTGATGTATACAAGTCATAGTCGACACCAATTATATTTGGTTGATTGATGTTATGGTCTTGTGTTCTTGGTTTGCATTGTGGCTAGGCGTGCTCGTCTTAAGCTGGTCTTTACATTTACGGCCGGTGTTCATAAATAATTATCTCCACATATATAAGTATATATTCATCAAATATGCTGCATCATAAATTATAATAAATAAAGATAAAATTAATACCGCAGGTCACCTACCAACCACTGGCGGATCCATGATGGGCATGGGTCAAGACAGTGCGTTTATGCCTCAGTGGGCCCTGCACTTTATCAGGAAGAAGAAGAGGACCACTCTTAAGACCCCAAAGATATTGCTTATTTACAGTGTTTACTGAAAAAAAACATACATTTTTATTATCTTGGACCCACCATGAAATCAATATGCGTCATCTGACCAAAACTCGCAATACCGAGCGACCTGTTGCTCAACAAGGGTGATCATCACATATGTGTGAGTTGTATGACACTGCATAATGAAATAAACAATAAACAGCTCATAAATTGTGGCGATGATCACAAGGGTACGGAGCCTAGCAAGAATTAAAAAAAAAAATCACACCCCTCCCCCCACACTCACCAGCAAAAAAAAATACAAAAAAAAAAATAACGAATATATAAATATAGAAAAAGGGGAAGAACTAGACCCTCTCCCGAGTTCTTGTCAATCACACTCGATGAAGAAACGGCTTAAAAATACACTTAATAGTGTAACATTCTCAACCTGAAACATCTTTAAATAAAACTGGAATATTATTTTTATTAACACGACTTACCTTTCAACGCCCGTGTTTGGTTTACGCATCGCTTGGTCCAAAAAGTTAAAGCGACTTGGAACGTTTACCAGGTATATCGAAATATAGGTTTCGTACCAGTTCTATTTCGTACCACTACAATTTCGTACCAAAATAAAAGGTTCCGTATCACATATAGATGTATGTACCAACTTTATAGGGTTTCACACCACCTTTTAATTATGATAAGTCGTTCATGGCATGCCAAACTTTGCAATATTCAATATTTTTAATATTCAATATTCATACATTTCTATTGTATACTGTTTAATTTGTATTCTATACTTCTCCGACGGTTTGAATTCAATAACTGTTAATTTGTATTGTATATTTTTTACTATAAGCATGTTAAGTGAAACTCGGGACTGATCTGTAACATGAAGGATAAGCTTAATAACTTGTACCTTGAGGTCAACAAATAATTGAGTGAAAATCATGTCTCAATCATCACTTTGAAAATATCGAAAAGGTTCCACAAAACTTCATAATCATAATATTATTAAGATATATGGGATGTGTGTCATGCACAAGAGTCATGCCCTTCCATAAAGTTCAGGGTCATATGGAGGTCATAGTTTAAATTAGTAATCAAAGGACTGGTAGCTGGGCTGTAATAAATGTCCAAAGTTGATTGATATTATTTTAGCAATTACTTTATTGTATGCAACATTTTTAAAAATGACATAATACAATGCCCACAAAATAGTTTTATTTTTGATTTGCTACATATTATATATAAAATGAATGACCAAAAAAGAGATATTCAACAAATAAAAAGTAGTCGCTGTTGCGTATGATCAATTTAGCAATGATCAAGACTGCTAAAATCTGATCATGCTAACATAAGCACAGCTTAATATTTGTGTTTCAGGCCCGGCTGAAAATGACGACTCAGATTTGTAACAATAGAAGGACGTTTCATCTAATTTAACTTATATGGTAGGTACAATATTGATTTGTATTGTGTCCAATGATCAGCACAATGTCACACTTAGATGTCATGGATCAAATGATTGAAAACATACTTTTGCGTTAACCTCATAATTCAGTAATACTAGATGTGATGTGCTACAATGTGTGATTGTTGTCCATAATTTCGCAGCGGTGGCCTAGTGCTGGAGCAGCTACTCTTGCATGCAAAAAGACGTGAGTTAGATCCCCAACCGTGTCATACCAAAGACTTAAAAAGATGGTACTGGAAGCTTCATTGCTTGGCACTCAGCATTTAGAGGATAGTTCAAGGGACATAATGGTCTGGTGTCAGTATAATACAGCTGGGGTTTCGTACCATGTGTCTGTGGCTTGATACTCTAGTGTGGCGGCACTTGGAATATTGTCTCATATGGGGGTACACTTACTTGGACTAGTTATGCTGCTTTAAAGGAAATACTGACTATGTTGCTTTAAATGAAATACTGATTATGCTGCTTTAAAAATAATACTGGTGATGTTGCTTTCAAGGAAATACTGGTTATGCTGCTTAAAAAGAAATACTGGTTATGCCACTTGAAGGAAATACTGGTTATGTTGCTTTAAATGAAATACTGGTTATGCTGCTTTAAAGGAAATACTGATTATGTCGCTTTAAAGAAAAATAAACTGGTAATGCTGCTTTAAAGAAAATAATAGTACTGGGTATGTTGCTTTAAAAGAAATACGAGTACTGGTTAATCCACTAGAAATACTTGTTATGCCGCTGGAAATACTGGTTATGCCGCTTTAAAGGCATTCACGGTTAATTTTGATAATTTTTACTCTTAAACCATTTTTCTAGAAGTTGTATTATCTACAGAATGAATAAATAAATTTGATAAAATCATTGCCAAATAATTATTCCTGTTTATGTTTCATTGATGCTGGCATTGCGATGGTAATCATTTTGAATGAGATTTTCTTTTAAAGAAACGTTTATTAGAACATTTGACACATTAATATGAATACATGCTGAGAATTGTTTACTTTGTCTATTTCTGCAAGGATTTTATTTCAGTTGACATCTGAAGCAAGTGTCTGGTCATCAAATCTGATTTCTGTTGAATGTAAGGAGGAGCCAAGTAATTATGAGATTTCGGTTGATTAGAATCTTCTAAAGAAAACTCTGGTAAACATCTTGTTATTTCTGACGTAAAACATGTTAGGACTGTAATTTCAAGGTTATTGAGGGGCTTGGATTGATGGGGCTTCATTTGGTGACTTTAGTTATCACATATAACGTCATTAAGATTGAACAAGTGATGTTAAGAACAGCATCGACTAGACTGTTTTAGACATGTTACAGAAGAGTTTCTATAATATTAGAAAACATGTGGATGAACAAGCACTATTATCATAGCATCTTAGTAAAGTGAAGATAGTAGATTCATCCACTAGTTGCAAATAGGAATATTAGGACAGGCTATACACTATATGACATATAGTGTATGGTTATATATGACATATAGTGTATGGTTATATATGACATATAGTGTATAGCCTGTCCTAATATTACTATTTATACATAATGTATGGTTATGTTTGACTGGCTGAGTTGACAATGAGACGGCGGGGTTCATGTTTGAGAATACACACCCGACAACAGTGTCTGTAATGGTTATATGACATAAAGTGTATAGCCTGTCCTAATATTACTATTTATACATAATGTATGGTTATGTTTGGCTGGCTGAGTTGACAATGAGACGACGGGGTTCATGTTTGAGAATACACACCCAACTACAGTGTCTGTAATGGCTATATAACATATAGTGTATAGCCTGTCCTAATATTTCTATTTATACATAATGTATGGTTATGTTCAGCTGGCTGAGTTGAAAATTAGACGGCAGGGATCGTGTTTGAGAATACACACCCAACTACAGTGTCTGTAATGGTTATATGACATATAGTGTATAGCCTGTCCTAATATTCCTATTTATACATAATGTATGGTTATGTTCAGCTGGATGAGTTGACAATGAGACGGCGGGGTTTATGTTTGAGAATACACACCCAACTATAGTGTCTGTAATGGTTATATGACATATAGTGTATAGCCTGTCCTAATATTCCTATTTATACATAATGTATGGTTATGTTCGGCTGGCTGAGTTGACAATGAGACGGCGAGGTTCGTGTTTGAGAATACACACCCGACTACAGTGTCTGTAATGGTTATATGACATATAGTGTTTAGCCTGTCCTAATATTCCTATTTAAACATAATGTATGGTTATGTTTGGCTGGCTGAGTTGAAAATGAGACGGCGGGGTTCGTGTTTGAGAATACACACCCAACTACAGTGTCTGTAATGGTTATATGACATATAGTGTATAGCCTGTCCTAATATTCCTATTTATACATAATGTATGGTTATGTTTGGCTGGCTGAGTTGACAATGAGACGGCGGGGTTCATGTTTGAGAATACACACCCAACTACAGTGTCTGTAATGGTTATATAACATATAGTGTATAGCCTGTCCTAATATTACTATTTATACATAATGTATGGTTATGTTTGGCTGGCTGAGTTGACAGTGAGACGGCGGGATTCATGTTTGAGAATACACACCCAACTGCAGTGTCTGTAATGGTTATATAACATATAGTGTATAGCCTGTCCTAATATTACTATTTATACATAATGTATTGTTATGTTCGGCTGTCTGAGTTGACAATGAGACGGCGGGGTTCATGTTTGAGAATACACACCCAACTACAGTGTCTGTAATGGTTATATAACATATAGTGTATAGCCTGTCCTAATATTCCTATTTATACATAATGTATGGTTATGTTCGGCTGGCTGAATTGACAATGGGACGGCGGGGTCCGTGTTTGAGAATACACACCCAACTACAGTGTCTGTAATGGTTATATGACATATATTGTATAGCCTGTCCTAATATTCCTATTTATACATAATGTATGGTTATGTTCGGCTGGCTGAGTTGACAGTGAGACGGCAGGGTTCGTGTTTGAGAATACACACCCAACTACAGTGTCTGTAATGGTTATGTGACATATAGTGTATAGCCTGTCCTAATATTCCTATTTATACATCATGTATGGTTATGTTCGGCTGGCTGAGTTGACAATGAGACGGCAGGGTTCGTGTTTGAGAATACACACCCAACTACAGTGTCTGTAATGGTTATATGACATATAGTGTATAGCCTGTCCTAATATTCCTATTTATACATAATGTATGGTTATGTTTGGCTGGCTGAGTTGAAAACTAGACGGCGGGGTTCGTGTTTGAGAATACACATCTGATTACAGTGTCTGTAATGGTAATATGACATATAGTGTATAGCCTGTCCTAATATTCCTATTTATATATAATGTATGGTTATGTTTGGCTGGCTGAGTTGAAAACTAGACGGTAGGGTTCGTGTTTGAGAATATACACCCGACTACAGTGTCTGTAATGGTTATATGACATACATTGATAGTGTAAAGCCTGTCCTAATATTCCTATTTATACATAATGTATGGTTTTGTTTGGCTGGCTGCGTTGAAAACTAGACGGCAGGGTTCGTGTTTGAGAAGACACTCCCAGCTAAAGTGTCTGTAATGGTTATATGTCATATAGTGTATAGCCTGTCCTAATATTCCTATTTATACATAATGTATGGTTATGTTTGGCTGGCTGAGTTGAAAATGAGATGGCGGGGTTCGTGTTTGAGAATACACACCCAACTACAGTGTCTGTAATGGTTATATGACATATAGTGTATAGCCTGTCCTAATATTCCTATTTATACATAATGTATGGTTATGTTCGGCTGGCTGAGTTGACAATGAGACGGCGGGAATCGTGTTTGAGAATACACACCCAACTACAGTGTCTGTAATGGTTATATGACATACATGTATAGTGTATAGCCTGTACTAATATTCCTTTTTATACATAATGTATGGTTATGTTCAGCTGGCTGAGTTGAAAATGAGATGGCGGGGTTCGTGTTTGAGAATACATACCCAACTACAGTGTCTGTTATGGTTATATGACATATAGTGTATAGCCTGTCCTAATATTCCTATTGATACATAATTTATGGTTATGTTGGGCTGGCTGAGTTGAAAATGAGACGGCGAGGTTCGTGTTTGAGAATACACACCCAGCTACAGAGTCTGTAATGGTTATATGACATATAGTGTATAGCCTGTCCTAATATTCCTATTTATACATAATGTACGGTTATGTTTGGTTAGCTGAGTTGACAATGAGACGGCGGGGTTCGTGTTTGAGAATACACACCCGATTACAGTGTCTGTAATGGTTATATGACATATAGTGTATAGCCTGTCCTAATATTCCTATTTATACATAATATATGGTTATGTTTGGCTGGCTGAGTTGACAATGAGACGGCGGGGTTCGTGTTTGAGAATACACACCCAACTACAGTGTCTGTAATGGTTTTATGACATATAGTGTATAGCCTGTCCTAATATTCCTATTTATACATAATGTATGGTTATGTTTGGCTGGCTGAGTTGACAATGAGACGGTGGGGTTCATGTTTGTGAATACATACCCAGCTACAGCTTCTGTAATGGTTATATGACATACATGTATAGTGTATAGCCTGTCCTAATATTCCTATTTATACATAATGTATGGTTATGTTTGGCTGGCTGAGTTGACAATGAGACGGCAGGGTTCGTGTTTGAGAATACACACCCAACTACAGTGTCTGTAATGGTTATATGACATATAGTGTATAGCCTGTCCTAATATTCCTATTTATACATAATGTATGGTTATGTTTGGCTGGCTGAGTTGAAAACTAGACGGCGGGGTTCGTGTTTGAGAATACGCATCTGACTACAGTGTCTGTAATGGTAATATGACATATAGTGTATAGCCTGTCCTAATATTCCTATTTATACATAATGTATGGTTATGTTTGGCTGGCTGAGTTGAAAACTAGACGGTAGGGTTCGTGTTTGAGAATATACACCCGACTACAGTGTCTGTAATGGTTATATGACATACATGGATAGTGTAAAGCCTGTCCTTATATTCCTATTTATACATAATGTATGGTTTTGTTTGGCTGGCTGCGTTGAAAACTAGACGGCGGGGTTCATGTTTGAGAATACACTCCCAGCTAAAGTGTCTGTAATGGTTATATGACATATAGTGTATAGCCTGTCCTAATATTCCTATTTATACATAATGTATGGTTATGTTTGGCTGGCTGAGTTGAAAATGAGATGGCGGGGTTCGTGTTTGAGAATACACACCCAACTGCAGTGTCTGTAATGGTTAAATGACATATAGTGTATAGCCTGTCCTAATATTCCTATTTATACATAATGTATGGTTATGTTTGGCTGGCTGAGTTGACAATGAGACGGCAGGAATCGGGTTTGAGAATACACACCCAACTACAGTGTCTGTAATGGTTATATGACATACATGTATAGTGTATAGCCTGTCCTAATATTCCTTTTTATACATAATGTATGGTTATGTTCAGCTGGCTGAGTTGAAAATGAGACGGCAGGGTTCGTGTTTGAGAATTCACACCCAACTACAGTGTCTGTAATGGTTATATGACATATATTGTATAGCCTGTCCTAATATTCCTATTTATACATAATGTATGGTTATGTTTGGCTGGCTGAGTTGAAAATGAGACGGCGGGGTTCGTGTTTGAGAATACATACCCAGCTACAGTGTCTGTAATGGTTATATGACTTATAGTGTATAGCCTGTCCTAATATTCCTATTTATATATAATATATGGTTATGTTTGGCTGGCTGAGTTGAAAACTAGACGGCAGGGTTCGTGTTTGAGAATACACACCCGACTACAGTGTCTGTAATGGTTATATGACATATAGTGTATAGCCTGTCCTAATATTCCTATTTATACATAATGTATGGTTATGTTCGGCTGGCTTAGTTGACAATGAGACGGCGGGGTTCGTGTTTGAGAATTTACACCCAACTACAGTGTCTGTAATGGTTATATGACATAAAGTGTATAGCCTGTCCTAATATTCCCATTTATACATAATGTATCGTTATGTTTGGCTGGCTGAGTTGAAAAGTAGACGGCAGGGTTCGTGTTTGAGAATACACACCCAACTACAGTGTCTGTAATGGTTATATGACATATAGTGTATAGCCTGTCCTAATATTCCTATTTATACATAATGTATGGTTATGTTCGGCTGGCTGAGTTGACAATGAGACGGCGGGATTCGTGTTTGAGAATACACACCCAACTACAGTGTCTGTAATGGTTATATGACATATAGTGTATAGCCTGTCCTAATCTTACTATTTATACATAATGTATGGTTATGTTTGGCTGGCTGAGTTGACAATGAGACGGCGGGGTTCGTGTTTGAGAATACACACCCAACTGCAGTGTCTGTAATGGTTATATGACATATAGTGTATAGCCTGTCCTAATATTCCTATTTATACGTAATGTATGGTTATGTTCGGCTGGCTGAGTTGAAAATGAGACGGCGGGGTTCGTGTTTGAGAATACACACCCGACTACAGTGTCTGTAATGGTTATATGCCATATAGTGTATAGCCTGTCCTAATATTCCTATTTATACATAGTGTATAGTAATGTTTGGCTGGCTGAGTTGGAAATGAGACGGCGGGGTTTGTGTTTGAGAATACACACCCAACTACAGTGTCTGTAATGGTTATATGACATGTAGTGTATAGCCTGTCCTAATAGTCCTATTTATACATCATGTATGGTTATGTTCGGCTGGCTGAGTTGACAATGAGACGGCAGGGTTCGTGTTTGAGAATACATACCCAACTACAGTGTCTGTAATGGTTATATGACATAAAGTGTATAGCCTGTCCTAATATCCTATTTATACATAATGTATGGTTATGTTCAGCTGGCTGAGTTGAAAATGAGACGTCGGGGTTCATGTTTGAGAATACACACCCAACTACAGTGTCTGTAATGGTTATAATACATATAGTGTATAGCCTGTCCTAATATTACTATTTATACATAATGTATGGTTATGTTTGGCTGGCTGAGTTGAAAATGAGACGGCTGGTTTTGTGTTTGAGAATACGCACCCAATAACAGTGTCTGTAATGTTTTGCTCATTAACTTTTGTATATAGCCATGCGTCTCTCTCTGAATATGTGCAGAAGTAGTCGTGCATTTCAGAGATAATTTAAAGATATATCTAGTAGTACTAGTTAACAGCAGAATTCCAAGGAATTGTAATTAAATGTGTTGAAAGTCGTTATATAACTGAAATACTGTTGAAACAAGGTACAAAACCTTATACAAACAAAAAGAAAATATTGACTCGGACATTGAAGTGGAAAAAGCCAGAGTAATTGTTTAACAACAAACAAAGGAGATGTGATTGCTCTGGTGGGTACCTAATAAAGTTTAAACAGGGCTGAGTTATTTAATACAGTAATGAACTGGGGAGTGTGGGGAGGAGCCCATCTTTGGAATTGGAAGTAGAAATGGGGTAAAGTATTTAATTTAATACAAGATAATTAGTGGTAAGGGTTGGGGTAGGGTTGAGTGGTGATTTTGAATTCACACCAGTGTTAAAATATGTAGAGTATTTCATTTAATACAAATTTTTTTTTTAAAAATGAGGGGGATGGCTTTGTTAGGGCTTTGGCAGGTACCCAAGTTTAATCAGGGCTGAGTATGTATGTGTGTGAGAGGGGGGGGGGGGGCTTGGTTAGACTCGTTCAGGCAGTATCCAAGTCGATATGGGACAATGGCATATTCAAGCAATAATATAAGTAATTTCCAATAAACATTTTTTTGCATTGTGGTTTATGCCAATCTTTATCAAGCTGAATACATTTACAACAGGTCATATAAATACACAAAAACAGTTTTGGGCTCAAGAGTGACTTAAAAGTAATGTTTAGTATGATACATTTTGATATTAAAGTAGAGCCATTAAAGATTAATGTAGGACTTAAAGAACCAGTATCATAATACCTAAATGAAGTAATAAGGTTGTAAACATTTTACAATTAAACTTTGATGTGGAGTCGTGAGCCCGATTTCTCCTTTCCACACTGATATTTCACCTTGAACTTGAATGAAGCAGCGCTCTATGGTACACAATGCCTCAAAGTAAGCATACATCCTTGTGTCGAATTGCAAATACATAACTGTAAGCATACACCCTTGTGTCGAATTGCAAATACATAACTGTAAGCATACACCCTTGTGTCGAATCATAAATACAAAACTGTAAGAATGCATTTTAAATTTCACCTTGCACTCGCACCAGTGCGAGTACAAAACTGTACTACTCATAAAAAAGTCGAGTTTAAAAGCCACAAATATTCTCTTTTTACTTCTGCAATGATTTCCCCACCCTACATCTGAAGCAGTTTATTCAGCCAAAGCAATTGAAATTTGGTTCATTTAAGGATTTCTTGTGACCTACTTTGTACAATCCTCTGCCTAAGATCTGCATTTCCAACCGTACTGGTAACGTTACTTCATATAACACTTTTATTTAAGTGGTAGCTTAACAGTGATACATATAAAGGGCGGTTAGGATGACACTCTGTTAAGGGATTTCTAGTTTTTTTTCATGTTTACAATTTATTGATACCTAGAAATGAATTGACTCATTAAATTCAGAATAAATCTTATTTACAAAACATTCACATTTCCTTCGTTGATTAAATTGGCCAGGCATCTAATTCACCAACATTTACTTAAATAATTACTTAATAACTTAATATTTGACTGGTTATTATGCTCCCCCAAAGAGGTAATCATAAAGTCGCCGCTTCATCCGTGCGTGCGTGTGTCCGTCCGTGTGTCCCCTAGTTTTTGTCCGGGCTATTTCTCTACAACCTCTGTTTGGAATTTTATGAAACTTGCTACGATGCATTATTACCAAATGCACATATTTTCTTTGTGTTCCGGTTCGATGATTTTTCACGGAGTTATGGCCTTTTGATTCTGTTTGTGACCAAATTCTTGTCCGGGCTATTTCTCTACAACCTCTGTTTGGAATTATATGAAACATGCTAGGATGCATCATTTCCAAGAGCAGATAAGCATACTGTCTTTGTGTTCCGGTTCAATGATTTTTCAAGGAGTTATGGCTCTTTGATTTTATTTGTGACCAAAACTCTTGTCCTCGCTATATCTCTACAATCCCATGTTGGAATTTTATGAAACTTGTTAGGATGTATCATTTCCAAGTGCAGATGCGCATATTGTCTAAGTGTTCCGGTTCGGTGATTTTTCACGGAGTTATGGCCCTTTGATTGAGTCTCTGACTAAATTATTGTCCGCGCTATTTCTCTACAACCCCATGTTGGAATTTTGTGAAACTTGCTTAGATGCATCATTACCAAGTGCAGATGCGCATATTGTCTTTGTGTTCCCGTTTGATGATTTTTCATGGAGTAATGGCCCTTTGATTCTATTTGTGACCAAATTCTTGTCTGCGCTATTTCTCTACAACACCATGTTGGAATTTTGTGAAACTTACTAGGATGCATCATTCTAAGTGCAGATGCGCATATTGTCTTTGTGTTCCGGTTTGATGTTTTTTCATAGAGTTATGGCCCTTTGATTCTATTTGTGACCAAATTCTTGTCCGTGCTATTTCTCTACAACCCCACGTTGGAATTTTATGAACTTTGCTAGGATGCATCATTACCAAGTGCAGATGCGCAAATTGTGTATGTGTTCCAGTTCGGTGATTTTTCACTGAGTTATGGCCCTTTGATTGAGTCTGTGACCAAATTATTGTGTCGCGCTATTTATCTACAACCCCATGTTGGAATTTTGTGAAACATGCTAGGATGCATCATTACCAAGTGCAGATGCGCATATTATCTATGTGTACCGGTTCGATGTTTTTTCATGGAGTAATGGCCCTTTGATTGAGTATGTGACCAAATTATTGTCAGTGCTATTTCTCTAAAACCCCATGTTGGAATTTTATGAAACATGCTAGGGTGCATCATTACCAAGTGCAGATGCGCATATTGTCTATGTGTTCCGATTCGATGTTTTTTCACGGAATTATGGCCCTTTGATTGAGTCTGTGACCAAATTATTGCCCGTGTTATTTCTCTACAAACCCATGATGGAATTTTGTGAAACTTGCTAGGATGCATCATTACCTGCTATGCAGTTTGGTATTTTTCCACTAAGTAGCTGGTACAGAGTCAAACACTCACTTGGGGAGCATCCATCGGTTCCACCGATATTTTCTTGTTTATCTATAATATAATCAATATCATCAAACCCATACACAGTCATACTTGAACCAGGCTAAAATCATGATCACTCCGCTGCTTTTCTAAGACTTAGGTATTTAATAATATACTTAAATATATTTGTGTAATTTGAAGCCTTGTCTGTAAATGGGGTTACTGGCAAATAAGATTCTGTTTTAAGATGTGATATCTATATCAGACGACAACCTTTGAGCCTATGTTGGACCCCAACTGAAGTATTTGTTTTATTACGTACCTGCTATCATTTCAGTGTTTACAAAACTAACAAACTGATGGCGAGCAACAAAGACGAATCGGACGATATTCTAGAAATACTTAAACCAGACAAGAATCGGTTTGGTACATTTATATGCCGTTGGAAACAGGATTACATAAAGTTTTGGAATGGAAACTCCTGGAAAACAATGAAAGTAGTATACCCAATGATCAGGTAAATGTCTAGCCAGATTAAATAAGGTGTCATGGATAGCTTTAAGTTCATATGGTATACAACATGCAGTTCATTGCTCGGGAGATGCAAAATAAAAAATCGCCAAATGGCTCCTTAGAGACTTGCATTAGGAAATGGCTCATAACTTTCCAATATCTATACGTAAGATTAACTGATGTCTCATGTTTGTTATTAACATTGATTTTTGGTCTGTTATTTAGCATACATGTGTTTTTAGGTGTTTTGAAACAGTTGGGTCTTCTTACTCCTAGTCTTCATTATAAAGATACATTTAATAAAGTTAACCAACATTTAATAGTGAATATGTTGCATGCAATTTTATCTAAACCCTTTCAGCGGTATGAGGACAAAGTTAAACGAAAATATTTGACCATCAACACTGACTTATAGTTGAACAAAAAGAAAAAACTAATTAACATGTGTTCCTGCTCCATCCTTCATGTTTTTGAGATAGTTCATGTCATGCTAATAACTTACTTTAAATGTATATCAAAAGAATTCAGCGCAAATCTGAGGGCCTCTGTATTTCCAAAATATGTTTTTGTAATGGTACATAATTATCTGACCTGAATAATCTTTTTTCACCAGGACGAGCTTGACAACATTCTACCAATACTTGATGTTAACATCTCCAAATTGAAGAATCCACCTGTGGACAAAGTTCAAGTTACATGGATTGGTCACGCCACAGTTCTTGTCCAGTTTGATGGAATTTCTGTTCTCTCTGATCCGGTATTTAGCGAGATAAGTGGACCTGTCCAGATGGGACTGTTTGGATTTAGACGGTATCACAAAGCAGCCTGCAAAGTTGAAGATATCCCGAAATTAGATGCTGTGATCATCAGCCACAATCACTACGATCACTTGGACACTACTTCAGTTAAAGACATCAATGGAAGGTTTCCAAATGTGAAATGGTTTGTAGCGCCGGGAACAAAGACATGGTTTGTCAATCACGGGGTTAACAAGGACAATATTATTGAACTGTCATGGTGGGAAGAAAGTGGCATTAAATTTGAGAACAATCCTGGAGAGTTCAGATTCATCTGTACACCAGCCCAACACTGGTGTCAAAGAGGAGTATTTGACCTAAACAAGGTAATTTATATAAGAAATGAAATAATGGTATGTACATTAATTAACTCTGTATATGTTACATAATAATGAAATTCATTTTTGTTGGCATTAGGTCCTGTAAACCGACCATTTTTACATCTTTTAGAGATCACTAATTCTGTGTGATTTTACTTTAATGTGCAGTTTACATTGGTCTTATAATGTGGTTGTTTAATGTAATTGCTGTACACAGGTAATAAAGTAACATATGATCCCTATAGGATTCCCTCATACAATCTCTCGTATGATAATCATAAACAATAAACCAAACATGTCCATCATCTGGAAGATTTTATATGTTCATGTGACTGAGAGTCATATATATATATGCTAATTATATGCTGATGATGTACAGTTATGGGAATCGCACAATACAATTAGCACATAAGTCTCTTTTGAGATTCATATGTATAAATACTTTAATAAAAAAACATATGCAGACCAGTTGGCCAATGTATGAGTTTACTTATATGTATCCAGTCATCAAATGTGTCATCCAAAACCTTTAATCATCACAGTTATTCTGTTTATTGTTACCTAAAATTTCTTAAAACTTTTTTTACTCTGAAATTGGTCTTTCTCATATAATAAAACGTACAGGGAAGTTGAATTACCAAAGCAAATAAAGATGCATTGTCAGCTTATTTATAATGCAAATATTTGGTTGGTATAACTTCAGATTGCTGCTCTCAAAGGTCAAAGTCACAGATATGGTCATTATTATCGATCTTTTGTATTGATCTAGCCTTTGAGTTTGTTGGATATTTACTTACAACTTTTGAACATACGTATGTTTGGAAATTCACAAAAAACACGATCAATTCTGATGTCATCTTCCACCAGTAATACTAGATATGCCATATATGACATGTCATGTGTTGAAAAGGCCCATTCTTTCCATGATGTTATTATGTCTAATAAATGTATCCATTTATATTGTTCCATATCTAAATAATGTTTTCCAATTGGAAATCAGAATAGTATAATTAGTAAAGTTCAACTCTGTTTTCAGAATGTTTTTGGTCTCTTGTCCTTTATCACAAGTAATTCTAAAATTAATGTCAACAGCTACATATTATTTGTTGTTCATGATTGTATAGTAATGAATGTTGCTTTTCCAACACTCCGTGCATATACATATAAAATACATAGCTGTTGCTAACAATTTGAGAATTATCTATGATGATGAGTATGATTCTGTCTGAAAAATAGTAAAACAGTATCGTTATTTTCTTTATTGTTTCAGTTTGCTCTTCAATATCAATTCTATTACATATGTGTGTATATACTATATGTAAAATTTTGATATTTGTATCAAATGGAATTATTTTATAACAAATATTGTATATTTGAATAATGATAACGGTAACTTTAAATAATATTTTTTCTTAGTTATTCATTAATGTATATACACTTTCAGTGTTTATGGTGTACGTGTGCTATAAAAGGACCTACACGTAGCTACTATTTTGCTGGTGACACGGGTTATTATGGGCCATTGTTTAAAAAGATAGGTGAAAATATGGACCTTTTGACATAGCTGCGATACCAATTGGAGCATATAAACCGAGGTAAGTTTATTTTATTATGTATAATTATTAAATGCTAAAATGTTTTACAATCAGAACAAAAAGGTGCACAATTTGCACATTTTAGCTCATTTGAGCTATTTCTGTAGGTGTGTTCTCTGACATCCGTTGTTATCCGCCATTTATTTTATAGATACGCGTTTTCCTGCACCAATCACAGAAGGCCTTTGAAAACAGTGTAGGAAGAGTTCAGAATGCTCGTAACGAGCAATCTGAACACTTCCTGCACCGTTTTCCACTCTGTCAGTTAGTATAAACATAATTCACCCAATAATTCAAAAGCCCTCTATATTAGGTGCCCAAAGGCTTCTATATTAGAGGTGTCCAAAGGCGTCTATACGAAGTAAAGGGTTAAATTGTGACTGAACTGTCCAATCATCAAATATAATGATATTGTGTATACATTAAATGCTAGATTGGGATTGCTCGTTTAATCAGTTTGGTTTAAGTTCATGCCACTACTTCTAGAATAGCATTGCATGAGTTTATATTGTTGATTGATATTTTAAGATTTTGTTCAATTCATTTGAGTTCACTTGAATCACATTAAATAAAATTTGGAAATTATTTTTTTGTGGGATTTCCATGTTTTTTTTGTGTTTTTTTTTCACAGATGGATATTGGAATATCAACCCTCTAGTCCTGAAGAAGCAGTTCAAATACACATGGATGTAAAATCTCAATATTCAATAGGCATTCACTGGGGAACATTTAAAACCATGGCATGTAAGGTAAAGCAGGTTGTTTCAAAATACAGTATTGTTTCTCATATATATATATAGCCTGGCCCGATTAGCTCAGTCGGTTACATGTCTAACTATCAATCCAGGGGTCGTGAGTTCGAATCTCTGGGCGGCAACAGTCTTCGTGATGACTGATATACAATATTTTGTCTCATTATCATTCTTCTCTCACCACTGATTCAAGTGGGAAAGTTATCAGTTACTTGTGGAGATTATGGGGTGTGCTCGAGTACTGGTTAGCATTTCAGGATCCCTGGAAACAGGGTTTATGTTAACTTATCGTCTGTTTACACTCGATGGCATAAAAATTATGCTAAATATTCAATCAATCAATCCCATATAAATTTACAATGATATTTCAACAAATAAATTGGAATAGCAGTAACTCTCAAGTAATATTTCCAAAATTTTTAAAGTATTACTTAATTTTTACCATTATGTTGATGTAGTGAGATGCAGTGAAGAAACTATGAATAATATCAAAATTACAATAACCGCAGAACAGTTGACACTGGTATAATATGATCATTACACATAGTAGCAGAATTATCCAATTGTGTAAATTTCATCATGTGTAGTTATCAAAGTTTTAATATAAAAACATAATCATAACAACTAATGAAATATAATTAATTTGATGCCTTGTTTTCAGCAGATGATTTTCCTCATTGCCTCTACATATTAAATCACCCTTTGACTTACTGAATGTCATTTTACGCTGCGACTTTGTTGAATTGCTGTTTTTCTATTGGTTGATAGCGGTTATATACTCATTTTGTCACAAAAAATTAGAAACATTTTGCTTTGGTTACTGTAGAAAACAAATACCGGTTACTCTCGGACATAATTCTTTTATACCATTCAATTTTTGCTTATAGGTACCGGTACTTTATATATATATATTTTGTTTAAGCCTGATATAATATGAACAATAAAAACAATCAATCTGAAATTTAACATAGCAAAATTATATGTAGCAATGCATGTGCATCCAAGTACTGGGTGGTTGGGATTCATTCATGTTAAGCTCCTCTTGCGTTTTGTATATAATGATGCACACCCTTGTTTATCACTTGATATATAAATGTATACACATCAGTTTGAATTTTGATATAAGATATTTGATCGTACATGTATTTCAGTTCTATATTGAACCACCGTTTAAACTGGCAGAACTAATGAAAGAGGAATAACAAGATGTTAATTGTAACCTACCATTTACTAGTCTTTGTCATGGAGAAACATGGCAAGTTGGTGATGCAAGGGAAACACCTCCATTCATGGACATAAAATATCACAGTAAACCATATAATGATAAAAGCTGGCAAGCTGGAGATGAAAACCACTAAGTAGAACAAAGTAGAACAGCAAATAGAATAAGAAGCACATGACTGTATACAGGCTGAGGTAAATAATGGCACATGATTTTGTAAAAAAGGAAATTTAAAAGGAAGTTAAAACTTGCAAGGATCTGAAAATGCTCGCAAAAACACATGTTTTGCAACTTGAACTTACAAAAAATGTTTTTGAAAAAACACTTTGGTACCTTTTTTCATTCATCGTTATCGATTCACTTGGGCTAAAGGGAATCACTAAGGTTAGGATTTTTAGGCAGAAATAACATACTTTGAAAAAAGAAAACTTAATTGTACATCACGTGGCTACTTTCATTTATTAAGTTGCTTAAAAAAGAAAATATTATACCAAATGACAACACTTGTAGAGCATCTGCTTTTCTTTCTCATGAAGGGCCCGCTTAGTGAGTTGGTAGCGTGTCTGACTTCCAGTCAAGGGGCTGTGAGTTCGAATCCCCGCCTGGCAACATGATGATTGACATACAACATTGTGTCTCATTATTGTTAGTTGCGGAGATTGGGTGTGCTCAAGTACTGGTTAAACTTTCAGGATCCCAGGAAACAGTGGTTAATTAACTGAACATCTGTTAGCCCTCGATGGCATAAAATGACACTAAATATCCAATCGACCAATTTCTTTCTCATTGACATCATTTTTGATAACGACTTAAGCAGATTTGTACACTTCACATCTCACAATAATTATTTAACGATAAAATATTCAAATTGAATATTCAATATGAAAGGATGTCATGTTTTTCTGTAGGTGCTGCTTTGTAATTGACCATTTTGTTGGTACAGTTGGAAGTTTATACTGTGGGCTCTGATTCAAGAGTTTTACTGTTTCTGATAATATATATTGCTTTTGTGTATAAATTTGAGTATATCATGTATTGTATTAAATCTAACTAAAACATTATTGTGTCCAATTCCTTTCTAAATACATCTATTACATTTATTGTGAAATTTAATTGTATAAAGTGGCCACCAATGCTTTGTTTGTAAATTTTTTTATTTGGTCCAGGTATAGTAATATAGGACACAGGAAGGTGCCATATTTCAATATCACATGAAAGTGTCATCACATGCCTGCATACTTCAATAAGTATTTTGTCAGATTTTCTTCCGTATTAGATAAGTTCTATAAGCTTCATTTTACCTTCTAGCTCGATTCAATGTCCTTTAGGGTAAATCCTATTGATGTACAAAATGTGTGGTATATTTTTCAGTTCTTCCGGAAATCATCTTATGAAATGACAGAAGATGAAGAAGGCACGAAAATGTGCCAATTATATAACACTTATTTACAAAGTGTTGATTTTATTAAATTATAGATATTTGTGCAATGCAGCTTGCTATTTTGATGAAATAATTAAAATCAGTTGTTTCCCTTATTAAAACAGAAACCAACTTTAAGTTTTGCAATAGAATCACCGTGGCGAACTAATATTAAAAACAATTGATAAATTTATGTAGTTTAATAAACATACTTCTCAACCACATCGATCAATATTATCATTTCAATGTAAGACAAATATTAGTGTATTGATAGTAACAAATCAAATATCTAAAGTTTGTAGTTTTATAGTTTTTAGTTTGTTAACAGTACTGTAGTTCAACATGAATAGTATATGTTCTTTGATAGTTTCACATTGATATTTTCTTTATAGTTGATAATTTGTCTTTAATTGTATTTCTTCCTAGTTTGGCTTCCAGTTCTTCTAGTTGTAGTTAATCAAGTATGAATATCATAATTTTTTCAGAACCTGATTGCGTGTGTGTGGTACTAAGGTTTATAGTCCCTCCGCCAGGTTATCCCGGGGGGGGGGGGGGGGGGGGGGCTAGAATCTGATTGTTGTCAAATATGCCTTGTTTATTCTTTACCTCTATTTCTTATAGCATATTACAAATATTTAAATATGATAAACTGAAAATTATATTAAAACATTTCTCACTTATATTTATATTAAAATCAAACTTTAAACATGACATATTAATAATTTCCATATAATGCTTGTACACTAGCACACATTGACATACTAAGTGAATTACCTCCCTTTATAATCATTTCCAAGATCATAATTTTTCAGTTTAATTATAAATAATAAGTTCTGATCACTAAATAATTGCGAATTCCGCGACAATCACCTACACTGTGGGTGTAACATATAGCACAAACCAACCATGTTTTTTCCTATTTCTGACAAACATTTATTATAATGTTTCGTTTTCCAATCGATGAGTAGTATAGTCATATTGAGTAATTTATGATTGTTTAAATTTAAACACACACACACACACACACACACACACACACACACACACACACAATAATAAGAATGTATATGCTTTATATAAGCAATGATATTTCAAAGTTCAATAAATTTGTTGCATAGAATTTGTGTACATTTATGTTTCATCATATTGTTGAATCACAAAACAAAATTAATTTCATTTCATAGCAAAACAATTTAAAAAATCAGTTTATTTTCCATCACATGGTATTGCTATGAAATGAAATAAATTTTGTTTTGTGATTCAACAATATGATGAAACATAAATGTAGAACATTTCTATGCAATAAATTAGTTTTACTTTGAACTGTCAGCATTTATAAATACAATACAACACAACACAAGGCAACACAACACAACACAACACACAAGTGTAATATAGTTTTCAAAATAAAGTTACATATCCTTCACATGCCAAACACAAAAATGTTAGCATTTTTATCGTTCTCATACAAACATATAATCATTTATATGTAACTGCTGAAATGTATATAATATTATAGTTTTATCAATTCATTTAGCATTGTACAAAAACGAAAAAAAAAGATAAATAGCATAGTCTCATAAAAGACTGGTAAACACTTTATATTTTAATTTTTTAAACGAACAATTTCATAAAATAATGATGATCTGTATGAAAATAATATATCGGGTCATAATCATTGGTCCTATGTACCATATTTTCTTTTTTCTCTATCTTTTTTTTTAACATACTAAATAAAAGCTATACATATTTAGCCTCACTTAATTATTATTTATCATTTTTATTCATTATTATTATTTATTATTAGTATTTATAATCATTATTATTTATTTTTATTATTAATTATTATCATTATTATTGATTATTATTATTTATTATCATTATTATTTATTATTATTATTTAGTATATTGATTACTATTATTTATTATCATTATTATTTATTATTTATAATTATTTTATTATCATTATATTATTATTGTAAAGTGTTTTGGATGTAACCAAAATACTCCACTAATAAAAATGAATAACTACTGGATAACACGTTCATTTGTTCATTTTCAGACCGCAGCATGGTCTAGTGTCTGCCTCGCATGCGGAAGGTCGTGGGTTCAATCCCCGGCCAGGTCATACCAAAGACTTAAAAAATGGTACTAGAAACTTCCTCGCTTGACGATCAGCATTTAGAGTAGAGTTCTAGGTCTGGTCGGCCCGTTGTCAGTATTATGTGACTGGGTGGGGTATCATACCATGTATCTGCGGTATGATACTCCAGTGTGACAGCGCTTAGAATACTGTCTCAAGTAGACACCATCGCGATATGACAGAAAAAATGTTGAAAGAGACGCTAAACACCATACAACAACAATTGTTCATTTTCACAAGTAGTTGTATACAAGTCATTGGTTTTCAGAATTCAATAATTTCACAAATTTGATCATATTTGGATGCCTCCAAAAAGTATATGTTCTTAAATCGGTATACATGTCACATTATATAAAAAATGAAATTCGTCCTCTAAAACATTACAAATAACACATGTCTTTTGTTTACTGATATGTCCACCTGCCTGTTTCAATAAATAATCTGTGTGAGGATACTCTTAATTTTGACACTCCTATTTAACAGTTTCGTAGACAGAGCTTTCCATGTTTAAATTTCGTCCCCGTATTCCTGGCTTAATAAGTTTAAATCATAAATTATTACGTACTACATAATCAAACGCTTTACTAAAATCTATCAAAGCACAGAATAATTGTTTACCTTAATCAGTCATTTGAGTCAATGTAAAACAAAAATACTATCTGTTGTACCAATTGTAGATCTAAATCCTGGTTGAACGTCGATGTATACCTCATAGTTTTCGGCTTAGTTTAACAGTCAATTATATAAGGTGTGTCTAAATAATTTACCTTACGAATTGAGTAAATTTATTTCTCTATAATCATTTTCATCATTTGTACTACCCGTTTTATGTGACGGAATTACAAAACTTTCGGACCACTTGCAGAAGGACTGTGGTTCTACTAAGATTTAGTGTGGGGTCCTACCCCACCAATAAAACTGTATGCTATATTCAATCACCTACCTTTTGTTAAAACTGGCATTAACTTAAACAAATCTCAGGAAATGGAGAATACTATTGATGATTATTTATTGTATAGTTGTAGAGGTTACTATGACAAAATTAAAAAATAGTGGAAATAAACCAACTTAAGTAATCGTAGTTCTTACAGTGGCAATGTTGCTTTACGAAAAGTGATAAGATCAGTAAATCATAACTTTTGAACGAACATTTTCAATCGTTCTATACACGAAACGATACGTCCATCATGACAAAGGTCAAAGCCCCCACCAAACAATGGAAGATATAACTTTTTCACAGAATGGGGTCTTTATGTTACTGAGGTATCTTAAACCAAACAAAGAGACATTCCCGGACACCAAACCATCCTTCATACTAAAGGAAGCGGCATATGAACTATTTTAACCACAATTTACCAATTAAAACTATACAATGGAGTCGTTCTAGACGGCAGGAGAAATGCATGGACTGTACCAATTTTCAAAAAAGGAGAACAACACTTGACTGTTAACTGACGTCAAACATCTATTACACGCGTTGTTTACAGTAACGTGATGAGGCACTTTGAACAACACAATATACTTTGTGACAATCGACATGACTTGTGAAAAATGCACACATGCGATGCGCAGCTGATAGAAATTACCATGGATATTGCCAAGTACCTCTCGACGGGAAACCATGTAGATATCATACTACTTGACTTCGCAAAGGCTTTCGACAAGGTTCCTCATTCTAAAGAGTGAGTGGTAACATTAACACATGGATACGTTCAATTCTTGAGAACCGGAAACAACCAAGTGAAAGTTGCCACGCATCGAGTGTAGAAGTTCTGTCTGGAGTACCACAATGTACTATTATTGCGCCTTTACCATTCCTTACCTTTATCAACGACCTACCAGAAACTACCATATCTTCGAATACGCATATATTCGCTGACAACACCTTTATTTGTAGACCAGATTCTAACCGACACGACAGCAACCTCCTTCAACAAGATTTAACAACCTCAGAAGAATGGGAGACCCCGTGGCAAATTGACTTTTATGCCGTCAAATGTAGTGTTAGCCACAAGCTATCGTTTAAGTGTATACAGCTTCTTCACACCATAAATACCCTGCATTTGGCAGACATTAGGTACAGTTGATGTCAGAAAATATCTTTGAATCACTGTACTCAACGATCTATCATGGAACAGAATCATAGAAAATGTAATAGGAAAGCGGAACAAAATCCTCTATTTCCTGCGTCGAAATATCAAGGATTGTACCACTCCTATGAAAGCAGCCACACACACCAGCATGGTTCGTTCAACTTTTGAAAATGATACATCAGTATGGGATCCGCACCTCCGAATGACATAAGGGCTATGGAGCAAGTATAACAGCGAGCAGCACATGTATTTAACGACTACTCGGCTAAAACACCAGGATGTGAAACAAACATGGTCAACCAACTTCACTGTGACAGCCTTGAGGCCCGATAAAGATCAGATCGACAGGGTCCAACGTGAACTGGTAAACATCCAACCTGACAGTTACATACATCAGAGCGACAGACGTACCAGAGGGGACCAAAAAAGAACTAGCTATGCGACAAACAACTCCTTCTTCCCATGAACCATCACGGACTGGAACCAGCTACCATCCGGACCACCTCAGCGTCAACATTGAAGTGCTTTAGAGCAAATATGGCTATTTAACACCCAGTGTCTGGCACCTACTGACCTGAGAGATATAGACCGAGATACCTTTAACACATTTAAACAGAAAAAAAGACATTTGGTATATCTGCTACCACTCGAGCTGATCAGTCCCGCAGGACTAAATACATCCATAGGGGGAATCCAGGCCTTAACCTGGAAGAAGAAGAAGAACAGTATATAAGTCGCATTGACATGGTTTTGGTATGTATCACACTATTTTCCCTAGAAATATGCATAAACATTGGTCACCCGGGCACTGTAGTAGAGAGATATGCTCTGGAAAAGATCCCTAACGGAAAGATGGACTGGTGGGCTGCAAACCTATTGTCCCCCTCCCCGGAGGACCCCCGGAGAACCGTTGGGACAGTCAACCCCCAGAGGATTGTTGAAGGGCTAAAGAAGTTACGTTTAATCTAGTATGTATTTTTGGTAGTCTATAACGAAATATTGTATTTTGTTAGAGCTTCGTTCCAATACAGGAAAAAAAATCCGTAGACTTACATTTCAGTACACCTAGATTATCCAACTTGGTGTGCGATTTAACTAGTTTAAGGAAAGAGGAAAAATGAAATAATTAATGCTTTTGCCCGATTCCCAGAAAATCTCAAATGCACAACCTTGCACGCTGTCCTGGATATAACAGCGCCGCCGGACAACAATAGCTAAATAGTTGAAAACGTTTAAAAATCTGTTGAATAACGTTTTGAAATTCTTGAAACATAATTTGATTTCTAAATATATTTCACCGAAAGGAAAAACAAACTTTTCCATATTACTAATCCGTCTGAGTGGGTCGGTAGTACAGTGCATAAAGTGTTGGTCTTTCACAACAGAGGCTGCGGATTCGATCCCCAGCTCGATCCGATGCCTCTCAAAATTCAATATTCTGTGCTGATTCTACCCAGGAAACGGACTCGAGAGCGGTTCATAGCTTTTTGAGCTTGTTTGAGTTTTCTTCGGCAATTTAAACTAATAATTGGTCGACTATGAGACATATGTATATGGTTAAGAGTCAATTACACAGTTTTCATTGTCAGTACATTAAATGCCGTACTTTGGATATTCGAACTGTATTTCTGCCAAGTCCAGTCATTACTCCAAATTTTTATGATGATCAACGAATGTTAATTGTGGATTATGAAAATATAAAAGGTGAAATGTTTCTATAGATAAGTGAATAGAATAATCAGCCGACAAAAACATTTTCCGCTAGTCATCATTAATTATATATGAATAGTTTCCGTGTGCACTATGTTCGAGGAAGATGCTGTCGTCAAAAAATGTCCTTGACATCTTCCGGGGTAGAACCAGTGTTAAGGATATGTCGATTTTAAAGCGCCACATGGTCGTCGCGGAAGATCGAACCCGCGACCCATACTTCTGAGTCCGATGGTCTACCATGGATGGACTGTGTGCTACATACTTTTCACATTATTCAGCAACTACGGATACGTGCTCTTATTGGTTCTCAATTCAGACGAATCATATATTTGTCAATCTTCGATTTGTATTTTATTTTGGTCGAGTATAACAGACTACGTGTGCTATATTTTATTCAGAAACATGTTTGTGCAAAACACCTGGGCTGAGCCAGGATTTGAGATTTGGGAGGAGCAAAATCTCAAAATATTGAGGAGAGGATTATTAATTGCGTGATTGTCGCTCCCCGGTAAAAGTTTAATATTTTGAAACCAAATGCTGCATTCTTGTAGCATTCTTTTGTTTAGAAAAGAACAGGGACGTAGCCAGCGGTAAAGCATCGAACCCATGATCGGACGGCCGTGGGTTCGATCCTCCGCCACGGCTATGTGTGGTGTCCTTGAGCAAGATACGTTTTAGCATATGCTTAGTACTGGTTCTAACCAGGAAGACTTCGAGTGTGATTTGCCTAAGTTGTAAGAACTTGTTTCACAAAAATAAAAATAAGTTATAACTAACGTATTAAGACCAGACCCTTGTTCGCGTCAAGTTAAAACGTGAGGGAGAATGTTAGATTCAGCTAGTTGCGGCAATATTTTTGTGACATTGAAACTTTTTATTAAGAAAAAAAGATGTATTTAAAATGAACTTCTAATGGGTTTTAAACCATATGCATGACAAGCCAAAGAATGTGAAGGGAACCGGTTGCGGTACCGGGCCTTAACACGGTAAATTTTGATATTTAAAACAACAAATGCTGCGTTTTAGTGAGTATTTAGCGTAAAAATATATTTCATTTACTCCAGATGTTTGGTATTTTGTGACCTTTAGATGTTTTCATCAAAATATTGGAGGGGGCCAAAGAATACGCTGCCTCCCACTTAAGCTGAACAAAGGGGATGGGAGTGAGGGGACTGGGCTGGGCTGGCCCCTGCGTTTCTACGCCTATGAGTATAATCCATAAACATAAACGTATGATACGCCTAGAATAAGTTATGTGCTAAATATATGTCTATATATAACTAATAGCGTACATGGTAGATCCAGAGGCGGAAACTGGGAAGTAGGTCTCCCAAAAGATTCCCATTTTTTTTAAATATTGCTAAATGGTAGGTTTTTTTTCCTTCAAAAAAATATAACTATCTAGGACAAATCTGAAATTGGTGCCCCTTACCTGACTAAAAACTTCATCGATGAAAGATACAAACACTTGAACTATCCATTAGCTACCTCTGCAGTCGGCGCACAATGGTAATTATCACAGATACGTGAGATGTATGACACCGTGGATGTAGATACAAAGCTCAGTGGATCTGTGTATAAATTAATACAATTTGGAAGTGTACAGGTATTTCTGAATTTAACAAACTCGTTAATAGTTCAAATAAATAACCCATATTACGGTCAACGTTTTGCATTGCTACGTGAAAAGGACACGTTGCACAACGGCCGATACTTGTGAAGAAAAAAATCGAAAAAGAAAGTAGACCTTTTTTTGTTAAATACATTTTTATCAATCGGAAACTTGTTCAACATAAACATATATTTATAACTGTTATTATGAAAAGAACATGTTGCACAAAGGCAGATACTTCCCATGAACAAATAATCGAAAACGAAAGTAAAAATTATTGTTTCATCATGGGTACAGTTTTTTTTTTCAACGACATTAACGTCTCATACCACTATTACATTTCCCATAGGCATAGGGCTCCATTGTAATATGTATGTACAACAAACACAGCGAAAAAACAAAGTCTGCAGCATGTGTCTGTGCTCAAATTCTTGACTGGTTCAAGATATGCAATTATAAAGGAAAAAAGCATACATTGTCCAGTTTTTTTTTTAATTTAGTGCTTTTGTGAGACCTATCAATTTCCAGAGTAATAATAATAATTATATTGTCATATTTGCCAACAGTGCGGTTCCAACCAACAATCAGAAATAACATAGAATTTTCCAGAAAGCTGGTATCAGCATCAAATTTTCAGTGGTGATTTCTAAAATACTGACCATTTAATTCATGCTAGGAAAAAATAAATCACTGTAGTCACAAAGCACTGAAAAAAGAAGAAAAAGAGAACTAAATAATTAATTCTACCTCCTTCATCTGTAGGTCTAAAGTACTCAATGGAGATAATAGTGGTGTGAGTCCTTAATATCATCATCATTTAATCGCATTTATATAGAAGAGTACTCTTGCGATGTGGTTAAAATACTGAGCAGATCAGCTCTATACAAATAAAAGTTCTAGTTAAAGTACATAATATATTTTATAACTATTATTGCTATTTAAACTATTTTAACACAGACTATATTATGTATTGTTGAGGAGTATACTGTCAGTCTTTCGTATAAAATATATATGTATATGGTGCCGTAACCTTTTTTTTGATCACAGCCTGAATTTGATCACTTAACAAATTACAAACATTTTGCACAC
Organism: Panopea generosa; assembly: GCA_029582155.1. Classification (NCBI taxonomy): domain Eukaryota; kingdom Metazoa; phylum Mollusca; class Bivalvia; order Adapedonta; family Hiatellidae; genus Panopea; species Panopea generosa. The sequence goes on along the minus strand of CM055900.1, from coordinate 54,747,020 downwards.
ATATTTCAACTTTCTGTACAAATGTTATTATTTACAAACAGTATCCATATGTCATTGTACGCAATAAAAATATCAAAAATGATACTTCTGATAAAAAAAAAATGTCATTTAATGATACAGACATGAAAAAAACAATATTTTTAACTACATGTGTATGTTCATTTTTCAGTTTACATAAAACCCTGTGTACAAATATTACTAACAGCCATGTCTGATGAAAACTAATGCATAACAGGTCATGGTCAAAAGTTAGAAGCTTGAATGACTGTGTCAGAAATTATATTTAGGGTATGGAAGAGTAAAAAATGAGTTTGAAATGATCATAGGATGTTAAATGTAGATTAAAAATAAGTAAATAACCTCATGCTGTTAAGTGACTGATATTGTTTATATGGAATAAACCCATTGAGAAATATTCATTCATGTGAAAGGTAAGTGCAGTTTAATCTATTTATTTGCACTTCTACAGCCCCATGCCATTTTTTTTCAGTTACCTATTGGTAACCCATTTATTCACCTAGTGAATTACTATGTTGTGGGTCGGGGTGGGCCATCCCACTGCACATTTTACAATACAAGTATCAATACATAACAGTTTAAAAATTTACTCTCATTCTGTACTCTCGGTCATCATTCTTATATACATTCATTAGTCTCATGTCAGTTTAGTTTGACACATTACATCATCCAGTCATGTGATAAAAATCTGCTGATACTACTTTGTTGGAAGTATATTTTGGTTACCGTGACCAAACGTGAATGATGAAGGGAATGGACATGTATTTGTTATCTTTTGGACAGAAAACTATTACGCTATAGTTATTTAAAGGTTATATACAAGCATTTAGTGTCACTTCCGTTTTGCATTGAAATATTTAACAGCAATTTTTAAGTGATCAAAAACTGGTAACACCATCATACTTCAAAGTTCAGTGTTGAATGACTTTGACATATTCTATTTCTTTACTAATTTAGCTAAGCATGATTGCGTTCAGTAGGCTGCGTGCTTTTGTCAACCTCTATCAAGCCATACTTCTGTATATATGCAGTAATGACATGTTGTTGATCCATTTTGAGTTATAAGAATCTTATGTGGTTTGGATAGAAAAATTCCGTCCTGTTTTGATGATAGCCTTGTTCCCCTGACAGCAATCTCAAGTGGCAGAATTTTTTATCCAAACTGAAAAAGATTCTTTTTCCTGCATATCAAACACATTTAATAATCATTTTAATGTAGTTGTTCAATAAAGTTTTTTATTGACCAGGATCTGATTTAAAATGATTCAAATTATACAATTTACATCATGTGCAGTGCATGGTCCAGTGGTAGAGCATCGGACCAAGATTCGGAGGTCTGTGGGTTCAATCCTCCACTATGGCTATTATGTGGTATTCTATGAGAAAGACACTTATCCGTTGAAATCCTTGTTCAGTATGCAGATAACTCGGTTACACTATTGTCAGTAAAATATGCCATTTATACATGTTTATTTCTGTCTGAGATTAGGCCGCTCTTAATAATAGATTTGTTAATGCTACCCAAGCCTTTTTATTGACTTCCAAAGCATTAACATTTTTAAATCTACTGGCCAAAGGCCAGTAGGACTTATGTAATGGTAAATTGTCTGTCATCGTTCGTCCATCTGTTAACCTTTTTCTTGTAGACGCGATAGCACCTTCATTTTTCACAGAATCTTAATAAAACTTGCTTAGCAGTTATATAACCATAAGATTTCGAATGAGTTATTGAACCAGAATGAATCGACCTCAAATGCCCCCGCCACAGGGCTTATGTTGTGTTTGTGGTATACACAGGAACACATAATAATACTATTGAAGTAATGGAACTAAAATGAACGACACAAGGCGTGTGCTCTAACTAAGATGTTTATTGCTCAGTATCAAAGTAGCAAGTGATTCATGGTATGGAAACGCATGTAATTATAGAGGCAAATTATAAGAGTAGTTCTTATTCTAAGTAAAGGGAAGTAACTACAACATAGAATATGCTAAAGAGTAATCATGAGTTATGAACACATGCATAGATAATACAACAGCTTATAAGCACATTTTAAGGAACACTTTAAAAAACATATTCTCTGAAAGATCAACGCCTATACCTTAGATATTTTACATAAAGCGTTGCATTGGGGGTTCCCTAAACGATTTGTTGAAGTCAGGTCCCTTGGGTCAAATTTGGGACCACAGGAGTCACTGTTTTACATAGGGTTATATACGGAAAATGTTGTAGACGCGATAGTACCTTCATTTTCATTGAATCTTAACCAAACTTACACAGTTATATAACCACAAGATCTCAGACGAGTTCTTGAATGAACGTCATTCAATTACAAATGCCCCCGCCACAGTGCTTATAAGCGAAATTTTTGCAGCTTAGCATCTGTTGCCAGTAGTGTGATTCAGGTCCTCTTGGGTCTCTTGTTTTCATGTTTTCTGTCAATTTTACTTTAAAATGTTTATGTAAAATCAAAATCTGGCAAAAAAAAATTAGCAACCTACCTAATCACATGAAACAAATACTGAGTTGGAGCACAGCAACCAAATATTTTTACACTCCCACAAAGGGGGGTGGGGGGGGAAGCATATATTGCTGCTTCGTCTGCGGGTGTGTCCGTCCATGCATCCCCAAGTTCTTGCTCGGGCTATTTCTTTACAACCTCTGGTTGGAATTTTATGAAACTTGCTAGGATGCATCATTACCAAGTGTAAATGCGCATATTGTCTTTGCATTCTTGTTCGATGATTTTTCACTGAGTTATGGCCCTTTGACTCTGTTTGTGACCAAATTCTTGTCCGTGCTATTTCTCTACAACCCCATGTTGGAAATTTATGAAACTTTCTAGGATGCATTATTACAAAGTGGAGTTGCACAGTTTGTCTTTGTGTTCTTATTCGGTGATTTTTCACAGAGTAATCGCCCTTTGATTCTGTCTGTATCCAAATTCTTGTCTGCTCTATTTCTCTACAACCCCATGTTGGAATTTTATGAAACTTGCTAGGATGCATCATTACCAAGTACAGCTCGGCATATTGTCTATGTGTTCCGGTTCAATGATTTTTCACAGAGTTATGTCCCTTTCATTGAGTCTATGACCAAATTATTGTCCGCACTATTTCTCTACAACCTCAGGTTGGAATTTTATGAAACTTGCTATGTTTGTGTTCCAGTTTGGTGATTTTTTTACAGAGTTATGGCCCTTTGATTCTGTCTGTGACCAAGATCTTCTCCGCTCTATTTCTCTACAACCTCTGGTTGGAATTTTATGAAACTTGCTAGGATGCATCATTACCAAGTGGAGATGTGCATATTGTCATCATGACGCTATTTCGCTACAACCTCTGGTTTTAATTTTGTAAAACTAGCTAGGATCTGCAAATATTGTCATTTTGTTCTGGTACAATGATTTGCGAATGAGTTCTGTGAAGTGCAGAGCCACATATTATTCCTGCTATGCAGTTTGGTATTTTTCAACCATGTAGTTGGTACAGAGTCAAACACTCACTTGGGGAGCATCCATCTGTTCCACTGATATTTTCTTGTTTTAAAAGTGGCCTTAGTGATTCAATGTACAGTACAGATACTCCAGCTTTTTAGGCAGAGTATATATATAATTGCTAATTTCTTCATACATCTAAAAAAATCTTCAATACTGACTTTATTATGTCACAAATTACAAATAAAAAGCACATAAATTTGTATATATACTATTTTGTTACACTGTTTTTTAATCTCTGTCTATTAAAATTTGTAGATTACTGCCTGGAATTGTTGAAGCTTCAATTATTCGTAGTGTGAATGATACACAGAAAGATTCTGAAGTACCTGAAACCATTTGTACCTGCTGTTACCATAGCAATTGGTGTGTAAGTCTCCATAAAACTTATATGAATCACAACGTTTATCAAAATTACCACTGTAATTACAGAAACATTTGAAATTGGTTTGTCACACAGTTTGAATATCTACACAAATAAAAATGCTATATATGTTAAACATATGAATGACAAAACTTATGTTAAATGTATGTTTAAGTTAAACGTATGTTAAACATATATTTTACATGTGTTTTGATTATCATTCATTTTAAAACATATGATTAACATACATTAATCAACATATTATGGAAATTAAAAACACATCTAACATAAACATATATGTTTAACACATGTTAATGGCGCATTTAGTCCATTACATGAGTTTATCAGGCATACTGATGTCATTACGTGTATATGTAAATATACAATGTGATGAATATCAATTTCATAACAAAAGGCCAGTTAGAAGTATTGACATGATAAAGATAACTACCATGTTAGTCTCTAATTTTATCAACTTCATCAGGTTCGGCACAAAAAAATCAAGGAATCGGCAGAGCCAGGTCTTGTTGTTTTTCTTAGCCTCACCTGATAAAGTTGATAATATCAGAAACTAACATGGTATTCTCTATTAACCATATCATTATGTATTATTCAACATAATAAAGCGTGGGTAAGATAAACTGTTGCTTTATCGACAGAGAAAGTTTATCTTGCAGCAATGCATAAAGTGATGACGTCATTATATGTATGACTTGCCGGAACTACTTTTACCCAACTTTATGAATGACCTTTGTAGTATTGTACATGTTTGTTTACTGAAAAATACTATGGGCGAAATACTATGACAGGTTATTGCTGTCGGGTTGGGAGAAAATGTTGAAGAAGAAGGCTTTTTTCAAATAATCTTTGATGGATTGATGGAGGAAATAAGAGTTGATATATATCAAATGATGAAGAATTCTTCAAAGGTTTGGCATTAAAGCTTCCGATTTAGATTTTGAAATGCCTTTGTCACTCCTTGAGGGAAATTAAGTCACTTGACAAAATGAACTGCCAGCTGACCCTGCACATGTTTCTGACCTGGCTGCCACTGCTTGTAATGTCACTGCTCATGTTAGGATTTCATCCGAAGGGATCGAGCAAAATCCTGTCTGCAGAAGTCCTGAAAAAGAAAACAAATTTCGTGAATTAAAAACAGAGGATATTACAACATGTATAGATGAACAACAAAACGAGAAAAACACAAGCTGACATTAATAAATTTAAAAGGTTTCTTTTGAGTAAAGGTGAAATTAGAGATATAGTTTGTCATTGAAGTGGACACACTTGACCAGTATATTGCGAATTTTCTGCTATCGGTAACGAAAAAAGATGAGCAGGATTATGAACCGTCAACTCTGAGAAACATTGTCAGTAGTTTTGATAGGAAACTCCTGAGACATAAATATCTATTTTCAATCATGCGAGGGAGTGACCCAGAATTCAGTTTAAAAAGAGATGCTTAAAAGGTGAAACTAGAAAGTCTTAAAAAGATGGGTAAAGGGAACACACCAAAAGTAGCAGAGTCATTAACCGGTGGGGAAACTGATAAAATGTTATGTACAGCAGGAAAGTTCTGAGAGCGGAAAAGAAATTAGTATTGTGGAACAACTGCGTTCATTTTGGACTACGTGGTACCAGTGAACAGTACAACTTAAGGTAAACTTTAAAAAACTCACAGAAATATCTCTTGGAGGAACATAATTAAAATGTTTATCATTAAAAATATATTTGGTTTACATGTTTAGTTTAGCTTGATTGCAAAGTAAGCCTGGAGCTTATATGAATGGTTTGAGAGTCTGCTTCCTGGGTAGAACCAGGACTGAGTGTTGTTTTTAAAAGGCCAGCTGTAAGCTGGGGATCAAAGCTGCAACCTGTAGCGTGCAAGCGGTCAACACAGTATCCACTGCACTACCACTTCGCTTAAATATTGTTTATAGAAAATAATAATTATGTCACATTGAAAATTAGAAATAATGTATTGAAAGTTTAAGAATTCACTGAATAATAGCCAAACTTTATTTGTGAGATGGTGCAAAATAAACATTTGTCGATGATACTGTTTGCCTAAATCGATTAGAAAGGATTTGTTTTTAATCTGAAACAGAATTATTAGTGGCCGACTTGGATTTCTAGTAAACGGTACATTTGTTTGCAAATTATAACTACGTGTTATAAAATGGTAAATGAATAATAACAATAATTCAGTGATTGTTAGGTATAAAACACTAAGTTTTGCCAAAATAGATTTATTTACCGTGTTTTAGATGGGGCGATGTTAAACTGAAGACTGCATCCGATGGTACAGAATATGTGAAACTGAATGAACGTCAGACAAAAACATGGACAGGCAATGTCAGGAAAGAGACACCGAAAATGTTTTTCTCATCCAGGTGATGGGGATCCAGTGGCTATGTTTAAACTGTACAGCCAGAAGCGTTCAGCAGAATTCTGCTCCCCAGAGTCCCCTTTCTATACTGCTTGTAACGAAATAAGTTTGTTTACGTGGCCTGAATATCAGTGTCAGCTATTAACAACATATGCATATTGTATAGGCGTATATCGGTAAAGTAGAGTAGATTTGTTAAACGTATTGCAAGATAATAAGGGATAACACGTTTTAAAGATAGTTTTACTTATTCATATTTGGTTTAAAAAATAAGTCATTTTGAGTTTATTTCATAAAAATCCGTTGAGTAATGAGTATTTTAGGAAAAAATTAAGGGATTTATTATTGTAAAACTAATCATATTTTACCATAAGCTTTTATTGTACATTTATAGTCGTACGACATCGGATGATAATATAATTGCATGTTTTTCTTGAGATAAACCTGCGGTATGTGGATTTCTAGAATAAATAAATGAGTAGAAACTTAAAGGGATTATATTGGCATATTACCGTCAATTCCCTGTCCTAAATACACACGCCCAGCACGAAGATACCCTTATAACTTAGAGATATACGCATCTAAAGTGTCTTATTGCATAACCTCTTTATTACAAACATCGGGTTTCTGAAGCCACGTTTTTGTTTTTGTTTACATTTACCATTTTCAATGAACTGCTTTCGGGTTTCCGATCACTCATCGGATAACATCGTGAAGACTTGTTCCCAATCTCGTTTTCGAGGTTTTGTTCGGGAAGTTTACGGAGTTCAATATAAACATTGCGCAATACTTTATTGCGGGACGTTTTAAAGTTTTGGCCAATATTTGATAACTGTTAATTTGATATTTTTCAAGTAAATAAAAGTTATACGTCAATACATATGCATTATTTTATGCACACTGCATACAGGAAAAGTCTGGATTAACAGCGTGTTTGTGTTTCTTGCCAATATAATCCCTTTAAATCGGAGTCAGTTAGCAAATACCAGCATGCGAGATTGTTATGGCAGAGATTTCCGCATAAACTGACCATTACATGCAACATTTCTGGGAAAGCAGATTTTATATTATGTTTTCTAGAAGTTTAGTTAGTTTAATGTCCGATAGCTATATTTCGACAAAAGCAGATCTAAGTAAATTTTTGTATAAATTGTTGATATACATTCAGACTAGAGTGTGACAAATTTAATTTTATATCCGCAGTATTGAGAGTTAATGATTAGGATATAGGTCGAGGAATCTGGGAACGTATGTTGAGATGTTTATATTATGTTTATAATGAAGTATTGGAGATCGGCATTTTGAAGTGTAACATATGTAATTAAATTGTGTTAAATGTATTCTGTGTTTTTTTACAAAGCAAATAGTTACAGAATTTGTTGATATTTATATTGTGTAGCCTGGAAATATTGAGAGATGTATATGTTACCACGAGATTCAATAGAGGATGCTAAGAAATGTAATGGAAGGTAAGAAATGAATGAATGTACTGTTGTGATATGTAATGAAACTACCATGAAATAGTTAGATGGTAAGTGATATACGTACTACTATTGCATATTGAGTAAATAGTAAATCTGCATTTATATACATATTTGTAGCTGTTTTTATTGAGGTATGTGCAACGCGAGTCACACGTAGGACGTTATCAACGTAACAGGAGTCGGGCGTTGGTAGTTACTGTCATAAGACGCGCAACCCACATATTCGTCACGGACGACTTGACATTCCTGACGTCAGATTGGAGTAGCTCGGTGCTACACAGAACACGGAAAGTAAACCCTGTAAATTCATCCATCGCCGGAAGGGACGATTGGAGATATACCTACGCTATGATATATTAGTAAATAGCATTTTGTATTGCAACATCAGTGATATATTAGTAAATTGCAGTTTGTATCGTGATATCAGTGATATATAAGAGTAAATAGCAGTTTGTATCACGACATCTATAAGACAAAGGTTGATTAGATTGAATAGTTCTAACACAATTACATCTTAGAACATTATTAGACCGGTATTGTTTCATGTTGAGTAAATCTTGATTTGTATTTATTGTATAATTGTATATTCCTAATTTTATTTTGTGTAAAAATAAAACTGTAAATTTTATTTTGCGTAGTTGTTTTGCTACACACTTCTAATCTGAAAAATAAAGAGTTTCAATGGTTTTTGAGGCAATGTGTCGGAGAGAAGAAATAGTCAGTATGCTGAAAAAACATTGCAAAAGACGCCGGTTTAAATCCTGAAAAAACAACATAAATAATCATTCTGCAAGAAAGCACTTAATACAAAAGTTAAGTGATTCAGATGTGGCCCCTACAGATATTATGCAGAATAGTGGGCACAAAAATGTACACTTTATTTTGACTTATACCGTAATACCTGAAAACATACAAAAACAATGCTCTAACCTTTTATCCTCACTTGCCCTTGTTGCATCAAATGCACAGGGTGCATAAATTCCATTGGTGTTGTCCAAGCACAACCTCGACAGTTGCAAAGAAACAGAACAGCTGATCTACCGGGTTTCCCCACTCGCAGCAAATAGCTATGTCTTCTCACAACACATTTAATTCGCTTTTTTATGGGGCAGTACTTACTGAACTGACAATTTGAACATGTAACAATCGAGTAATCACACATTAACAATGACATTGAATTGTCAATATTGTTAAACATTTATACTGGTTATACCTTTTACCACGAGTCTAAACCTTCATCAACATGTAAATGATGACATCAGTGATAAAAAACAGTACTAAAGTTTCTTTATTTCCCTGAATCCTTCTAAAACTATTTCTTGTAAATATACCTGTAAAATGATAAACTCATGAAAAAACAGTGATTATTTTTGATATGCAGTCAGACATTTTGATTTTTTCCTAGTATACATATAACTGCAAATCGCCAATTCAGATTGCTAGAAATGGTGTCATCAAAATACTGGTAATGAATTAAACTTTCAAATAACGTCAAGCAAGTCCTGTATGAAAAATATACATGCATTAAATAATCTATCTTGGGAAGCTGTGCTCGGTTGCTTCCATCTACCCTTTTCTAAATTTGTGTAAATTTACATTTACATTTAATATATTTCAGAGGCTATAAGGATATACTGATGGCTAGTCATACAGACGAAAGTGGAGACAACCTCCTAAGTAAAGAACAAGAAAAAACTAGTTTTGCAGACGAAGTAGGAATTAAAGATATCTTTCAAACAAAAAGTGAAAATAATGCATACTACTGCCCTTGGAATAAATTTGAGAGGCCAGGAGTAGCGGCCGTTGCCCGGTGGAAAATGTCACCAAATTATAGCAATATTCCATCAAAGGTAAATTTAAACATTTCTCTGTCTATTTCAAGCTAGATAATGTTTACACTTACACATCTAGAGAATACTAGTTAAAGCAATGTATTGGGTGTGTGAGTTGGGGGGGGGGCTGGTTTTTTTTTTCATTCTAGTTCATCCTTAAAAAATGTTTGTTTGCTGTGCTGCGACTAAATGTGTTTCACTTGGTTAGCTAATTTTTTACAAGACTTTGCATTTTATTGTCATTTTGAAGAAAAAAATCATATAAAAAATGAGTGGTTGAAAAGTCAATTAAACTGTTGGGATAACTGCAATTGGAGTGGGTCGGTAGGAGCACTGCAAACAAACATTTTTATAAGAACGGCCTTGTATTTATATTTAGATGCATTTAGATCAATATATTTGGAAAATATATATATATCAGAGTTGGCCCTTGAATTATAAGAAAAATACTTTATTAACTTACATTGTGTGCATTCAGGCACAGGCATTATCACCTCACTTAGGCCATCCTTAAGAAATAAATTGTTCGCCATGCTCCTACCTCACTCAAAATTGCAGCTACCCAAACTTTTTTCAAAGGGTTTAAAATTTTTGTTCATTATTTCTGTCCATTTTCTTTAAAATGACTATGCAAAATCAAAATTTGGCAAAATAAATCTAGCTGCCTACCTACCCACATGAAAAATATGGGTCGGAGCACAGCAAACAAATATTTGTTTTAAAGATGGCCTTATACAGTGTTTACAGAAACATACTAACATTTAATAGCCAAATCAAATTATATTGACCGTATTCCCTTTGTTTTCTCTATCACCATCATTGCTTACATTGGGCCATCTTTAAAAAATAGTTGTTTGCTTTGCTTCAACCCAGTATTTTAACTCACCTGAGCAAAGCTCAAGGTTAGCTATTTTGTCATCCGTCTGTTAACATTTTGTTGTGTGAACACTGGCACTTGCATCTTTCAATGTCTTTTCACTAAACTAACATAGTAGTTACATAACCATAATATCTCAGACAAGTTCTTGAACTGGCCAAAGCGAATAACTAATGTCTGAGTTTTGGCCCTTGAAACATAATACATTGCACTATTTGACGTTGTGTGCACTCTAGTACCTGAATTGTTCATTTGATCCTCTCCAAACTTACACAGTTGTTTTATAACCATAATATATCCAACATGTTTTTGAAGTGGCCAAATCAGATAATTAAATTCGGAGACATGGCCCTTGAAACATAGATATTGCACTATTTGACCATGTGTGCACTCTAATACTCAAAATTCTAATTTAACCCTCACCAAACTAACACAGTAGTTATATAACGATAATATCTTGGGACTATTTTTGAACTGGCCAAATCGAATAATTAATATCAGAGTTATGACCTTTGAAACACAAAAATGCACTATTTGACCTTGTGTGCACTCTAGCACCAATATATTTCATTGGCCCTTCACCAAACTTACATAGTAGTTATATAACTATAACATCTCGGACAAGTTCATGAACTGACAAAATCACATAATTAATGTTCGAGTTATTGCACTTTAATCACCAAAAAATATGCTATTTGATCTCAGGTACACTCTAGCACTCGCAGTTATATCATTTGATTGGTTGGTTGGTTTGTTGAATATTTAGCGTCATTTTTATGCCATCGAGGGCTAACAGACGATCAGTTAACCTAACCACTGTTTCCTGTGATTAACCAGTACTCAAGCACACCCTATCTCCGCAAGTAACTGATAACTTTCCCACTTGAATCAGTCATATATCATTTGATATTCCATTACCAAAAATTGCCTTTTTTGGCAAGAGGGCATGATAGACTTAAAGCGTTCACCTGTGGCTCCTCTGCCACAGGTGAGCGCTTTAAGGCTAATCTTGCCATATTGTTCATGTGGGCAGGTGGGTAGCTAAAACAAATTTGCCAGATTTTGATTTTGTATTGTCATTTTAAACAAAAAATGGACAGAAATCATGGATAAAGAAAATCAACACGTTTATAATCAATAAAAAGGTTCAGGTTGCTGCAATTTGCTGCAATTGCATTTTCATTGTTTTAAATCAGTCATAATGAAAATTACTTGATATAAGTGATTGGCCAAGTTTGAACAAACCAAATTTGATTACAATGTTTAAATTAAATTGCAAAAAAAGGTTGTCTTATTTTTCCAAAGTTGAGCGATTAATGGTTGGTGTGGTCCTCTTGTTAAGCTGTCGAATTCAATGATAATTCTTATTTATAATTGCCAGCTCATGGTCATTTAAAGTTAAAAAACATTTTAGAAGCATTAAAAGTCTTCTTTACAGATATAACAGCCAGATGTTTGACATTTTTGATACATCATAAGCTTATGCTACTGTACAAAGATTAAACAAACCAATGAGACTACGCCAAAAAACTGCATTGTCTTAGGGTCCCAGCAGTTTTAATATAACCTTAAACTGAGATAAAAGTAACTTTATTGATGATACATCGATTTAGGGGTGTGTGGCATTTTACTGTATCGGTAAAATAACCACGGCGTTGTTTTACTATATAGTAATTTGACCACGGGGTCATTTCACAGAGGGGTTAAAATACTATACAACATGGGTTACAATGTTGTACAATATTAAGACGAACCCAATTAAAAAATGATTTAAGACGTGCAGTCCAAATTTTTTATATAACTCCATATTATACTGTGTATAAATCTTTGCTTTTTTTTAAAGAAAAACAAAGGTGTTGTACTCGTCCCGGTGTCGTACAGTATTTTGACCCCCGTTGTAATATGACCCCGGGGTCACTTTACCGCTATAGTAAAATGACCCACCTATAGTAAATTGATCCCTCCCCACCCCCTGATTTATCATCAATAAAGTTACTTTCATCTTAGTTTAAGGACTAATTACTGTTTATGGATACATCTCTTGATAAATAGTTAAAAAAATATAAAAAAAATTTGAAGAAAACACTTATGTGTGTAAAACAAGACCATTCTATTGTCTAGATATCTAGGTTTGCTCTATAGCAGTTATTATTGTTTGATTATACCTATATCCCTTTACTGGGTAAGTGAAATTATTTGATATTTATCCACATCATTATAATCATTAAAGAATAATTAGTGTGGGGGCGGGGGGGTCACTTTACTATGACTGTTGTATAGTGAAATGTGACCGCCCCTTTTTATGTTTTGTTGCTATCACATTATGATTGTGTTATGTGACCATAATTTGTTCTAGCATTTGTGATTCTAAAAGAGATTCATCGTAACAGTCAGTAAAATTTAAAAAAAAACAAATTTGGGGAAGGGGTCGGGGGGTGGGGAAGGGGGGTCACTTTACCATGGCCATCGTAAAGTGACCCCCCACCCCCATCATTTTATGTTTAGTGATTATCACATTAATTATGTGTTATGTGATCATAATTTGTTTCAGCATTCTTGAATCTACAAGAAATTCATCTTAACAGTTATTTTATTTTTTTAAAAAATTAGCGGGAGGGGGTCACTTTACCAGGGTTATGTAAAGTGACCCCACCCCAATCTATTTATGTTTAGTTATAATCACATATCACATGAATTTAATCACTACAGTTAAATTTAAAAATAAAAAAAATCACTCCCCCCAATTTTTTTTTAAATTTAACTGTTGTGATTAAATTCATGTAGATACATGAATGCTTAAACAAATTATGATCCCAAAAACACATGTTTAAAAGCCATGGTAAAATGACCCCCCCCCCCCCTCACCCCACTCCCCCAATTTTTTTTTAAATTTAACTGTTGTGATTAATTTCTTGTAGATTCATAAATGCTAAAACAAATTATGTTCACAAACCACATGTTTAATTTGATAATCACTAGCCATAAAAAGGTGGCGGTGGTGGTGGGGGTGGGGTCACTTTACAATGGCCATGGTAAAGTGACCAAACCCCTCCCACCCACCCCCAAATTTCTTCAAAAAATTTAATTGTTATGATGAATTTCTTGTAGAGTCATCAATGCTCAAACAAATAATGATCACATAACACACGTTTAATGTGATAATCAATCAATATAAAAAGATGGGAGAGTGGGGTCACTTTACAATGGCCATGGTAAAGTGACCCCCCCCCCCCCCCCACCCCACAACTGCCCCCTAAAAAGTATTTTTTAAATTTAACTGTTGTGATAAATTTTTTGTAGGTTCATGAATGCTAAAACAAATTTTGTTCACAAAACACATGTTTAATGTGATAATCACTAAACATAAAAAGGTGTGTGTGTGTGGTGGGGGGGGGTCACTTAACAACGGCCATGGTAAAGTGACCCCAATGCCCCAGTTTTATTTTAAAAAATTAACTGTTATGATGAATTTCTTGTAGATTCATGAATGCTAAAACAAACTATGATCACATAAAACATGTTTAATGTGATAATCACTAAACATAAAAAGGTAGTGGTGGGGGGGGGGGTCACTTTACAATGGCCATGGTAAAGTGACCCCCCTCACCCAAATATTTTTTATAAAATTAACTGTTATGATGAATTTTTTGTAGATTTATGAATGCTAAAACAAATTATGATCACATAACACATGTTTAATGTGATAATCAATCAATATAAAAAGATGGGGGAGCGGGGTCACTTTACAATGGTCATGGTAAAGTGACCCCCCACCCCACCACTGCCCCCAAAAAATGTTTTTTAAATTCAACTGTTGTGATTAATTTCTTGTAGATTCATGAATGCTAAAACAAATTTTGTTCACAAAACACATATTTAATGTGATAATCACTAAACATAAAAAGGTGTGTGTGTGTGTGGTGGGGGAGGGGGTCACATTACAATGGCCATGGTAAAGTGACCCCACTCCCCCAATTTTTTTTAAAAAAAATTAACTGTTACGATGGATTTCTTGTAGATTCATGAATGCTAAAACAAACTATGATCACATAAAACATGTTTAATGTGATAATCACTAAACATAAAAAGGTAGTGTGTGTATGGGGGGTGGGGGGGGGGGGGTCACTTTACAATGGCCATGGTAAGGTGAACCCCCTCACCCAAATTTTTTTTATTAAAAATTAACTGTTATGATGAATTTTTTGTAGATTTATGAATGCTAAAACAAATTATGATAACATAACACATGTTTAATTTGATAATTAATAGTATAAAAGATGGGGGTAGGGGGTCACTTTACTATGGCCATGGTAAAGTGACCCCCCCTTACCCCAATTTAAAAAAAAAAAAATAACTGTTAAGATGAATTTCTTGCAGATTCAAGAATGCTGAAACAAACTATGATCCCAAAAACACATGTTTATTGTGATAATAACTAAACATAAAAAGATGGGGATTGGGGGGGGGGGGGGGGGGGGGGTCACTTTACAATAGTCACAGTAAAATGACCCCCGCCCCCCTCCTTCTCTCAATTTATTTTTTTTAAAAAAATTTAACTGTTAAGATGAATCTCTTTTAGATTCACAAATGTTCAAACAATTTATGGTCACATAACACAAATAACACAGTTATAATGTGATAGGAACTAAACATGGAGAGATGAGGGAGGGGGGGGGGGGTCACTATAAAATAGTCATAGTAAAGTGACCCCACCTCCCACTCCCACCGCACTAATTATTCTTTAATGATTATAATGATATGGATAAATATCAAATAATTTCACTTTCCCAGTAAAGGGATATAGGTATAATCAAACAATAATAACTGCTATAGAGCATACCAAGATATCTAGACAAAAAAATGGTCTTGTTTTACACATGTGAGTGTTTTCTTGTATTTTGTTTTTGTTTTTTTTTGTGTGTGTTTTTTTTATTATTTATCGAGAGATGTATCCATAAACAATAATTAGTCCTTAAACTAAGATGAAGTAACTTTATTGGTGATAAATCAGGGGGATGGGGGGGGGGGGGGAGGAGGGGGTCAATTAACTATAGGCGGGGGTCATTTTACTATAGCGGTAAAATGACCCCGGGGTCGTTATACTAAATAGTAATTTGACCCCGGGGTCATTTCACAGAGGGGTCAAAATACTATTCAACACCGGCATCGTCATAGCTTTTTTGTTTACTATTAATACTGACCAAAGTCTAGAAGTAAACTGCTGATGTCGTCCATCAGTAGCACTCTCCCTGAAGTCACTAAGCCAGATATTCTCAAACTTCACATGGAATATTTCTCCTGTACTTGAGACAAAACACAAGATTTTTAAATTTTTAAATTTAAAATTTAATGTGGCAAATACATGTAGTTAAAAACTTTGACATAAGGATACAATGGAAAAATGGAAAATTCTCATTTTTTCCATACATTTGAGGGAAAATACTATTCAGTTTGAGATCTGAAGCATCATCTGTTCATAGTAAAGATGATTTTGTTCAGACGTTTCATTATGTCTGTTCATGAGTGGCCATCAAATATACAGCAAGACTCACTTCCTCCGAGCACCTCCTTAAACACATGATACAAGTAAAAGAAGACCCTGTTTCATTATGTCTGATCATGAGTGGCCATTAAACATACAGCAAGACTCACTTCCTTCGAGCACCACCTTAAACACATGATACAACTAGAAGAAGACCCCATTCCATTATGTCTGTTCATGAGTGGCCTTTAAATATACAGCAAGACTCACTTCCTCCGAGCACCGCCTTAAACACATGATACAACTAGAAGAAGACCCCATTCCATTATGTCTGTTCATGAGTGGCCATTAAATATACAGCAAGACTCACTTCCTCCGAGCACCTCCTTAAACACATGATACAAGTAAAAGAAGACCCCGTTTCATTATGTCTGTTCATGAGTGGGGTTTAAATATACAACAAGACTCACTTCCTCCGAGCACCACCTTAAACACATGATACAACTAGAAGAAGACCTCATTCCATTATGTCTGTTCATGAGTGGCCATTAAATATACAGCAAGACTCACTTCCTCCGAGCACCTCCTTAAACACATGATACAAGTAAAAGAAGACCCCGTTTCATTATGTCTGTTCATGAGTGGTCATTAAGTATACAGTAAGACTCACTTCCTCCGAGCACCTCCTTAAACACATGATACAAGTAAAAGAAGACCCCGTTTCATTATGTCTGTTCATGAGTGGCGTTTAAATATACAGCAATACTCACTTCTTCCATGCACCTCCTTAAACACTTGATACAAGTAAAAGAAGACCCCGTTTCATTATGTCTGTTCATGAGTGGCCATTAAATATACAGTAAGACTCACTTCCTCCGAGCACCACCGTAAACATATGATACAAGATAAAGAAGACCCCGTTTCATTATGTCTGTTTATGAGTGGCCATTAAATATACAGCAAGACTCACTTCCTCCGAGCACCTCCTTAAACACATGATACAAGTAAAAGAAGACCCCGTTTCATTATGACTGTCATGAGTGGCCATTAAATATACAGCAAGACTCACTGCCTCCGAGCACCTCTTTAAACACATGATGCAAGTAGAAAAGACCCCATTTCAATATGTCTGTTAACAAGTGGCCATTAAACATTCAGCAACACTCACTTCCTTTGAGCAGTGTGACCTCCTTAAACGCATGATACAAGTAGAAGAAGACCCCCGTTTCATTATGTCTGTTCATGAGTGGTCAATAAATATAAAGCAAGACTCACTTCCTCCGAGCACCTTCTGAAACACATGATGCAAATAGAAGAAGACCCCGTTTCATTATGTCTGTTCATGAGTGGCCATTAAATATACAGCAACACTCACTTCCTCCGAGCACCTCCTTAAACACATGATACAAGTAAATGAAGACCCCGTTTCATTATGTCTGTTCATGAATGGTGTTTAAATATACAGCAAGACTCACTTCCTCCGAGCACCTCCTTAAACACATGATACAAGTAAAAGAAGACCCCCGTTTCATTATGTCTGTTCATGAGTGGCGTTTGAATATACAGCAAGTCTCACTTCCTCCGAGCACCTCCTTAAACACATGATACAAGTAAAAGAAGACCCTGTTTCATTATGTCTGTTCATGAGTGGCCATTAAACATACAACAAGACTCACTTCCTCCGAGCACCTCCTTAAACACATGATGCAAGTAAAAGAAGACCCCGTTTCATTATGTCTGTTCATGAGTGGCCATTAAACATACAGCAAGACTCACTTCCTCCGAGCACCTATTTAAACACATGATACAAGTAAAAGAAGACCCCATTTCATTATGTCTGTTCATGAGTGGCCATTAAATATACAGCAAGACTCACTGCCTCCGAGCACCTCTTTAAACACTGCCTCCGACCACCTCTTTAAACACATGATACAAGTAAAAGAAGACCCCGTTTCATTACGTCTGTTCATGAGTGGCCATTAAATATACAGCAAGACTCACTGCCTCCGAGCACCTCTTTAAACACATGATACAAGTAAAAGAAGACCCCCGTTTCATTATGTCTGTTCATGAGTGGTCAATAAATATAAAGCAAGACTCACTTCCTCCGAGCACCTTCTGAAACACATGATGCAAGTAGAAGAAGACCTCATTTCATTATGTCTGTTCACAAGTGGCCATTAAACATTCAGCAACACTCACTTCCTTTGAGCAGTGTGACCTCCTTAAATGCATGATTCAAGTAAAAGAAGACCCCGTTTCATTATGTCTGTTCATGAGTGGCCATTAAATATACAGCAAGACTCACTTCCTCCGAGCACCTCCTTAAACACATGATACAAGTAAATGAAGACCCCGTTTCATTATGTTTGTTCATGAGTGACTATTAAATATACAGCAACACTCACTTCCTTTGAGCAGTGTGACTGCCTTAAACGCATGATACAAGTAAAAGAAGACCCCGTTTCAATATGTCTGTTCATGAGTGGCCATTAAATATACAGCAAGACTCACTGCCTCCGAGCACCTCTTTAAACACATGATGCAAGTAGAAAAGACCCCATTTCATTATGTCTGTTCACAAGTGGCCATTAAACATCCAGCAACACTCACTTCCTTTGAGCAGTGTGACCTCCTTAAATGCATGATTCAAGTAGAAGAAGACCCCGTTTCATTATGTCTGTTCATGAGTGGCCATTAAACATTCAGCAACACTCACTTCCTTTGAGCAGTGTGACCTCCTTAAATGCATGATTCAAGTAGAAGAAGACCCCGTTTCATTATATCTGTTCATGAGTGACCATTAAATATACAGCAAGACTCACTGCCTCCGAGCACCTCCTTAAACACATGATACAAGTAGAAAAGACCCCATTTCATTATGTCTGTTCACAAGTGGCCATTAAACATTCAGCAACACTCACTTCCTTTGAGCAGTGTGACCTCCTTAAATGCATGATTCAAGTAGAAGAATTATGTCTGTTCATGAGTGGCCATTAAATATACAGCAAGACTCACTGCCTCCGAGCACCTCCTTAAACACATGATACAAGTAAAAGAAGACCCCGTTTCATTATATCTGTTCATGAGTGGCCATTAAACATACAGCAACATTCACTGCCTCTGAGCACCTCCTTGTGTAGTATTTTATTCTCATGCAACACTGAATAAACTCCATGAATCTAAACAATCAGAATAATGACACTGAGTCAGGTATGAAGCAACTTTATCACGTATAGATCTATCATAAACTTAAAGTTATTGTTGGGATACTCGGAACAGGGCAGACGTACATATTTTTAAGGGTGGCCTTAAAATTGGTATTTCATTTCTGAGTGTATCATATTTTGTTAAGAATGTTATAGTTCCTCTTGAGGCACAAACATAGTAATATATTTTTCTGTGATAATTTTAGAATTTTAAGACTTCGTTCGATAAAGAAAAGCTTGACAAAATCTTACCAATACTACCTGTAGAGTCTGACAAACTGAAGAATCCACCCAGTGGCAAAATCCAAGTAACATGGATTGGACACGCAACAGTTCTCGTCCAGTTTGATGGAATTTCTATTCTCTCCGATCCAGTGTTTAGCGATAGTTGTGCCCCACCATATATGGGATGGTTTGGATACAAACGGTATCGCAAAGCAGCCTGCAAAGTTGAAGATATCCCGAAATTAGATGCTGTGATCATCAGTCACAATCACTACGATCACTTGGACACTACTTCAGTTCAAGACATCAATGGAAATTTTCCAAATGTCAAATGGTTTGTAGCCTTGGGAACAAAACAGTGGTTAGCCAAGAAAGGGGTTAACAAGGAGAATATTACCGAACTAGCATGGTGGGAAGAAAATGACAATGCAATTAAAGGCTTCAGATTCATCTGTACACCAGCCCAACACTGGTGCCAAAGAGGAATAATTGACCTAAACCAGGTAATTATTATAAGTAGTGAAATATTGGTAATATGCATAAACCTTATGTTGTTACATAGTCAAGAAATCGAAATTCATTATTGTTGACACCCTTTGGTTGTCTTTACAACTTTCCAATACAATTTAAATTAAGAACATAGTTTATATTAGTCCGTCTCCCACAATAGTGGTATTAAATCTCATTCCTATATGCAAGCCAGGCCCAATTAACTCAGCCAGTAATGCATCTGACTATCAAGCATTGGGTCATGATTTTGAATCCCTGCCCAACCACAGTTTCCATGATGATTGATATGCGACATTGTGTCTCGTCATTTATCACTCACAACTGATCCAAGTGAGAAAATTATCAGTTACTTGCAGAGACAGGGTGTGCTGGAGAACTGGTAACATCTCAAGGATCCTAGGAAAGTGGTTAGATTAACTAATTGTCTGTTAGCCCTCATTGCATAAAAATGATGCTAAAATAGTTAAATTCCTGTATGCATGCAATTCATCTACATCTGATAACCATATGATAATCATAAACAAGGAGCAGCAAAAGATTCTAATATGTATGTACTGATTCTGAGAATTGTATGCTCATTGTTTAACAGCATATGATACTCATATAAACACAGCATATGCTATCCATATCAAACACACCATATGTTATTCATATAAACACAGCATATGATAATCATATAAAACAAAGCATATGATACTCACACAACACAGTATACGATAGTCATATAAAACACAGCATATGATACTCGTATAAACCCAGCATATGCTATCCATATCAAACACAGCATATGCTGCTCATATAAACACAGCATATGCTACTTATATTAACACAGCATATGATATCGATATCAAACACCATAATTATAATATTCATATAAAACACAGCATATGCTACTCATATAAACACACCATATAATATTCATATAAAACACAGCATATGCTATTCATATCAATACAACATATGATATCCATATAAAACACACCATATGATATTCATATAAAACACACCATATGATATCCATATAAAACACACCATATGATATTCATATAAAACACAGCATATGATACTCATATAAACACAGCATATGATATCCATATAAAACACACCATATGATACTCATAAACAGATAATATGATATTCATATAAAACACAGCATATGATACTATACAAACACAGCATATGATACTTATATAAACACAGCATATGGTATTCATATAAAACACAGCATATGATACTCATACAACACAGTATATGATAGTCAAATAAAACACAACATATGATACTCGTATAAACACAGCTTATGATATCGATATCAAACACCATTATTATAATATTCATATAAAAAACAGCATATGCTACTCATATAAACACAGCATATGATATCCATATAAAACACACCATATGATACTCAAAAACACAGTATATGATATTCATATAAAACAGAGCACATGATACACATACAACACAGTACATGATAGTCAAATAAAACACAACATATGATATTCGTATAAAACACAGCATATGATGCTCATATAAACACAGCATATGATATCCATATAAAACTCACAATTTAATATTCATATAAACACAGCATATGATATTCATATAAAACACAGCACAAGATATTCATATTAAACACAGCATATGATACTCATATAAACACAGCATATGATACTCATATAAAACACAGCAAATGAAATCATATAAACACAGCATATGCTATTCATATAAAACACAGCATATGATATTCATATAAACACAGCATATGATATTCATATAAAACACAGCATGTGATACTCATATAATCACAGCATATGATACTCATATAAACACAGAATATGATATTCATATATCCACAGCATATGATATTCATATAATCACAGCATATGATATTCATATAAACGCAGCATATGATATTCATATAAAACACAGCATATGATATTCATATAAACACAGCATAAGATAGTCATATAAAACACAGCATGTGATACTCATATAATCACAGCATGTGATACTCATATAAACACTGCATATGATATTGATATAAACAGAGCATATGATATGCATACAAACACAGCATTTGATATTCATATAAAACACAGCATATGCTACTCATACAACACAGCATATGATAGTCATATAAAACACAGCGTATGATACTCGTATAAACACAGCATATGATATTCATATAAAACACAGCATATGGTACTCATACAACACAGCATATGATAGTCATATAAAACACAGCGTATGATACTCGTATAAACATAGCATATGAAATTCATATAAAACGCAGCATATGATGCTCATATAAACACAGCACATGCTATTCATATAAAACACAGCATATGATATTCATATAAACACAGCATATGATATTCACATAAAACACAGCATGTGATATTCATATAATCACAGCATGTGATACTCATATAAAAACAGTATATGATATTTATATAAAACACAGCATATGATTCTCATACAACACAGCATATGATATTCAAATAAAACACAGCATATGATACTAATACAACACAGCATATGATACTCGTATAAAACAACATATGATACTCATATAAAACACAGCAAATGATAGTCATATAAACACAGCACATGCTATTCATATAAAACACAGCATGTGATACTCATATAATCACAGCATATGATACTCATATAAACACAGTATATGATAATCATATCAAACACAGCATATGGTACTCATATAAAACACAGCAAATGATACTCATATAAGACAGCATGATACTCATATAAACACAGCATATGCTATTCATATAAAACACAGCATATGATATTAATATAAAACACAGCATATGATATTCATATAAACACAGCATATGATATTCATATAAAACACAGCATGTGATACTCATATAATCACAGCATACGATACTCATATAAACACAGCATATGATATTCATATAAACACAGCATATGATACTCATATAAAACACAGCATATGGTAGTCATATAAACACAGCATATGATATTCATATAAACACAGCAAATGATATTCATATAAAACACAGCTTATGATATTCATATAAACACAGCATATGCTATTCATATAAAACACAGCATATGATACTCATATAAAACACAGCAAATGATATTCATATAAAACACAGCAAATGATACTCATACAACACAGCATAATTATGATAGTCATATAAAACACAGTGTATGATATTCGTATAAACACAGCATATGAAATTCATATAAAACGCAGCATATGATGCTCATATAAACACAGCATATTATACTAATACACACAGCATATTGTACTCATATAAACATAGCATATGGTACTCATATAAACACAGCATATGATACTCATATAAACACAGCATATGATACTCATATAAAACACAGCATATGATTCTTATATAAACACAGTATATGATACTCATACAACACAATATATGATACTCATATAAAACACTTCATATGATACTTATATCAAACACAGTATATAATAGCCATATGAACACAGGATATATGATAGCCATATAAAACACAGCATATGATACTCATATAAACACAGCATATAATATTCATATAAAACGCAGCATATGATGCTCATATAAACACAACCTATGATATTCATATAAAACACAGCATATGATACTAATACAACACACCATATGGTACTCATATAAACACAGCATATGATAGTCATATAAAACACAGCATATAATAGTCATATAAAATACAGCATATGATACTCATATAAACACAGCATATGATACCCATACAACACAACATATTATACGCATATAAACATAGGATATGGTACTCATATAAACACAGCACATGATACTCATATAAACACAGCATATGATACTCATATAAACACAGCATATGATACTCATATAAAACACAGCATATGATTCTCATATAAACACAGCATATGATACTAATACAACACAGTATATGATAGTCATATTTTTTTTTGAATGGTGTTTAACACCATTTTCAACACATTTCAGGTTATATATGGCATATTAAGTTTTACTGGCGGAGGAAGCCTCAGACTGAGTCAGACTGAGTAGAACCACCGTCCTTCCTCAAGTAACTGGAAACTTTCTCACATAAAGATCTTGAGACAGCACCTCAGACCACTAGTTCACAGAGGGCCCTGATAGGCATAATAAACACAGCATATGATAAATATATAAAACACAGCATATGATAAACATATAAAACACAGCATATGCTACTAATGCAACACACTATATGATTCTCATATAAAACACAGCATATGATAGTCATAAAAAACACAGCATATGATACTCATATAAAACACAGCATATGATATCCATATAAAACACAGTATATGATACTATTATAAACACAGCATATGATATACGTAAAAATATACAACATATGATACTCATATAAAACACAGCATATGATAGTTACAAAAAACACAACACATGATATTCAAATATAACACAGCATATGATACTCATACAACACAGCATATGCTTCTCATTCAACACAGTATATGATTCTCATATAAAACATGGCATATGATTCTCATATAAAACACAGCATATGCTATTCATATAAAATGGCATATAACAATCATATTAAACACAGCATATGATACTCATATAAAACAAAGCATATGACAATCATTTAAAACACAGTTTATGGTACTAGGAATAACTCCTGCAACACAGCATATGATACTCATACAACACAGTATATGATAGTCATATAAAACACAGCATATGCAGCATATGATACTCATACAACACAGTATATGATAGTCATATAAAACACAGCATATGCAGCATATGATACTCATCTCATATTATATTTATATTCGCGATAAACATGTAAATATCTTGGAATTGAATTGGGATTAAAAATGAAAATTATGAGTTTCAGATGAAATCCTATTATATGAGAACCATGTATTACTAAATTAATCATGTAATTCATGTACTTATCCAATGAGTCATCGAATGTGTCTTCCAAAACGTATAGTGATCTCAGCTGAATCCTCCATAAACTACCAGTGCCACTCATACGGTCATTGTTATCCAATCAGAAGCACAGAGCTGTTAATAGATTAGTAAATCCATTTCAACACTTGGTTCATAATGCTGTTGAAATTATATTCCATTCTTACCCTCCATATCCCATGACCAGATATTATTCACTATTTTAAAGGTCATTCACAAGTTTTATATAAATGAGAGGCACTTTGAAATTATTGGACATGTTTTTTACACATTAAAGACCTTAAAATAATGTTTCAGTAACAGTCTTATGCCATAGATTTCATTTATTTCCAGTAATAACCCACCAAACTATGCATTCATTGTTGATAAGTTGAAATACACGGAAGGAACTAGTTTGTGGTCCAATTTTGCCAATGGAACCACGTATTTACAAGGAAGTTTAGTGGCACAACTAACGACAAGAATTAAAGATCTCTTGTCAGTCTGTCCCTGGTGTAATCTTTTGATTCATGCAAACAAGTGTGGCGATCACTACCCTCGACTTCAACGTCAAGGTGTCAATGTAATTCATCGTTCATTTTGTTCTAGCAGGAAGTAAGCCTAAATGTGAATTTCAAATATTTGCTTAAAACTTTCAAGCAGTTTTAGGTGGATAATTTACGAAAGATACAACAATATAATTATTCTAATCATGAATGTATACATGATTCATGTAATATCCAAAGTGATACTTGTTTAATTTGACACCTTTATAAAATAAGCTTATTTGATTATAACTCTAACTATAAAAATGTTATTTATGTATTCATTGTAATATTTCTTGCATGATGGAATAATTTGCAAATTTTTCAGTGTCTGTGGTGCAGCTGGGTTATAAAAGGACAAAACAACAGTAACAGTTATTATTTTGCTGGTGACACAGGTTATCATGAGGATTTATTCAAAACGATTGGTAAGAAATACGGACCCTTCGACATAGCTGCAATACCAATTGGGGCATACGAACCAAGGTCAGTTCATTCGATGTATTTATGGACTACAAATATGTTCTATTGAAAGCGTAAAAATGTCAGTTAGCATTAAATAGTGATATTTTCTTCACCTTCTGGTTTTAATATTTTTTCACTTATATCCCATTTTATATGTTTTTGAAGTTGTTTACTTTGTATAAGTGGATAAAACTTTGTGAACTGTGCAAAAATTAAGTGACCAGCATAAGCCAGGAATATCAATTCCGTGGTAGTTTTGTTGTAATTTGATATTATGTCCTCACCACCAATTGGTCTCCACCAGGGAGTATGTAACACCAGGGCTATAAGTCTGTCCATCAAAATTTCCCATCCAGGCTGTTACTACCGATACAAATTTGATTGAGGTATTTGGCAGGAATGTTCAACACATGAAAGAGATGTGTCTTTTACAGTTTGAAAAATTCAAAGGCGAGGGTTTTTAGCAAGAGTCAATTTAGAAAGTGCATGATGTGTCACGTTAACTTCCAGCATCCAAGGTTCAAGAATATATTGCTTTTGCATTAACAGCTAGCATGATTTTTAGATCAAGTAGGTTATGTTAATGTCACTGCTACTAGCTAGTTTGAAGAATAAACTTTGTTGGCTTTTGTATTTGTATTTTAAATGAGGTGTAACACATTTTTCTAAATATGGCAGTTTATATATGGCGTATTCAGTTTTATTGATGGACGACAACGCCTTGGGCCATTTAGTCAGGGAAGACCCATGTAATTTACAAGAATTAAAAAGGGACAAAGCTGTAAAAAAAATGTATCGCTGTGGATATCTCTGTGGTGCTATTTTGATGATTTTAAGATTGAATTACAAAAAAGTAGTTGCATGTACCAGGTTCCTGTTTCATATCAAAGTATATAACATTATGTAAATACTTAAAAACATATATTTAAGAAAAGCTCCAAGTCAAGGTGATCATTATTTGAGTCTGGTTGCAGAAAAAAACTGTGTTTGGTTTGGTTGACATTGACATAACCAGTCAAAATTACTTTTTTAAGTATTTAAATAATGACAATCTGTGGGGACCCATGAAAACAAAAAAAATGTGGATTCACCAAAGAACCTGCTCATTTTTGTACTGTAGTTTAACACAACAAAGTCACATTAAAGGAGCACGCGCTTTTTAATTGAAATTTCAGTATCTTATTGAATTCAATATATTTTGATATTGACATGACCAAAGCCCTCAAAATTGTAATACATGTTTAAAAATAAATTTAAACATGATGTAATGAATAAACATACGAGATTCAAATCTTCTGGGATTTGATATTTGTAATGCCGTCGACTGTTTTGTAATTTTGGTGTTTTTTGGAAATGTAAAATTTACAAAACTTCAAAAGGTGGAGCAAAAATCGTTACCTTCAAATTTACTTTAATTTTTTAATATAGATAGTTTATTGGCTAAACTACTATTTTTAAATAAATAGATACCAGGCAAACCATAATACATAATTACATTTATGTCATATATAGTGAAAAGTGACTACAGTGTTACAAATATAAAATGTAATAGATACATAACAAATGATTTGCATTTGTTTACATGTTAAGTGATTGGAAAAATAAATTTATTTTACTAAATATTTCAAAAATAAATTTACATTAATATTTTAATTTTTGTTCATTTGTTATACACATCAAACTGTATAATGAATTTAAATATATGTTAGTAACATTCAAAATATTGAAAAAGTATTCACTGCGTAAATCTTCATAAAAGGAACATTTATGCAAACATGATATTTCTTTTTATTCATCTTCAGCTTCTCCAGCTGCACAAAGTTTTTTTGAGATAGTGGGACTCGAACCTTCAACCTGAACAATGTGGTCTTAGTGATCTTAAGATGGTGCCTTAGACTACTTGACCACGGAGGACCCTATATAATTGAATAAGAATGGGTGCTAGATATCAATGAAGTAAAACTTAAGGGAAAAAAATGGTGAAACAGAAGTTAATAAATAACAATGGAACATGAAGGCTGCTGCAGCTTTAACTTGTTTTTAAAATAAGTTTTGAAATATAGTAAACTGATAATGGAAACAATACACATTTAAAAAGATACCACGGAGTGCCATACAAATTGGAAATACTAAATTCAGTGACGGAGTTCAAAAATTTACTAAATTTAGTTATAAATGACAAAAATATGGTTACAAAAATGAAATACATGACTAAATCCAGATATATGTATAAAACTGAATTTATAATACAAAGAAATCAATTTCATCATATTGGTATGGAAAACAATCAAATCAATGTTTTTATAAGGTAATTGTGAGGGTACACATACTTTTAAACTGGGACAATTTTTAATATTTATATTTTGTTCTGTAAACTTTATAATACATTATTTTGTTATATCTATGTACCAGGCTGATAATGAAATACCAACATGTTGATCCAAACGAAGCTGTCAAAATTCACAAAGATGTTGGATCAAAACAATCAGTAGGAATACACTGGGGAACGTTCAACCTAACTAATGAGGTATAAGATGGTTTAAACACCAGTACATCTAAGTTGAAAATAAAAAGTGTCCAGTAATACTGAACATCTCTATATGAGCGTCTCTGTCCCTGGAAGAAGGTCAGACAGGCTTTTGCAATGACATATCGTTTGTGTAGCACCCTTCACAAGTCAAACCACTCAAAAGATTAAGAAATGGCCTGATTAGAGAAATGTTCATCATGATATAATGCTAATAGGTATTTTTTTGTTTCCAGAGTCCTGATTGACCAACACAAGAACTGGAATGTCGAATTTGTTCATATTGTCCTTAGATTATCCCTATGAGTAGCTGTTTCAAAGTCTTTACTGCACTATCGAAGTTATAATTCACCGTGTAAAATATCTGGATAAAGCTTTTTATATCATCTTCCATTGACTTTTGGCATATTTCACTCTTTTTGTTAGCTATACTCCTCTAAACTTTAACTGATTTTCAATAAAATATCAAATGATTATCAGTATAAAGTTCAGTTGTGCATATAAATGTTATGTTCCAGTCTATTTGTTTGGTGGAGTTTTAAAGAAAAGGGAATATATTTTATGTGCCCTGCATTCCTTATTTGATTAATTAAATTTAGCAAAAGCATATACCAGTAACTACTACCCATACATCATTGAAACTTAACATGTGTTTTCACTACCATAAAGAGGTCTCACAGGAACACATTTGATGACTCTGATTTGACATTAGGTAGAATTATGGTCCCTTTTTTACTTATAACATTTATTAAAAATTGCAAGCTTTTATCTCATGTATGGTTTAACTCAGATTTGATTTAGTATCATAACCATTTAGAAAATTGATAAAAGGTTTGATATACAATGAGATTTCTATTGTTTATTAATATTTTATAGTAAACTTCAAAATGGGCTGTTTAAAAAATGTTACCTTTGTATTTTCCACTATTATGTCTTTGATAATCAAACATATATTAATATATCTTTCCATGGCCTAAATATTATGACAAATTTGGTAGAATTATCTTTTCGAGAACAAAAGTTGACACAAAGTTATGATCACTTCAAAGCAGTACGCGTTAAAGAGGCATCACCCATAAGTCCGATATTTTAGCGATGAAATATTTAACACTGATTATTTAAATGCTATTATATAAATAAAGATATTTTAAGAATTTTTTGTTCAGAAAAATGAGTTCTTTTCTGTTTCTGTAATGCGTGTTTTACAGTCAGAAAGTGAAGTGTTGTTGTCAATAATTGCATTCCACTCTAAATGCTACAACAACTATTCTAAATCCGATAATTCCTGGGCAACAACAACAAATTTTCGGTTTGCCGGTAATCAACAGATTTCGTTCCGAAACTATCCATAATGGTTTCACTAAAATCAATTATGAATACACTTGTGTATATTTGACCTTTTTAAACACATATTTATAGAAAGTAACACTTTTTGTTGTAGAAAATCGCACCGATTTCTTGAAGTTACATGAGTTTCATTAAGACTAGGTACAATTGGATCATTTTGTAATCATAAAATGTATAGGCGAGGACTCTTTAATGAATAGCTAGATCAGTGATATAAAAATTATTTATAATTGAAATTAATTATGTTTGCTTATAATAGAGCAATAAAATACTTAAGGCAATGTTTGTATTTTATAACATTGAAAGGGGCAGTCATAAAATACAAGTGCTCATTTTCAGCAGTAAAATCTCTATAATTTTGAAATAAAACACATATACCGGTAGTTAGTTTTTGTAATATGACACACCTATGTATAGGTTTAATTTGTAGTATGACATTTTAATCACTTGTTAGTGATTTGCTCATATCTGATTTTCAGAGACAATGATCTAATTAAGAAAGGAGTGTAACATATGGTATATAATGTGTCATTATTTTAACGCTTATGAATCAAACATCTTCATTACATATATATTTCCAGGAAAAGGCAGTCTGATACTAATCTAAAGTGACACCATGAGTATATTTAATTGTAAATGAACACGTTAGTGAAATGGGCCCCAGTTCACCAGGACCAAAACCAGTTAGAATGTGCATGTAAATACTCATTATAATTCATCACACTCTCAGGACTTCAAAATGAACTTACTTAGTTCATATGGTATATGACTAAAAGTGTCATGGTCAAATAACTTCATAAGAATCACATAATCTTTCGCAATCACCTTAGTTGAAATCCACATGAAAACTTGTCAATGACATCACTTGACCAAATTTTATGACATCTCTTTGATTTATACTACTTTTAACTTTTGTTATACCAGTATTTATTTTCGTGAAAACAGCTTGGGTTTTATTTCAGTTCTACATTGAACCGCCTTTTAAACTGGCAGAGATAATGAAAGGGGAAACACCAGATGAACATGGTAACCTACCATTTACTAGTCTTTGTCATGGAGAAACATGGGTAGTTGGTGAAGAAACGGTAACTCGTCCGTTCATGGATAAACAACATCACCCTATATCAGACAATGCAACAAGCCAGCAAGCTGGAGGAAATTGTCCATTAGAAGTAGCAGAGGAAATGAAAGAAAATGCACAGTTTCTGGTAAATGATTTCAATTTAGTGTTTCATAGAAGCAATGACTTAAAGCCTCATTAAACTTCCAAAATGGACAATTTTTGATAATAACACAAATGATTGTACATGTATTTAAATGTGTTTATTGTATTGCTAAAACCATTCCTATAGACCCCTGAATGACTGTTTTTAAAAAAGAGAAAAATACTTGTAACATTGATCAAAATGTGTAATTCTTAAAGAGCGGACCAAGCTTTTAACTATTGTTTACATTTTGACATTCCCTTGTTTTTTCGACTGTTTCTCCGCCAATGTCGGGAGGCACTCAAATCGATATGCGCATAAATAACCGTCATTCGCCGTTTCGAACAGATTCGTGAATACCCGCTTTATGTTTATGTGTTTATCAGAAATAAACGACCATTGTTCTGGACGGACTCGTGGTAACCTGTCCATTAATGACTATTGATTTGTAAACAAACACCCTTTTGCAATTATTGAAAAAAACGCATCTTTCATTTATATTTTGTTTGCATACTTTTTCAGAGGTCAAATAAACATGTAATCTATGAACTTGAATAGTAAAGTTGATTGAAATCATAAACAAAAATCAGTCTTTTTCGGAAGTTTATTGTGCCTTTAACTTGCAGGTATGTGTTAAAGTAAAATGAATATAAAACACAAAAATGTGCTTCTTAAAAACACATTGAAATGAATGAAATAAAGACCCCGAATTTCTTGACTCGTGTTCTCTGATACAAAGGTCTTCGTTCTGTCTGTTGATACTCATCTAATGCAGTTCAAGTAACTGTCACCAGGGTTAGGATTTTTGGACAGAACTGAAACAGATGAAAACAAATAAAAATGATTCGCATAAGGTGGCATGTTACATAACGAGGCTATTGTTATTCCATTAAAGCACTAAATCAGACACCATACAAGATAACTATTAAGTAATGTATGTCTGTCTGTATGCATTAATTAAAATTTAGTAACTTTCAATAATATTGATGAAGTTTGTATGGGAATTTGTGTAATTTTTCAGCAGTATTTCTGTTATAAATATGCGTCTAGTGCAACAAAACAACTTTCTGGGATCCCCTAGGCGATTAACCAGCACTTAACACACCTCGTATCTGCAAATCAATGAACTTAGCAAAGTAAGCTGCTTTAATAGGTTTGTGTCTGTTGTCGTTTATCTGCCGTAAGCTCTTAAATTTGCACACTCCAGCACCAGAACTTTTCTATCTTCAAAGTTCTTGAACTGGCCAAATCAAATAATTTATTTCGAACCATCGTAAATTGCACTATTTAGTTTATACTAATTTATATTAGCTTGACTGCGAAGCTAAGTGCCAGGCCCGATTAACTCAGTCGGTAACATGTCTGACTATCAATCCAGTGGTCCTGAGTTTGAATCCCCGTCTGTAAACAGTCTCCATGATGATTGATATACAACATTGTGTCTCATCATTATTCATCTCTCACCATTGATTCAAGTGGGAAAGTTATTTACTTGTGTAGATGGGATGTGCTCGAGTACTGGTTAACCTTTCAGGATCTCAGGAAACAGTGGTTAGGTTAACTGATCGTCTGTTAGCCTTCACTGGCATAAAAATGACGCTTAATAAAATCAAAAATGCTAAAATTGCCCGTTTCTGCTCAGTAACTAGAGTATTTTTTATCAGAACTGAAGTAAACTTACACAATGTGTGTAGCTCTATAAAATCTAGGCCAAGTTCGATAACCAGTCAATATGGACCATCATCTTCAGAGTTATGACCCTTTAATTTGTCAAAAATTGCCCGTTTCCGCTCAATTACTAGAGTATTCTTTATCAGAGTTAAAGCAAACTTACACAAAGTGTGAATCTATATAAAATCCAGGCCGAGTCGATAACCATTATGGCCCTTTAATTAGTCAAAAATGCTAAAATTTACTGTTTCCGCTCAATAACTAGAATACTCGATATCTGAACAGAAGCCAACTGACACGAAGTTTGTATCTCTATAAAATCTGAGCCAAGTTCAATAACCAGCCAGCTATGACCATTATCTTCAGAGTTATTGCCGTTTAATTAGTCAAAAATGCTAAAATTGGTTGTTTCCGCAACCAAACTTATACAATTTTTCTAGAGGTAAACTAAAAATAATCTTTTCTTTTGTTATTTTGATGAAGATACTAAAAAGTTTGGATTGCTGTATTGATATATATTAAAATGAAACTCCATTCACATGCACATTTTTATCTTGAGAATGGTTTGCAGTGCCCTTGCTCAGTTGATAGCCATGAGGCAAAAAATATATAAAATACAAATGATTTATTAGAGAAACGTACAGATCTGTTTAAAAATTTTACAACACAGCTGAATTTCTCATAATGTTTGATGCATTTTGTAATATATTTGTAGAATCAAACATTGTGTTTAAGAAATTGTTGCTATCAGTTGAGCATGTGTGACTTACCTCCTATCGGTGGGCACTGGAAACAATACCACCACTAAAGCCTCAATGTGAAATGTGAAAATATTGATGTATTATTTTATGAATATGCATGTTTGTTTACGAGTATAATCACATTACATCTTTCATAATGTGAATTACGGAAGTAATATTTTAGACAAACAGCCAGTGAATAGCATAGAAACAAGAGAAAAACTTTATTTCATGCTTTTTTAATAAAACTATTACATCAATGTTTTATAAATAAAAAAACAAAATTTGAATTGTATGTTTTTTAGCTCACCTGAGCCGAAGGCTCACAGGTGAGATTTTGTGATCGCTTGGTGTCCATCGTCTGTTGTCCGTCGTCTGTCGTTAACTTTTAGCTTCTAACAACTTCTTAACTGAAACCACTGGGCCAATTTTGATATACCTTTACAGAAATGTTCCTTGGGTGACCACCGACCAAGTTTGTTCAAGCCATCATGATTCGTCAAAAAACATGGCCGCCAGGGCGCGGGGCAAGTTTAATTAGTAAAAACTTAAAAAATCTTCTCGTCAGAAACTACTAGCTCGATTTTAAAATAATTTCACAGAAATGTTCCTTGGGTGACCCTCTACCAAGTGGGTTCAAGCCATTTTGATTCGTCAAAAAACATGGCGGCTAGGGGGTGGGTTAAGTTAACTATAAAAGCTATAGTATAAACTTAAAAAAATCTTCTTGTCAGAAACTACTGGCTCGATTTTAAAATAATCTCACAGAAATGTTCCTTGGGTGACCCTCTACCAAGTTTGTTCAAGTCATCTTGGTTCGTCAAAAAACATGGCAGCCAGGGGGTGGGGTTATTTTATTTTATAAGCTATAGTAAAAACTTGAAAAATCTTCTTGCAAAAAACAGTTAACTACTGGCTTGATTTAAAATAATATCACAAATTGTCCTTGGGTGACCCTCTACCAAGTTTGTTCAAGTCATCTTGATTCATCAAAAAACATGGCAGCCAGGGGTGGGGTTAGTTTATTTTATAAGCTTTAGTAAAAACTTAAAAAAATTTCTTGTCAGAAACTACTGGCTCAATTTAAAAATAATTTCACAGAAATATGCCTTGGGTGACCCTCTACCAAGTTTGTTCAACCCATCCTGATTCGTCAAAAAACATGGCGGCCATGGGGTGGGGTTAGTTTACTATATAAGATATAGTAAAAACTTAAAGATCTTCTTGTCAGAAACTACTGGCTCAATTTTAAAATCATTTCACAGATATGTTCAAGCCATCTTGATTTGTCAAAACACATGGCTGGTAGGGGGTGGCTTTAGTTTATTAAATACATGTAAGCTATAGTAAAAACTTGAACAATCCTCTTTTAAAAACTACTGGCTCGATTTTAAAATAATTTCACAGAAATGGTCCTTAGATGACCCTCTACCAAGTTTGTTCAAGTCATCTTGATTCCTCAAAAAAATATGGCAGCCAGCAGGCTGGGCAAGTTTAATTAGTAAAAACTTAAAAAAATCTTCTTGTTAGAAACTACTGGCTAGA
This sequence comes from Panopea generosa, assembly GCA_029582155.1. NCBI lineage: Eukaryota > Metazoa > Mollusca > Bivalvia > Adapedonta > Hiatellidae > Panopea > Panopea generosa. The sequence goes on along the minus strand of CM055900.1, from coordinate 54,712,118 downwards.
TTTTAAAATAATTTCACAGAAATGTTCCTTGGAGGAACCCCTACCAATTTCTTTAAACGGTAGTGATTCGGTAAAAAACATGGCGGTCAGGGGGTGGGGTTAGTTTACTATATACCGTAAGTTATAGTAAAAATTACAAAAATCTTCTCGTCAGAAACCACTTGGCCAATTTTAATATAACTTCACAGAAATGTTCCTTTGGTGATCCTCTACCAAGTTTGTTCAAGCCATCTTGATTCGTCAAAAAACATGGCCGCCAGGGGGCGGGGCAAGTTTAATTAGTAAAAACTTAAAAAATCTTTTTGTTAGAAACTACTGGCTCGACTTTAAAATAATTTCACAGAAATTTTCCTTGGAGGAACCCCTACCAAGTTTGTTCAAACTGTAGTGATTCGTCAAAAAACATGGTGCCCAGCGGGTGGGGTTAGTTTACTATATCAACTATAGTAAAAACTTAAAAAATCTTCTTGTCAGAAACCACCGGATCAATTTTAAAACAATTTCGCAGAAATGTTCCTTGTGTGACCCTCTACCAAGTTTGTTCGAGCCATTGTGTTTTGTTAAAAAACATGACCTCCACAGTGAGGTGCTAACTTACTATAAATGCAGGTATAGTAAAAACTTCAAAAGCCTTCTTGTCAGAATCTACTGACCTGATTTCAATGTAATTTCACTGACATTTACCATGGGTGAACCTCTACCAAGTTTGAACTCTTCTACACATCTGTTACATCTTCAAAACAAATAAAAATTCTTACCCATCTCGTTTTTCTGGAATTTTGAGCATACATGTATAATATAATCTACTTAAGTTGGGTGATTCAAGGTCAGTCAGGTGAGCGATATAGGGCCATCTTGGCCGTCTTGTTATTATTATTATTATTATTCAATTATTCATTTTCCCCCAAAACATATACTTAATTAAAGGGTCATATTGTTGTTTCCATGTAAAGTCCACTAACAAGACGAATACATTGGTATCATCACTTAATATTTGGATATGTTGAAGCGAATCATCATTTGCAAGAAGAACTGTATAGCTTATCATACTGATATCTGCTTCTTCTTATTCAAATTCCTTATCCTTTTTGTCAATCATTTTCATAGGGATTGGGAGGGATCATATTGTGCTATACAAAGTAACCGTATCAACTTCTTATATAAAGATATTTCTTGAAAGCAATGGTGTATTTGATAACATTTCCATACCACAGGTGACAGTTCCACATATACGTCTTTTGTGTTCATGGGACTTGATGGATTGGGATTGGGTCGGATATCGTCAGGAACTGCGGGAAGCCACAGGCTGTGCAGTTGGGGTCTAAGCCTTAAAGGTTAAAGAGGGGAGGAGTGTAGTGATTGTACATAGATCACTTACAGCAACCTCGATGTCTAGCTTTTATAGCGACATGGTTGAAGTGCACTGACTGTATTGGAAGTTAAGCAACAAAGTACAGGGTCAGTTCTTGGATGAATGACCGCTATCACTTTAGATCCTACAAAGTACTTGTCAAACACAACATAAACACTGTGGTCTCTCGTCATTAACTTAATGAAGTTTGTGGCAAGGACATCAACGGCCACATATTGTTTTTCCATACCTGATATAGGTTTGTTCTCCAAGCTGGTCTGATAAAAACTGCATTTCATGGGCCTTCAACATGTCGACAAACATGATCGCCTTGATGAAACGTGGTGCTTCTTCTGGGAGACATTTCCTCATTTCTAACAAATACCATACTAAGTATTTGGCATAATTAAATTGTGCTGTCGCGAAAAAATACGGAATTATACAAGCCATACAATATGAATGTAATAACCAGTTTGCTTCTCTTTCGGCACATAAGAATAGTAGGGCAATAAAAACTGGCATCACAAGGCAATTTATCCAGAAGCGTCCCGTAGGTGTCTGTATTAGGTCCTCCAGTTTTAACGGCAACATATCAATGTCAGTGTCATCTATCAAGAAATCTCTTAGTATTTCAGTGACAACCATAGGTAGTCCTCATTGTTTTTTGGCCATGCTTTCCCATAAAGCATATTGGCTATTCCCCTAAAGTCGCTTCAGTATATCCTCAATACTAGACCCTTTCATAATGCAAACAATGAACGACTTGAAGTTGATTCCCTCTGTCCATGTTTCTTCTTATATCTGGATATATGCAGAGTTGATGTGTATGTAGAAACACGTGATTAATCTCTAAATTTGTGTCTTCTGCTAAGCTCTGCTGTAGTTTTCTGTGTAAGTCACCATGTCTTTGTTCACTTGCTGATATGATGCCGTTTATTCTTTCCGGACCTGCTACATACATTCATAGTAATGGTTTATTAAGACATCACACTTGAATAGGCAAGCATGTGTCATTCCGAAATAAAATGAATATATTACGCAACAAGGAAAGAAACAAATAATGCTACGACCATCTGAAAGTGAAAGTTAATAACTGAAAACAAAAAATATTGATAACTGTCAATGATATTTATTCTTCAAAATTATGACTGATGTTGGCTTCCATACATAGAAATTTTGAGCGGAACTTCTTCCGTTTCTTGGTAATTCAACTTTTTATTTTTGATAAATAAAATAAATATATGGCTGTAGATATCTACATTAAAGATGTTGACACGAGGAATTCTCTACATTAGCTCATCTTTAGCAATTTTAACATATGCCCTTATAAATTTCACTGTACGAATCAAGTGTCATCTGCACTCAATAAACAAATGTCCAAAAATATAAATTTGACCTATTATAAAGGAATGTTCATGGTTTATAGATTGTATGTGACTGTTTATCTTCATAATGTATATAAAACTTCTTTAAATTATCTTCCCCAAATTTGTAGTGTGTTTTGGGAGATTATTTACTATAGTTGTCAGTGTAAACAAACATCTCCTTTCTGAAGAGTATCAACTATGGGAGGCTTAAATCTTCACAACTTGTTTGCTGGGAGTACATTGCCAGGTCATGGTGTTGCTTTGTGATGAATGTCATTTAAAACCTGCGTTTATGTCTCAATGGTTGTGTTAGCTTGACTATTTGTGTGGGCTCAAATATTTTAAGTTGGTGGTAACAAATAAAATATGTGATTATATTTATATTACCTCCCTTTTTAGCTCGCCGGGACGAAATCCAAGGAGAGCTATTGCCATGACCCCGGCGTCGGCGGCGTCGTCTGTAGACACCCGGGTTAAACTTTTGCGTTTAAGTTTAAGATATCTATGCAAACACTCATTGGATGTATATGAAACTTCGCATGTGTGTTCACCATCATCAATGGAACACACAAAGACAAGAACCGTAACTCTGGATGGCATTTTGGCACATTTATGGCCCCTTTTTGGACTTAGACACCCAGGGGCGAGCTTTATAAAAATATTAACATAATCTTCAGATGGCAAATTCCGAGAATCAGTGTTGAAGCAATGGTTCTCTGTCTTCAACACTTCATTTATTTAGCTTAATGTGCACTTTAACACTGGTAGTTTTACATGGATTTTAACAAAACTTACAGGGTAACAGTTTTGAAACAGTTTTAGAAAAATAACATTATTTTGCCATATGATCACTAGAACACCTCATTTGTCATTTGATCTTGATCATACTTACACAGTAGTTAATCATTCAGTATCATCTTTAGGCACAGGAAGGGACTTCTGATAAGTCTGGAGCAGGTGACAGGAAGGTTTCAGAAGACGATGTCAAAACTGAAGTTTCTGTAAAAGAATCATCGGAAACAAAAGAAGCAGAAACTAAGGCAGTAAATAATTGTATTTAAATAAATTGGACAGCAAGTTTATGATCAATGTTTAATGCTTATATAATATTTATTTCAATAACTTTAAAGTAACCACTTTTAAATTAAAGATAGTGGCTTTGATAGATCACAAAATAAAACCATCAATGAAAACATTGATTCATTCATTATAATATACATTGTATGCAACTCAATTAGATTTATCTACTCTGTAAACATCAGCCGGGCCAGATTAGCTCAGTCGGTCTGACTATCAGTCAAGGAGTCGTGAGTTCGAATCCCCGCCCGGCAATAGTCTCCATGATGATTGATATATGACATTGTGTCTCATTATCATTCATCTCTCACCACTGAATCAAGAGTGAAAGTTATCTGTTACTTGTGGAGATGGGTTGTGTTAGAGTACTGGTTAACCTTTCAGGATCCCAGGAAACAGTGATTAGGTTAACTGATCGTCTGTTAGCCCTCCATGGCTTAAAAAATGATGCTTAATATTAAATTAATCAATCAATCAACTATAAGCCTTGCATTTTTCAGTCTTTCCTATTTACATTATATGTATAATGTATCATGTAATGTGAATAATTTATAAAACGTGTCAAAACCTCAAATAAAGTACGTTTTGACTGTTATTTTATACAAATGAAATGCACATTCTCTATGAAAGACATATACATGTGTAGTTTTCTGTATAGTATTTTACTGGGAGCATGTTTATTAATGAAATAAAAAAGGTGCAATTTAATTGATAAATTGATGATTTTTTTCAGAGATAAAAAGTTGTTGATAAATGCATTTCTTTGTTTAATCATAAAGTTGTATTAATTATATCTCAAGCTATCCCAAAACCAGGGCTTTTCAGTTTCATCCATTCCGGTTTTTGTTTTGTCGCACAGGTTTGTTGTGCCAACTCCTCCTTCCATTTTTATTGGAGTTTAATGGTTTAATGTCTCATTTTGTTTTGTACATACATCATATTCCCCAGAGTTACCCTATTCAAAGTTCACAAAGTGTTTGCCAAATCAAAAAGTTAATGGTGGTGGGGGATGGGGGGGGGGGGGGGGGGGTTAAATCAGAGTTAAATCAACTTTGGTGTGTGACTTCACGTACAGGTAAAGTTCTAATTTTGTTCCAGTCTGATGATTTTTGATGGAGTTATGCCCCTTTTTGGACAAATGTCAAGAAATTGGTTTCCACTCGATATCTCTTAAAGGATTGGATGGATTTGATTCATATTTGGTAGAAAGATGTATGGTGATAAAGTACAGTTCAAATTTGATTTCCGTCAAAATCCCTGCATATTAGGTGTTCCGGGCTCTGATTGGCTGATAGTTTCCGAACTCTAAAGGTCTCACTGAACAATTACCTCCCTTACATGACAGTAGCAGGATTATTACGCCCAAGAAATTAGAGCTGTGTAAAGCGGTTGGGCAATTTTTTGGTTAAAAATGCATAAAATGTCATATTTCTTTGTGCATATGGGAACATTGAAACATTTTCATGATTTCTGCAAAGTTTGGGTGACACTGGGCACTGTTTGATGATGCTATAACAGTTTAAAGATGCGTAGTGATACACTGCAACAAATGGGCAGAATTATCAAAAATGAAGGGGTGCCATCAAACCATCGAAATTGTAAAAAAGCAACCTGGTCAACCCCATGTTTTTTTCTGCATATAATTGGACCAACAGAGGACTATCTATGGGAATAAGGCACTTTTAGAACCATTGGTAATGTATCCAGTGTTCCAGAAGTGCATGTCTCTATAATGCAGAACAGTACAAAATTAATTGGTGTGTGAGACGTTCAAAAGTCTTTATTTATGGAACGATTTTGACCAAAATTTATATTTGGCTTTATATTAACAAGACCCAGGTAAGATTCGACAATGGATGGAATTGGCGCATATTACATGTAATTAGGTGATCTGGACTCTGATTGGCTGACGGTTTCCGACCTCTAAAATCTTTATTGATGACCCGATTTTGATGAAACTTGATATTTGGCTTTATTGAGTGTCTACAATGTAGTTACAAAGTGGGGGCATTTGTGTCCCATGGTCGCATTTCTAGTTTCATTTAATCTTGACTAAAATATCATAAGATCGTACATAAGCAACTGAATGGACAAATCGGATAATAATGAATTTCGACTGACTAAAAATTGCTTCTTTGACCTTGCATGCAATCCCACACTTGCATTTGTAACAATGATGCAACCAAATTTGTTCCAAAGGTTATGTATGTCCCTTTATTCATGTTTATAAAATCGTAGGACATGATCTCCTCTGAATATGTACATTAAATTTTGTACATTGTAAAATTTTATGAACAGATATCAAGAGGACATTCCCATATTTGCTTTATGATAATTTCAGCTCACCTGATAGTGTAACATGTGAACATGTGTTACCTTTAAAGGGAGTTTATCAGAAAAAAGGCTATAAATGTTTTAAAAATATAAAATTATTTTTTTAAAAGGCATCTCATTACCATTGATAAATGAAATCTGAATGTCTTTGGTATGTCAAATCCACCAAAACGTGACAAGATCGTTATTTAAATTGCAATAGTAAACTCCATCCATTCTGAAAATAGACAGCACTTCAATACTGTGTGTTGATCTTTATGTCGTCATTTGGACTCTTTCTAAGACAAAATAATTTTTATTATGTGTTAAACCTGTATAACGGATCGATTAAAGTAAAATTATAATCACGTCACTCGTTTAAAACGTCACAAAATACGTTGAAAGTTTAAGAGGGAAATATATTTTAGTCTAACATATATATTGACAACAATAAAGTTATATCAATAGGCCTTCAAATAAGCATCAATTTACATGGCTGGGTTTTGCCTTGGGTCTGTTCGTCAAAGGTCATGGTCATAGCTCAAGGTAAACTGTTTGAAAATCCAATGTATACACTGTGTTTCGTCCTGTCCGGACCGTATCTTCTTTAGTTGTGATTGCATTTTTAAATAACTTGGCACAAATGTTCACTATGACAAGACGATGTGTCATGCGACTGACTTTGGTCTGTTCTGCAAAGGTCAAGGTCACAGCTCCGTCTGTACGCTGCTGTCCGGACCTTATCTTCTTTGGTTGTTATCGGATTTTTTAGGTAACTCAACACAAATGTTCACTAGGACAAGATGATGTGCATGCGAATGACTTGGATCTGTTCTTCAAAGGTCAAGGTCACAGCTCCGTCCATCCACTGCTGTCTGAACCATATCTTCTTTAGTTGTGATTGGATTTTTAAATAAATTGGCACAAATGCTAACCAGCTCAAGACAATGTGTCATGCGAATGAGTTGGGTCTGTTTGTCAAGGATAGTTTTTCTTTTGTTTTGGGGTTATAACTTACATATTTATGGTTCGATTTAGAACATCATACTATTGCTCACTGGGACAAGACAATGTGTCATATTACAATCGGCTACGTATTTTAGTTTGCGGCATTTACATGTGATTTCTCAGTTTTGCGACTTTTTATTTTGCATAATTTAAATCCACTTCTCTGGAAATGCCTCTAAGTGGTAACGAGGTGGCGGAGGATATGACCATGTTAGTGGCAATGACCTCTTGTTTTAAAGGATTTTGAATTATGCGTAATCTATAACTGTATTGTGGTATGGACGATACAATAAGCATATTGATCAGAAACAAACCACAATAAACTGATATACCGGTATATCAGAACAGCCCTGGTACTCAAATGTCGCTTCCCCAACATGTCTATTTAACGTAGAGCTTGGTCCATTTTACAGACTAGGATCATTATTAAACCGACTTTTTTCAATAACTGGCCAAATAGGGTTACTTGTGTTGCGTAAAGGACCTGATGTTACTGAAAAATTCTTCATTTGCCGCGGTCTGTTCAATGTAAAAACCAGGAGAACGATTTAGGGCTGTTAAGGCCCTCTTGAAATTTACTTTTATATAGTAACAATTTGATTGTATTTCAGTTCTTTTTTCAGTTTCTAGACTATGTGTAATGCTGCAAATCAATTCATTAAATGTGTGTTAAGAAAAACAAAAAAGCAAAACTCTGACAAGACAAAAACAAGCACTATTGCGCAATATGAAAAAAAAAATAAGTATCGAATATCCCCTCTGACCAGACCAGAAAAGAATAATTTGAAGCATACACATAGTAGTTGATAAAAACATTTTATCTCACCAATCTTAGAAATTATTAAGTTTCAAAAATACTTGAGACTTCAATACAAATTGAGAAAATTTACCACCTTCGACATCCAGTTTCTGTCACAGGTCATCACAAGTGATTGTCGACACTGACCGACTTACGTCCATAATCTCTCCTTATTGTGATTATTGAACTTTCATTAAATATTATTATGGCCGTTGAATAGTCTATAATTTCACAGTTGTTCTTGTTTTTTAATCGAGTATTTTATATTTGATTTTGACCAATCTGACATAAGTGCTATATAACCATATGGTCTGGGATACATTTTCACACTTTTGAGCAAGGCGGTAGTCTAACAGATAGAGTGTTGGCCGCTCACACCAGAGGTTGCGGGTTTGATCCCCAGCTTGACCCATTGCCTCTCATAAAACAACACTCGGTACTGGGTCTACCCTGGAAGTGAATTCGAGAGCAGTTTATATAAGCTCTGAGCTTTCATCGAGCTAAAATAAATTAGTATAAACTATTTTCACAATTGCTGAATCCGATTGTAAATCTCTGAGAGTTTAAATCATCATAAATTGGTTTTTACACGTGTATTCTAGCAACCAAATGCTTCAATAGTCTGCAGTTGTTAAAAATAATATGTTGAACGAGAACAAATTTTTAAACCGGTAAAATATCTTAAAGCCTCATTAAACTTCCAAAATGACGATTTTTTGCAAATAACAAAAAAGATTGTAATTAAATTTGTTTAAAGTATTGCTAAAACCATTCCTGTAGACCCCTTAGTGACTGTTTTAAAAAAAGCGAGAAAATAAATAACTTCGATCAAAATGTTATTTTCTTAACCAAGCTTACCGAACTTTTAACTTTTGTTTACATTTTTGTAATACCATAATGACCCGGTTGCTTTCCGACTGTATCTCCGCCAGTGTTTGAAAATACACAAATGACTACTGCAGTGGTAGTGTCAGATTAAGACCGTTAGATAAGGGGCTCATTAACAAGATTAGAAAAAGTTTTGTCTTCGCTAATATTATGTATCGTTATTGGTTGTTTTTTTTAAAATATATTGATGTCTGCAATAAAACTATAGAACATAGTACGCATTATATTATTTATACAAACTGAAAAACAAAGAGTACTGAAAACTAGTTTGGTCTAGAAATTCTTGCTCAGGATCCTTCTTTGCATATACGCGAGATACTGTCGCACACTCTATGACGTCACACATCACTTTATCCCAGTCAATATTGAGAGGCTTAGTAACCAAGGGTGGTTAGTTTAGTACAATTATTAAAAAAGTAATTTTATATTTAATTCTATATAACATACTATAAATTAGCTTGTGGGTTCCAGTTCATCAATACACTGAGGGGAATAACGGGGATGTTCTTAAAAACTATCTAAACGCAAGCGGTAATTTAATTTTTAACCACATCCCCTACAGTTCCCCATACTTTGTTTCTCTTTGAAGAGAATTGACCCATATTTACTGACCGAAGCATTTCCGAACAAGCTTTGTAACTCCCCGTTTTCTACTGAAAGTGTTTATCGGAAAGAGACGAACATTAATTTGTAAACAAAACCCATTCTTAAATTTGTATTAATAATGTTCTTTATATTTATATTTTTGTTTGCAAAGTCTCTCAGTAAACAAATAAACATGTATTCTATCATCTGGAAGTGTAAAACTGACTTAAATTAAAATAAAAAACGACCGTTTCGGAAGTTTACTGAACCTTTAACTACTAATGTTCATGATTTGCACTTTATTTTTCCAACTTTGTTTAATTTGACCATATATGTAGTCTAGAGTGTACTACTTAATATAAAAAAACGTGTTTGAATAGGTTGGGTTTTATTACGTAATGGTTATATATAATGCCAAGAGGAAAGAAGACTACAGACTCACTCACTATATGTAGAAAGAAAAATCAAATGAAAATTATGCAGAATTTATCTAGAACCTTAATACCTTCAGAAATACACATTTTTAAAAAAGTATATCCAATACTCACTTTGTCACCATATACATGTGCCACATTTGACTTACGTTTGGCACCTTGGAATCACAAAATTTGTTTGACTATATAATAAAAATAATGTTTATGCTTCTAATTTTTGTTTTTTGCTTTTTAGGAATAGGCTTAAATTACTCCAGATATCCAGCCTGTAAATGAAGATGAAAAACCTAATGACAGTATGGCAAAAGCTGATCAAGATTAATAATAAGTGAAATCAGAAGATTTATAAACAGGTCTAGAAACAGATACACCTGTTGATGGAAACTTCTCGTGACAGACCATACCTAAGTTTAACTAACTTTGTTTTTTTCCCCCTCATTTTTTTACCATTAAATGGAGAGCCTTTGAGCTTACATTAAAAGCTTTGTTTTTGGGGTATCATACTATGTGTCTGCGACATGATACTTCAGTGTGACAGTGCTCAGAATACTGTCTCAAGTAGACACCGTCGCGATATCACTTATAAATTGTTGAAAGCGACGCTAAACACCATACAATAACATCACTTGACATTATCGTTTAACCTTTGTTTCTATTTCTATACAACTCCAAAACATGTTTTGTAGTCATATAATTATGACAAAAAGTTCAACAAGTTCTTTATTTTCATTCAGTTTTGTTATTATGGTAAAAAAATTAGAAAACATTTCAATTTGTATTTTTTTTGAAAGTTTTACTTCTATTTTCTAAAAAAGTGTGAAGTTTCAGACAGTAAAACTTGAAGATTGATATCTTCCCATGGTTACGTGCTCTTAGATATGGTATGAAGATTAATATCTTCCCATGGTTATGTGCTCATAGATGGTTATGTGCTCATAGATATGGTATAAAGATTAATATCTTCCCATGGTTACGTGCTCATAGATATGGTATAGATTGACATCTTCCCATGGTTATGTGCTCATAGATATGGTATGAATATTAATATCTTCCCATGGTTATGTGCTCATAGATATGGTATGAAGATTAATATCTTCCCATGGTTATGTGCTCATAGATATGGTATTAAGATTAATATCTTCCCATGGTTACGTGCTCATAGATATGGTATGAAGATTAATATCTTCCCATGGTTACGTGCTCATAGATATAGTATGAAGATTAATATCTTCCCATGGTTACGTGCTCATAGATATGGTATTAAGATTAATATCTTCCCATGGTTACGTGCTCATAGATATGGTTTGAAGATTAATATCTTCCCATGGTTACATGCTCATAGATATGGTATGAAGATTAATATCTTCCCATGGTTACGTGCTCATAGATATGGTTTGAAGATTAATATCTTCCCATGGTTATGTGCTCATAGATATGGTATTAAGATTAATATCTTCCCATGGTTACGTGCTCATAGATATGGTTTGAAGATTAATATCTTCCCATGGTTATGTGCTCATAGATATGGTATTAAGATTAATATCTTCCCATGGTTACGTGCTCATAGATATGGTATGAAGATTAATATCTTCCCATGGTTATGTGCTCATAGATATGGTATTAAGATTAATATCTTCCCATGGTTACGTGCTCATAGATATGGTTTGAAGATTAATATCTTCCCATGGTTACATGCTCATAGATATGGTATGAAGATTAATATCTTCCCATGGTTACGTGCTCATAGATATGGTTTGAAGATTAATATCTTCCCATGGTTACATGCTCATAGATATGGTATGAAGATTGATATCTTCCCATGGTTATGTGCTCATAGATATGGTATTAAGATTAATATCTTCCCATGGTTACGTGCTCATAGATATGGTTTGAAGATTAATATCTTCCCATGGTTACATGCTCATAGATATGGTATTAAGATTGATATCTTCCCATGGTTACGTGCTCATAGATATGGTTTGAAGATTAATATCTTCCCATGGTTACATGCTCATAGATATGGTATGAAGATTGATATCTTCCCATGGTTATGTGCTCATAGATATGGTATGAAGATTAATATCTTCCCATGGTTACGTGCTCATAGATATGGTATGAAGATTAATATCTTCCCACGGTTATGTGCTCATAGATATGGTATAAAGATTTATATCTTCCCATGGTTACCTGCTCATAGATATGGTATTAAGATTAATATCTTCCCATGGTTACGTGCTCATAGATATGATATAAAGATTGATATCTTCCCATGGTTATGTGCTCATAGATATGGTTTAACCCTTTACTCCATAGACATGCGTTTTCCCGCACCAATTACAGAAGGCTTTTGAAAACACTGCAGGAAGAGTTCAGATTGCTCGTATAAAGCAATCTGAACACTTCCTGCACTGTTTTCCACTCTGTCAGTTAATATAAACATAATTCCCCCAATAATTCAAAAGCCTTCTATATTAGGTGTCCAAAGGCGTCTATATTAGAGGTGTCCAAAGGCGTCTTTATGAAGTAAAGGGATAAAGATTAATATCTTCCCACGGTTATGTGCTCATAAATATGGTATAAAGATTAATATCTTCCCATGGTTATGTGCTCATTAATATGGTATAAAGATTAATATCTTCCCATGGTTACGTGCTCATAGATATAATATATAGATTAATATCTTCCCCTGGTTATGTGCTCATAGATATGGTATAAAGATTGAATCGGTGATTGAACATCAGTAAAATTTGGTTCCAACTTTGTTGTGTCTATTTAAATTTTGTTAGCAGTTCTCACTTATAATTGTATCATAAAGTTCTAACAATATTACAAACAAAGGATTCTATTGAAGACGTTTTAAACAACTTGATCTTGGCTTACTATTAAATAAAAATGTCAAAAATAGTTAATCTCACCTGAGTAATAGTTGATCATTGATATTGTTGTTATGTAAAGACAGCTTATAAATTCATGTAGCTTTGTTTGAAATTTGTCTTTTCATCACAATAACACCTTGTTTGTTTCTCAAAAATATATTATAATGAATAATGGAAAAATATAAATACAGCCCACATAGTGAGTTGTGTACCTTTGACTTGTTCAATAAAACAGGTAATTTTCTTAGTTATTTTGTTGTACAAACAATGACATCTATGTATTTCACATGGTCTTTGCTGAGCTGACACAAAAATATATGAGTTTCAGTTCTTGGATAAATGTTATAACTCACCTGATTGTATAACTTTTGTCAGAGTCATGGCCTTCAAATGTCAAAGTTTGCAAATGCAGTCCAGATATTACAATTATAAAATATTCATTTTGCCATTTTCACAATAACATGAATTTCACTTTTTTAGTACTCTCTTAGCTACATAAATATTTTTCAAAAGTGTATTATCAAACCCACTGAGATTGTCTTTTGTTTTGATATTTTGTCGTCTTAATTGGAATTTAAGACTATAAGTTAAATACAGACTTTCTTAATTTTTCCTTTTCAGGATAGATTAATCAAAACATATATTAGTACCTAAAAATGTCATCTCATCTCCCTTTGCATTTGCTGTAATGTAATTACTTGTACATAATGGTTGTTGGGTGGGATAAAATACCAATTTGATTAACTACTTTTCTTTAAAGTGATGTGATTTGTATGTTATCTGCCATTGTAAATCATGGACACTACTCATGTACGTAGTCAATGTATTAGTGTTTGTAGTTGCACAACTGCACAAAGCTGCATGTTTATGCAATTAAAACAAGGAGAATTCTATGCTCATTCTCCATTTATAAAAATTAATTAAAAATGTCATCGGCAAAAATGGTTCTTATACCATGTTTGTTACTAATATTATTTTGTTACCTCTTGAACAATTTGAGAAGTAAAAAATCATATTGGTTGCTAACTTAGATATCAAATTAACTATTATGGTGTATACATCTCTACAAAATTAAAGCGAGTACACATAGCTTGAAATAAAGTTTTGAATTTTAGCTTACATGTATTACACCCATTGGAAACAGGAAGTGCATTATCCTGCATATTTTAAGTGTTTAAGTATTTAATTAACGCGGCTAAAGTCTGTGAAACTCAATTCTGTATGTGTAATGTTTATGAGTAGCTGGTTTTTGAAAGTTTTATAAATTCTAATACGATGTCTCAAAAAGACTAGTCTTTCTGTACAGATGTGGCGTGATATATTGTTCATGTGTTGATTTAATATCTAACTAAATTGTATCTTTTGTTATGATTTTGTTCATGAAATACTTTTAATGTGCAAATAGCTGATCAAATTTACAGCTATTAGCACAAGCATTGTTCAGATTTAAGTATTTTTCAAGCTGGTAATGGGCGTTTTGTTTTGGATTCTTTGTGGGAGGTTTTATTATCATAATAATTTTTATAATCAACAAGAAATGGTCTTCAATTTTCCTGGCGACCAAAAATAACAGGAACCGTCATTAGTACTCCTTTTTAAACATTGTGTGTGATATTAAAATATTTGTATTTTATTTCATCCAAAATTTGACATTCAACCTACCTTATAGAAGGATAGGAAACTTGCATCCCCTGCCTAAATGTTGATAAAATAGCACATGAAGGATTAATAATTTGGTAAATTAATCATTCATAATTGACAGGCAACTGATTTCTTGTACATAAAATGTAAATTGTATGTACTCTTAGATGTTTCAAAGATTTTTGTACACGCAAAATGATCTTGAATTTACGATTTTGAGGTTTGAAATAAAATTTGTCGCAATTTTGTTGATAAAACAACTGCTTTCTTGTACATGAAATGTAAGTTGTACATGTATGTAGTCTTGGATGTTTTAAACATTTTTGATTACGCAAAATGTTTATTAAATATATTGAGGTTTGAAGTAAAATTTCTCGTAATTTTGTTGTTATTTTAGCTGCAGTATACACATTTTGTAACCAGAAATACTTCAACAATTGAAAAAATAATGTTGGGAATGGCATTGTTTTGATGAGAATTTGATTTTGCAATGTAAGAATTTTGAGCCGTGTTCCTAAGATGAATAGAAGTTAAGATAATTGAAAACGATATACTGTGCGATTTTGCGTGAATATGCGAGTGTTCACAAAATCTCATTCAGTTGCCTTTCCTTCTCTATATAATTCCCTGGCAGTATACATTAATTAAATTATTATGCTTCCCGAAAGAAATTTTGAGAGCACATAGTTGCCATTTCTCCAAATAGGTTTGAAGTATTCTTGACACTACAGGAGCACTAGAGAATTTGTCAGCAGAGCTAATGTGATGGTGCGTCATGTGGTACTTGTCTACTGATTGTTTTTCAGTAATTTCATTTGTGTTAACTTCTTCTCCTGAATTGCTAGAGTCATTTCTTATGAACGTGGCACTTAATATCTAGTTGTCCCAAAAAAACAATTCAGGTCTGAATTCTAAGATGGCTGCCACAGCTAGCTGAATACCTGAGATGGTTATCTCTGAATATATCCTGGTGATATTTTATAATTTGATTTCATCCGAAGGATGCCCAGGATTGCATTTTTGGTGACATATAAAAGGTCATGGCCCCTCTTACTTAAATTAGGAAAAATTGATTCTGTTCCGACTTACGCAATTTTCACATTAAAGTATTTTGGTGAAATATTATAGGTAAATTACTAATTATTAATAAGTAGCCTCCCATTATTTTTGAGATTATTTACTGAAAATATTTAACAATAATCCGTAGCTTATTTCTGTGAACACCAGTCAGTTTCTTGACAGAAGAGTGCATTAGATTCATTGACCTCTTGTTATTTCTATATAAATATCTTAATATGCTTTTAATAGATGAGTTTGTTGTTGAAGATCTATATTTTGTTGTTTTTTTTAAATCAGTTTGTATTTTTGTAGGTTTTAACCCTTCATATGGACACCTTTGAACGTCTAATATAGAAGGCTTTTGAAAACGGTGTAGAACCAGTTCTGATTGCTCGTAACGAGGTTCTGCACTGTTTTCTGCTCAGAATAAATAGGTAAAATGTTTCTATTCATTGAAATTGACTATGTGTGGCTTTTGAGTTTGGAAAAGTCCAGTTAAAATGCATATGGAGTAGGAGTTAAACTAAAATCAACCTTCTGATTAACTATATAAAACAGATATAATTACATATATACAGGGAATAAAATTTATTTAGAAAAAATGTCGTTTAATTTGATATTTCTTCCCTTTGCTGTTTATTTAATGTAGCAGATGTTCACCAAACTTCTTTGTAATACTACAATTTAGGAGATGTAATTGGATTTAATATTATTTTAACATATTGTAGGTTTAAATGACATGATTTTATTGATGGATTAAGACCTCAGAAAGAACCTGAGAGTAGAAGACCGTCCTTCTGTAAGTAACTGATGAACATTCTCTTATAAAGACAGAGCTTGACTCGAACCCACAACTGCAGCGGTGAGGAGTAAAGCATTACTGGACGCCAGTGCTTTATATTATTCTGCCACAGAGAACCCCCATTTAAGAGTTTCTATATATAAAATTGATTGATTGAATATTTAGCCTCATTTTATGCCATCGAGGGCTCACAGACGATCAGTTGAGCTAACCACATTTTCCTGAGATCATGGAAGGTTAACCAATACACGAGCACACCCATCTCCACAAGTAACTGATATCTTTCCCACTTGAATCAGCTGTTAGAGACGAATTATAATGATACACAGTGTTTTTTTAATCATCACAGAGACTGTGGCCGCACAAAGATTCAAACGCATGACCCCTGGATAGTCAGACTCACTACTGACAGCTAATCCGGTCCCGGCAATATATGAAATCGTTAAAGGTTAACCATCATTGGCCAATTTATTATCTATTTAATTGTATTTGATGAAAAGATCCACTGGAACCACAGAATGAAACCAGACTAGGTACTTAATATGAAACCACTTTAAAAATAAAATTATTTACGTTGTGGCCTGATGCAATATACAGAAACAGTCTCTGTAAGTTTTGCATATTGAATATCTGCTTCAGATCTTTATTTTAAAGTTTCATCCCTCTTTCTAGGTTTGACTTTGAGGCTTGTAACAGCAAAATGTCTCTGTAGATTCATATTTATATACGGGTTATACGACAGTTTTAACTTAAAAGACATAACATAAATTATAATGATAATGCTATCATGTATTATGTACATTTGCATTCAAATATGATATTTGAAAAGGTTATCAAAGCGTTATAGCTGCAAGTTGTTCATACATATACATTTCTTACAATTATATGAATGAAACGTGCAACACGTGTCGTGTTAATACTCTGTGGAAAATGTAGCATTTCTAGCTCCTGTTTAAACAACATACTTAAGTTTATACAACCGTCCTTCTGCAATTAACTGGCAAAACCTTCTTACAAAGTTTTTGAATATTTCATTATTCTTCAATTAGCTAAAATTGAATAAATATAGTTAAATCATAATTCTCGCTCATGGTGAGCTCGTATGTTATGACGATTCTCTTGTCTATCGTGGTAATATTTTCTTGCTTTAGCCTCCATTTTCTTATATTATATGCGCGGATAGTGGTAAAATGTTCTTTGCTGTTTCCCGGCAACTATCTTATCCAGACGTCTTTCACCCCCTTCACATCGTGTGGTTGGTCACGTTCCAAGGTGGCAAATATGTTATCCAGACGTCTTTCACCCCCTTAACATCGTGTAGTTGGTCACGTTCCAAGGTGGCAAATATGTTATCCAGACGTCTTTCACCCCCTTAACATCGTGTAGTTGGTCACGTTCCAAGGTGGCAAATATCTTATCCAGACGTCCGCCACCCTATTGACGTCGTGTAGTTGGTCACATTCCAAGGTGGCAACTATCTTATCCAGACGTCCGCCACCCCTTTCACGTCGTGTAGTTGGTCACATTCCAAGGTGGCAAATATCTGCTTCATTCCCTT
Organism: Panopea generosa; assembly: GCA_029582155.1. Lineage (NCBI taxonomy): Eukaryota > Metazoa > Mollusca > Bivalvia > Adapedonta > Hiatellidae > Panopea > Panopea generosa. The sequence goes on along the minus strand of CM055900.1, from coordinate 54,694,360 downwards.
TCTTAATGGACGTATTTCTAAATTGGTCTTGAACGCTTTTAACGGCAAAATGTCTCTGAAAATAAAAATTTTGATATGAATTTAAATCATAATTACGGAATATTTTAATGAGGAATGACAGAAAATACCATGTATTACTGGTACATGTTCGACCATGTATTACTGGTACATGTCCGACCATGTACTACTGGTACATATACTGGTACATGTCCGACCATGTATTACTGGTACATATCCGACCATGTATTACTAGTACATTTTCATCTAATGGCGGATTTATAGGCAGGGGCAGCGGATCAGGCCACCACAGAGATTTTTATTAAGTATTAGAAAAATATTCAGTCAAATACAACGCAATTTGGGTTATTATACGAAGGTTGCAAAACCAACATCCGGATCATCATAAGAGCTGTCAAGCTATTTACCAAATTGATAGCATGTGTATACCAAATATAATGAATATCAAGTATTCACAAAATCAGAATGCTGACCAATAAAAACAACGTGTCGCATGCAACACTAGCCTGTAATAGATGTAAACTTGAAAGTAGATACGATTCGAACTATATATATATAACAGTCCTGGCGGACAAAGATATGATTATATATAATATAATTTCAAAGCAGCTCATACCGTGACCGGTGACTCGTCAATTACACCCGATGTTTACTTTTCAGCAAGAATAGTGTATTGAATACAAATACTTTTTTACGATTTTAATGAAGTGAATTTACAATACTAATGTAGGAAATACAATAAAGATATATAAATATATAATATAAATACATTCATAAACAATACAAATCAACAGTTATTAAATACAAATGGGAAATATACAATACAAATGAAAAATATACAGTTGTAATTTTTGTATGGTGTTCAGCGTCACTTTCAATTTCTGTTATAACGCGGCGGTGTCTACTTCAGACAGAATTCTGAGCGCTGCCACGCTGGTGCCGTATTATGCAGCAGACACTTGGGATTTACGCCCCAACCCCAATCACATATTATACTGATCTCACTGGGTCGTCGATACCTATACATATTCTCTAATTGCTGAGCACCAAGCGAGTAAGCTTTTAGTACAATTTTCAAGTGTATGGTATAACCCGGCTGGGGTTTGAACTCATGCGAGGCGGATGTACTATCGCTAGACCACCGCGTGCGGTCGTATAAATGGTAAATAAATAATATATAGTCTGTAGTATACTGACATACCCGAGTTTGAACATGTTCAGCTGTTCCACGCCAGCTGCCTCGACAGATACCCGGCAATTTGTGAGACGTACCCGTAGTGGATTATTTAAGCTGACACGTAGTATAAGTTGAGATCTCGCACGTGGACTTTTAGTTAGGACCTTAGGAAACAATGCGAGAATAATTAATACACTTTAAACACAATGTAGTTATTTACATAATTGCAGCTATCCCTAGCGGTTAGGTGATGGTAGTGATCACACATAACAAGAGATGCATATACATGTAGTTACTTTGGTAAATATAGATTTAGTGGAGTTTAACGCCATTTTCAAAACATTTCAGGTTAAATATGGCATATCAAGTTTTATTGGTGGAGGAAGACCTCTGAATGAATCTGAGTAGAGCCACCGTCCACCCGCAAGTAACTGGCAAATGTCTTGCATTAAGTTTTCGGAGCGAGTGGGATTCGACCTTAACGTTGAGAGGTAAGTTATCTTGAGGTGTGGCCTAGACTACTTGGCCACGGAGGACCCTTGGTAAATATACGCGATGCGATGGAGATATAAAAAAAACACAATCTGCTTGTTTAGATGTATACGTTATTGTACGTTTAATCCGTATATTTTATAGTCAAACGTATAATCGGAACATATGAGTTTAGTTTGAAAACAGTGCACCAGAAGTGAATTTGTTTTTATATTTTTTCTATTGTACATTAATACAAACACATCCTGGAAATGCAAGAACACGCACTGCTCTGATCTGAGGTGTTTTAGTCGGTAAGTTTACCGAGATAGACAAACCTAACGTGTTTGGTTCGTTATTAAATACCTTTCTGCAAATATACAATACTCTACCTTGAGTTTAAGGTCAGGTGTCCTTAACCGGAAGTCGTCTTGCATCGCCAGAACCTGACCGGTCTCACTCACTCTGGCAATTACTGATAACTTCATCATGGCTACCTCAGTCACGTGACGTAAATATTCTGCTGACGTCAGTCGCATCGCAATTGTCTTCTCTGATCAAAAAAACATTTAATAGCTAAATCAGCCGAGTTGCTTAGTTTTATATCAAATCAATATATATATATATATATATATATATGTGTGGTTCATGTATTGTTTTACATTACCACAGGAGCAGATTCTTTGTTTTTTCTTTTTCTTTTTCTTTTTTTGGAAACTAATGTGTTTCAAATAACAATTATAGGGCTAGATATATAACGTTTAGATTGCATATATAAATTTTATTACGGTGGCATGTTGAAATCGTTCCCGGGAAAACATCTTTTTTACATCAAACTTGAACAATGTCTATTTTTTCATTATATTAAGCAGAAGTCCACACTTTCATACATTTTGAGGTTTGTTCTACTAATGAATGACAAATGGAGAGTTGGTATTATTTATATATATTATCTTACTTTCCCGAGGTCCAAGTGTTAGCTCGAATCTAGACTCTTTACACGTGCCGAGTTTCTTTCCAGTGTACGTAATGACGTCACAGATTATTTTTCCGCTGATCGTTTTAGTCATCCGGCTAGTGTTCTCCACAGTGAACACGTAGTCAAAATCGGAACCAATCATAACATGGTCTTTATTATAAAATTCGACTTTTATATCCTAAAAAGACAGTATTGATACGAAATATATATTAAGTTCACTAGATGTAAAATTGTTGAACTATTGGTGAAGATACATTCCGATATTTCCCAGGGGTCCGAGGGTTCCTTGCGTTACATATCTTTTATGGAAATAGAGCGAAGCGAAATGACCACTGGGAATAGTTCCAAAAGACAGAAAATATGTTCATGAGTTAAAGGGTTGAATGGAAAACTCCGACCCACAAGATAACCTTTTCTACCGACTGTTATCACAAGAATAGCAATTTTATAACTGGACCAAACAAGACATGAACAATTCTGGCATACAAACCTAATGGAGTTTTTAAACTTTTAAGGTTTAACTTTTATTGCTTTTAATCCAAGTTTCTTGTTTATTTTAGCAAAGTAATAGACGACTAAAATGATAAATGAACGAACAACAGATGTATCGATTTACACAGCCATGCAGAGATCTATTGATATTTACAAAAGAAATAGTTCAGTAACATACGTTTAATGTATTGTTTTAAGCAATGTAATTGTGCATTCAGTGCATTTTCATTGTTACAAGGAACAACATGTTTTTCAACAGTAAGCACGTCAAGTATGAAATTCTGTGTATTAAACCTTAGTAACGTCACGGAGCCAGGAGAATAGACGTGCATGTAAGGCACGTGGAGGGAGTGGAGGATGTAATTACCATACAGATACATAACACTTAGAAAACCATGTCAACTTTGGATAATGTAAGAAATTTAAGATTACATACAGAGACATTTAGATGAATAAAATATGATACGGCTATATTACAATCATAGACAAGAACAATTAATTTGCTAGCAAAAACACCGGTTATAGATAATCCATGAAACGATCAGTTAAAGTGAAATGTTTAAATGATAAATAAATCCAGTGGAGACTTTTCCATTAGAATTACGTGTCTGCTGCAAGCACATCTAAATGCCACTATTGCTGGCTGAGCGTTGTCGGGCACTGTATAACGTCAGTGTCTCAGTGAATGATTCGCCAAGTATTACCGAGCAAAAGTTCTACACTATTGCGAGTCTTTTTTTTAACTATTAGACCAAGCAGTGTTAATACATATTTGTTCATTGTAGGATGAACAATGAATATGGTGTAAAACTTTAATAAATGTTACTGAAAAGAATGACAGATTACCGTATTTCCCCTGTTGTAAACTTGTCGGTTTCCAGTTGTTGTTGTTCGAGCTGCATTCACCACAGCCATTCTCTCTCTATCAGAGTCTGTGTCATAAAATATACACCATTAACACATTCGATTTGAATTTCTACTTGCCAATCAATATAAACCTTAGGTGATCCATCTAATCAATCAGATTAACTCGATTTCAATTTGTTTATGAACTCATAACATTGTAACGCTTGTTTTCTATAATAAAACACAATAAATTTTTCATCGAATGGATTGATTGATTGATTGAATATTTAGCGTCATTTTTATGCCATCGAGGGCTAACAGACGATCAGTTAACCTAACCACTGTTTCCTGGGATTAACCAGTACTCGAGCACACCCCGTCTCCGTAAGTAACTGATAACTTTCCCACTTGAATCAGTGGTGAGAGACGAATGATAATAAGACACAATGTCGTATATCAATCATCACGGAGACTGTTGCCGGGCGGGGGATTCGAACTCACGGCCCCTGGATTGATAGTCAGACGCGTAACCGACTGAGCTAATTGGGCCCGGCTCATCGAATGGAAAAAGGTCCGTAAGTAATTACTCTCCATTTGCATAATGGCACAGAGAATGGTGACTTTGCAAGTGATAGTAAAAAATTAATTGAAACACAAACAAATATTGAGAGTTTATTAAATGGAGATTCAACACTCACTCCTTTCGGGCGCTCCTTTTTTTGGTTTCTAGGACAGGGTAGCCAAAAGAGACCAACAAACCTAAAAAAATTTCGTTCAGTGAAATGGACCATCTGCTTTATATAAAAAACGAAAACTTGTATTCTATTTATTTTTCAAACAATACTAGCGATATGAAAACATTGAGAGAACAAATCGTTATTATAGTTGATTTATCAGAAGTTTTTGGTTTAAACATGTTTCTTTAGCTACAAGTGTATGTGTCAATAATCATAGTTCACATTTGTCATATAAATACATTATTTTACTTTTTAAATGGGTTCAACACAATTTCATATTCACATTAAAGGCCGTATGTGGCATATAGAGTTTAGTGGCGGAGGAGTAGAACGACACTCCGTCTGCAAGTAACTGGCACACCCTTTCACGTATTTATTTTGATATAGTTTAAACTAATTAAATGTTAATTTTACTTCGATTGCGAATCCTTGGTAGAACTAGTACAAAGCATAGGCGGATTAAGAGTCTGGCTCAATGACAGCGCACCTAGCCATGGTGGAGGACCGAACCCACGACCCTCCGATCCTGGACCCGATGCTCTATCACTTAACGACGCACTCCACAATTTTAACCGAACTTGGTCCGTATATACGACTTAAGCGGTAACATTTGAATTGTCTTGAGACAGTTGATTAGACAACCCAACCAAGCAAGACCCCAAATAATGTAAATATAATACAGAGTAAAACCTATTCTCAGTAAAACTGTTTAATATAGATTCGTCTCCAGATCGGATGTTAACAAAACAATCTACAATATTAGTACTATCTCAGCGCCGCATCATTGCATTGTTTGTTACTAGCGTGTTTAATAACATACTGATTGATAATCCTTTATTAATATTGCATGGAAGCATGCATTTTGTATGCATATCGTATACGCCAACTATAAGTACAAAGTAAAAATTACCCTTTTTAATAAAGAGTCCCAATAGGGACTTACCGCCCCGTTGTTTTATACAAGTTTGGTAAGATACTTACATAAGCTAAAGGTCCGTCGGTCTCAAATAGGCGAGCACTTAACATTTTCAGTCATGACCTTTGGCCAGCAGAGAAAACGACAAGGAGGTATTAATAAAAATGATACCCATTTCAAAATAACCAGAAATTATGTTGTTACAATACTTCCAAGAAGGTTATATATAAGTCACAAACCTTCCTCGTGCTTGTACATGTGTGTTATGTCTTCTCTAAACCCTTCACAGTCACTTAGCTGGGCCGGTATGGGCAGCCCGTCCGGAACTTTTGTACTGATTTTCTTGCCAACGCTTGTGTATGGTAAACAATATATATAGTATGATTGTCAATAAACTGATAAAACAAAAGTAATACAATAATCACTAGAATGTAGAATATATACAACACTTTAACAAACTTAAAATACTAGATAATCATTAATCTGTATTCGTGTTACAAAATATGTTCACAAGGAGAGGAACCATTGAAAGGACACATCGGACACACCACCATGTACATGTTGGTTTAAACAGTTTTTATTGCATAATCCACATAATCAGCAAACGGGTTGGGGCACAAGTTCTAGCAACATTAGTTACTGCCCTCCCCTTTCAATATACAAATAACATTAGAATCAAGACATCGTTTGTAACATTTAATAGGATATAAACCAACAATCAAAGAATTAAAGATATTAATAAAAAGATAAAATAATAAAAGTAGGTCATCAGGCCAGGCATCACGTGACAGAACAGTATCTTCCTCAAGCGCCGAGACGCTTTATTTGTATATACGTGACTATATTTAGATATGTGATTATTTGTGATACAGGTACAGTAAGTTTTCCCCTAAAGCATTAGTATAAATTTTTCTCGTGTTACATAAAACCAACAACATTAATTTGACGTATATTATAAAACAAGTTCGTTGGTCACTTTGGTCTACCCTGTCTGTATAACTGTTTCCCTTGCAAATGTAAGATGCAGCACTATATGGCGCTGATACTGTTAATGAAACGTGCAGTCAAAGTAGCAGAACAACACATTTTTCGCAATGACCTCGCAAAATGTTTCAAAGGAAAATAAATATTATATAAAGAAAATATCCGAATATGGATCACATCATTTTGTGCATATATGTGTTTCACCTATGATGAATATAAACATAACTAATGCCAAAACTGAATTGGACTTTATGAAGTAGCTAGCGTCAGTGATGAATTGATGAACAATTACTTACGATGACGTTTCTAAATCGATCACTTTCCAAGCTCCTTCAGTGCTTTGTCCCCAGTGGACCTTGTCAGCGTTGACCTCCGCGAATATGAACGGCACGTCGTAAGGAATATTACATTGACCGTTCAATATGGCGACCAAGGGCGCAGGTCCGCATTGAAATATTCCTGGAACCATAAAATGTTTATCTTAAATAGATTCATTTGAGGTTTAGTAATTTGTTCTCACTGATACTCTCATGTGGCAGTATTGTATCCGTCAACATATCTTACTAGTTTGTTTTTCAAGTTCAAAGTTCTAAAGGAAGTTTGGAATTGGAGATCCCGGATAAAATATGTCCTTCTCAAATAAAAAAGATATGGACATTTTTATCGTTTCTATTAGAATCTAAATAAATAAAGTTTTTTCTCAAACACAATTCCGCTTCACTAGTTTTTCTTAAAGTGCAAATTATATTCGAATAATTTCTGTTCCCCTTATTACGCGTCATGAAAGAATGAAACACACAAATAATGTCTCCTTGCATACCAAGAGCTCATATCCACCAACTTACCGTGACTTTTCTCTTGAGGCGTTGCGTCCAATACTTGCCACCCATCATGACCGACAGGCAGGTCTTTTCTCTTCATCCATACGTCATTCCACACATGGAAGTTCCTGTGTATGATTTACAAAGAACATACCATGTATAGTTAAATAGTGTGTAGAACGGACCCAGCTATCCAGATTGGGTCCGTTACATAGCAATGAATCGGCACACGTTGATTGGTCAGTTGCTTCAGGGAAAGTTTGAATGATATCACCTTTTAGTAAGCACCCATTAGCTATGAATTGTGGGACAAGCTTGAAAGCCCTGCTTTTTCATTAGGAGTAATCGACCTGATTATGGAGATATCAGGTTATATATACAGACTAATAGTTAATATACGCGATTTATGGGTACACATATATCGTAACGTTATATATTGTTAGAAGAAAGCAATTACGTACACCTGTACTTGTAAATCATGTTTTTGGTTTACTGCTGACTGTTCAATGCCCTCTATATCACATCTATTGTGTGTCTATCCCCCACTATGATTCGTGTTATGTCCCCAGACACGGGTGATCAAGTTGACCTCATTTACCTGGTACTGCTTTTATTCGTGAATGTCCCGAGGTTAATAGTGTAAGACAAAATAGTCTGTTTCGCAATGAATTAACAAATTAAGTATTGTTTATATTTATTTTATTATTAAAAAAATAATGATACTAAATATACAGTTTTAATTTTACGGAGGGATCGTACTCAATTGAGATGAATTAATAAGTGTTGATTTTAAAAACAAAAGTTTGTCACGAGTCTGTATATTTCTAAAAATAAAGCATTGTTGGTTAAAATATACTAATTATCGTTTTTTTGCTGTTCCATTCTTTGTTGAACGTTACTTTGAAACTAAAACATCAATCGATGCCTTAAAGAGTTGTGCAATCGTTCATTTACAAAATATAAGTGAGTATATATACTTCCGGTCAACACTAACCAAATGGAGTCGGTATTCAGATGTTCCAGAGGTGTTCCGTCATCTCCATCTATCGTTGTTCCCCAGTGAACATCGATGGTAACACTAGCGTCAGTATCATGAGCAGAAGCAAAGTTTGTAACACAACGGCATGGAATACCCAAGCACCGACATACTGGATGAAATGAAGGAAAGATCGGTTAATTCCAAAAGTGCAAATCACGTGTTCTGGTACATGCATACATGGGCGCACAGGTCTACAGTGATATTATTTTTTTTATCTTGGACGTAGATAAATTATTTTATTGTGATAAAAAAAACGAAGATACTGTTCAGCCAATGATCAATTTCAGTGTTTTTATCATGAATATAGCAATTAAATAAGTAAAAACTAAAACCAAAAACCTAATCTCAAACAATTTTTTGTGTCTTAAAACCCCAACCTTTACTGCCAGGGTAGTTAATTTTTGTAAGGAGACCGTCAAATTACAATGGTACATTAGGATATTTACTGATGACGAATTAACACAGATCCATGTGTTTTTATTTGGCAGTTGAATAAAAACGTTTTATTTAAACTGCACTTTTAGGAATTTTATTTTGCTATTTTAATGTATAAACAATAATCAAATTTTATACAACATTATAACACAAATAATACATTGAGGACTGTGAAACTTTGAGAAAAGGTTCTCTGATTTGAATCATGTATTGAATTATATAAACCTGCCCCAAAGCCATCTTGCGGTCTTTATACGGCAGTTGGGACTTTAAGGTCCACATACTTTTATTAGAGGATATTACATTTCTTAAATTTCCTAAACGTGCATAATATGTCATGCGAGGCTTTCGCTCTATTCTAGATTATACTGTACAATGTAAAATATTTTGAAGTAAGTAATATTCTTTTCTATTCTGTATATACCAAATCAGCAAGCATCATAAGTATACATTCTTTACTTAAATATATGCGTGATTTTGTTTCGTCAAATATATCAATATTAGCTTTGTCGACTTTTTTTCTTATGAACTTTTATATCTCATTTGGAGGATGACAACGAAACGCTAAACATTTATATTTTTTCTGTTACTTCGCATTGGATGTATCTTTCTTTAGGAATCACAATGGAAAATCTGTTAATATGATACATATCTGTTTTGGAGAGGTACTTCAGGGGTGGTATTCACCAACCATTCTTAAAAATATTCTTAGACTTGAACTCAAGAACGAATTTTGAAAAACACATTTAGAGACCAATGTTTCAGACCAAAAATTTGCAAGCCTGTAGGGTCACCTAATATATAGTCAAATAAACTCTCACAATTGTTCTACTTGTCATGGTGAACTTGATATCTAAGGTTGAAAGTTGGATTTTCGAGCTTTAGTAAGAATATTGTTAAGAATGGTTGGTGAATACGACTCCTGTTGATAGGCAGTGTGGTATTACTTGTTGTCACTAATCCAGAAAACACGAAACATTGTCCGTATTTAACTGGTGCCTGTGATCGCAGGTACTGTCGTAGTATAGCAACACTGCCTATCCAGGACAGTGGCGATTTTCCGTCGGTGTATTCTCCCGACCAATTTCCGACGATAACACCTCTATCGTCATTACTATTTACCTAAAATGTAAAAGAAAAGAATATATGACAGTGACGTCACGATAAAATATAGTCGACACAGTTACAATTTGTTGTATTAAGCAATGAAACAGCTATAAGATACATTTTAAGTATTGTAGAAATTATCGTATTGTATCAATTCAATAAAGGATACACATATGTGCATTGAGCTATTTAAAAAAAAGCAATAACTTAAAACATTGCTTAAACTTTTGATCTGAGTAGAATTATCCGAGGAAAAACTCACAGAAAGCAACATATATTCCCAATGGAGTTACGGTGACAAAGTTAGCGCCAATACTTACAATTTTAGATATTGCACGTGCTACGTAAACGGGATCACCTAGAGAAGTTCCTTTTCGAAAGTTAGATGCTTTGTCCAGACAGTATATGGCTGCCTCTAAAACGTCATCTTCAAACTGAAATTGGCCAGTATAAAATAGTTGATAAACGTTTTTTATATGTATACATATGGTTTAAGCGTATGAAAGTACATATTTAAATTGTCAGTAATTTTCACCACTGCTGTATGTACATCATTTATTTTATACAAAAAGACAAACAGACTGACAGCGGCAATGCTTTCTTTTCTTTCGTTAAATTTCTACCGAACATATATTTATAACTTTAGACAGGTGTTAAATTGCTAAGAAAACAAAAATGAGAGCCGAGACAAGTTTGTTAACTATTCAATGGGCCCTTTTAGCAATCAGTTCATGATTCCCCTCCAACGAGGATGTTTAAATGCCGATCGTCATATGAATTACACTCATACAAAGCTGATAAAAGAAACTCTTGAGAGCATGAGCAGTATTTTAACAGAGTGTGTCTGTTCTGTACTGACAAGTCATCTTTATAACGCTTAAGGCGATGTGGACACAAACCACAGGTGTAACTAGATATATAATTAAGTATACCTGTCCAAAGAACCAGGGTTTAGCCCCTATCTGTTTGTAGTTGCCGCTAAATATGCAACCACTGTCATTGAGAACGTACTCGGATAGCTGTTTTGTGTTTGCAAAATAAACCGTGTCTTCTGCAAAACAGAGGAATACACAATTCTTGGAACATTAATAATGTAGTCTCCACCACCCCCCTGCCCGCCACATAGTGGTTAAAAGTGCTATGCATTTTAGTTTCATGTAAAAAAAGTTAATGTTATAGATATTGGGACGTAGTAGATCTAATAGGGGCTCGAAAAAAATAATTACTTAATTTCTTTTTTATATTTAGAGCCATTATATTGCTTATCCACATTATAAAACAAAACGTATGCGCATGCATATGTTTTATTATATATTTGCATTAAATTCATAAATTGAAATATAGAGCAATAGAATATCACAGTGTTGTTTGACTTCAAATTGTTTATTGCTGCTTCTGTGTTCTTGTTTTTGTTTGTATTGTTGTTTATTTCTCATAAAAAAAATAGTATAGTTTTATTTTTTAATATCGAAAAGGCACGCAGACCCATCTGAATAAATACAGACACATATGACAGACAGTGGTTTAGTAACGATATTTAACATTTACAGCATTCGTTTTATATTATGCATCGTATCGAATATATTTAGATTAATGTAAAGGTGAAAGTCAAGGTGAAAGGAGAAAGTGGTACACTGTTTTGCATATGCAACACATTCATAATATTTAAAAGTCATGTCAGAAGAAAAAAAAACAACTAAATCTATAAAAATAATGTATGGTTCACAAATACTACGCTCACCTTTGTTCCATGGATTAAAGAGAATAAATAAGGGAATTTGCACTTTGGTATTTCTGTTTAAACTTCTACTGTCGCTCTTCTTTTTAATGCATTCGATATTTAATATCCATTTTCCTACAATGCATTTCGGATCCGCCAGAATGGTACACGTGACGTCATTTCCGGCTATCTTTGATATTCTTGCGTTCCATGTTCCAACTGAAGTCAGCGAGAATATTAGTAATGTACCTTTTCCTGGTACAGGCTTATCGCCTGCAAATAAAATACATTTTTTTAAATATTATTTTATTTCAGTCTACACAATTGTATTACATATAACAAGATACATTGTATTTAGTAATAAAATGAAATAGAAAGATGCACATAGGCTATGACAGGAGTTTTTCATTTAAACGATGAAAATAGCAAATCAACAATAGGCCCTATTTAATGAACTGATAGCACATATTGATAAATCTGCTGCTCTAAAAGAAGATAAAACGAACAATATACTCAAACATAAATCTTAATATTTCTCTCGATACAACTTGTTTGTAAGTTCCTTATCTAGTGTAATTTTTGTGCTTAATCAATTCTACTACTGCTACAACTGCCACTACCACAATCACTACTACTACTACTACTACTACTACTACTACAACTACTAATAATAATAATAATAATAATAATAATAATAGCAATAATAATAGCAATAATAATAATAATTATATAATAATGATAATAATAATAAAAAGTAGTAATAATGATAACTAAGATCATAATAATTAATAAAGCAATTATAATGACAATAGCAATAATAACAATAAAATAATAATAATTATTTTATTTTACGAGAAAAGTCAGTTAGACTCTGCCATATCTTCCCTGAGGTTCTCAACAACAGAATTAAACAAGAACAGTGTGGAATATCAAATAATTATACTTATTTTCAAAGAATATATATATTAGTTTATGAATATTATGGCTGGTATACTATGATAAGCTCAAATGAAGATAGTTACCTTTATATTGTAAAAGACTGACCGATTGCTTAATAAAATCAGGGATGGAATTCCAACTTACAGCTTCTAAATATGACCAAGCTTTTCTAAATAATTCACAGCTTAGCTTCGGGATAAACAACATATTTTCTGAAGTTTTGAGAATGTATTTCATGTAACTTTGTACTTAAATGAAAATGGAAGATGAGGTTATGAAAATCCCATATACTATTTTGTACATTAGTCTTGCTTTTTGATAATAACTCTATCAGGAAATGCAATCAACTGCAATTCGGAAAATAGTTCACTTGACGGTGTGTCATAATCGTTAACCTTATTAATTCTAGACCTCTTTTGAAGTTTTACTATAGAATTCATGAGATAAGAAGAACAATTTCTTGAAGAATGACATATTGTTTTTAAGGCTGACATTAAAAGAGCCATTTTAAAGAGGCATTAGTTCAATTATATAACTGTTCTGTACATATGGCCAGTTATTAACATCATTAAAGAGAAGAACATAGTTTTATTCAAATGTGTTAAATCGAGAATTATTGCATTCGATCTTACTTTATATGATGCATTTGCTCAGTTTTTGCCTATCAACTTTAGAACACGTATAGGTTAGACGTTTTATGGAAATTCCATGTAACTTCTGACCGGCTTAATTGGTTGTTGTCCTATTTTCTTGATTCTGAAACGATTCCACTGGCTTATGAAGTAAGTCAACATCTACTGACGGTTATGACATTCTATGAAAAAAGGAATGTTCTATTTTGAAAAAAAATAAGCGATTTTATTGGCTGAGAAAGTCGGACAACATCTGAATATTTATAGTAACATACCTGTTTCAAAAGTAAATCTGATATCGTTTGTGTTCACGTTGAACTCCTTATTAAATGATATGGTCAAATCAAATGCCTGTCCTCTTCGGATGACTAGATGACCTTCCTGCACGTGGTTAAATTTGTCTGTGTGATGAGCACGTGCATTTTCCCAGTAATGAGTATCTGTGTTTACAACTTTAAGTAGGTCAGAGTGGCCAGGGTGTGGCGTGGCTAAATAAAAGGAAAGTAAAACACATATTAAGGTGTGTGTATGGCTCTGAAAACAACAGCAACCAAGTTGATGTTTTAGCCGTGCATTGAAATAGTGAATTTAAGTAACGTATTTCTAGCGATACATACATCATTAAAGAATTTGAAGAGTAGTATTAAGTGTTATATGTACTTTAACATGAATTTTTTTTAATAAGTTTTCCAAGCGAAACGGTAATCCGAACACTTGTTTAACTTTATCTTAGTTCTTAGACAAACATGTCTCATTTATAATCAATGAAAATGGCACTTGCAATATTAAGTCCTGACAACAGAAAAACTAAAAATGTTATTTTAAATATTTTTTGTTCTGTTTCTACATATGCCTCAATATTGCTAAAAAGTAATCTCTACTGTAACATTGTTTAAATTGTTTCATTACTATGTTTCCTGTGCTGACGCTGTGGTTTTACTGAACAGTATGCGTCTAATACTTACGAAAGATTACGTATTTTTTTACATTATATACTAAATATACTAACGAGTAACTTCATCATCAATGACATTTTTTCCAATATCTTCATCATCGCTATATGTAAAATGTAATATGTAATCTGACCCCGGGTCTCCAACACCGGTTAGAGGCCGTGTAGCTGGCCATGTATCCGCCGCCCGCAAGTTTGTCCTCGTATTGTTGCGTTCTGGTCCATGGTGAAAGGTAACTAGTGAACCTGTACCCGTGGTATTACGTTCTGGGCCGCCAAAGAGAGGTACCCAATGGTTGACACTCGTATTGTTTGGCCCTGTTCCGTAAAGAAAAGGAATTCTTCGACTTGTGTCCGCGCTGTTACGTCCCGGACCGTGATGATGAATTGGTATGGTTCTAAAAGCCATATGTAGAAAATCCTATTTTGTTCACTTTCAATATATTAAAAAAGCGACTTAAATAAATAAAATCCCAATAAGAAATAACAAATCTATGTAAAGAGATATTCCTCGCATTGCATTGCTAAATACTTTCTGAAGCATAGCCTTGAAACAATAAACAGCAATGTGCGTAAGCCATTTTTTTCTATTTTCACTGAAAACAACTTTATTTGATAAATTAATAATACCTGCCAAAAAGCACAATGTACATGCTACTTGTGGGTGTATCAAACAAATGCATGCTATATAAAGGATTCTAACAATAAAGAAGGTGGATTTTTAAAAAGCTAAATGTGTTTCCATGGCCAAATCTGTCAACGCATCCAAAATTTGCCGCAGGAGGAAGATGCACCTTATATCCAGGTAAACGGCGTTACATCAAAGAAAAAGGCTAATTAACGGACAAAGGAGTTATTTCCCTCCAGACTGTTCCATTTTACAATGTATTTAATTGTTTTATTTTGGTAAAAAAAACAAATAATCCAAATATTTTTCAGACTATTTGCATCATCCATTATTCCAAAGATACAGGCTAACTTCTTAACTTTCACCGTTTTGTACTAGTTAAAGTTGCTTTATATTATATTCGCATTACATTTATCTTTAAGAGTAATGATGGCAATTTTGTAAGGGGCCTGTGATTAATGTTGACTGGCCAGGTTTTGGCAAAACTGACCAAATCTGCACGTGTGTATGTTACCATTAATGAAGTACTTGTCATTTTGTACACCCATGTTAATACAAATTTTAAAAAATCCTATTTCATCACTAGGCATAATACAGCAACAGATACGTGTTTTCTTAATTAAACACATTGAGTACATTAAATTTATGCTATATAAACATTTGTTCATAGTAATCAACAACTCTTTTTCATATCATTTTGATACTTTGGCAAAATGTTATTTTTTTTTATATATGTATTAATTAATTAATGACAAGACTGAAACACCTTATGAATTTACTTATAATAATATGCCTAAATGCATTTTTATGAAGGGAAATAAACAATTATGGATTATAGATGTTTTAAATGAATATCGGCGGTGTGGTATATATTATACATGTGTGTTCTTGTTCAATAAGGCTGTTATCTGTTAGGCTACCATCTAGAATAAAGAAATCAATTATTCGTTTATTATTAATTAATTAAATTAATTAATTCTTAAGTAATTAATTACTAAATTAGTAATTATGAACTAAAGAATTAGAATTCTTGTTTCTAGAAAGTAGCTAAAATAACTAGAATAGGATCTCTCTTGGGATCCTTTGAAGATATGTATACTGAATAGTGTATACATGTTATTTAAAAATAAAGTTATAGCAAACCAAAATAAAAATCAATTCAGTATACATTCAATTACAATTAAAAGCAATAACACGGAAAATGAATTGTAAGTTTAAATTATTTTAAACCGGGCATGTAAATTGAAAAGCCAGGCACCGTTCAAAAAACGGTTTTCTGTACATCAGCATTTTCCTCTAAATCTAAAATGAGTAATACTCTTTTCGTGGCGTAGACCATTTGGGAAACCGGTAGCGTTATCATCATCAACAGGCACATATACTCCTTAAACGAGCGACTGCACAGATGGCAGGACTGGTGCACCTCCACAGTGGGTCACTGTCGCCTCCGATACACATGATACCTCAACAGCGGGACACTGCCGCCTCCGATACACATGATACCTCCACAGTGGGTCACTGTCGCCTCTGACACACATGATCCCTCAACAGTGGGTTACTGTCGCCTCCGATAGACAAGATACTTCAACAGCGGGTCACTGTCGCCTCCAATACACATGATACCTCCACAGTGGGTCACTGTCGCCTCCGATACACATGAAACCTCAACACTGGCTCACAGTCGCCTCCGATACACATGATACTTCCACAGTGGCTCACTATCGCCTCCGTTACACATGATATCTCTGCAGAGGGTCACTGTCGCCTCCGATGCACATGATAACTCCACAGTGGCTCACTGTCGCCTCCGATAGACATTGTACCTTCACAGTGGGACACTGTCGCCTCCGATACACATGATACCTCCACAGTGGCTCACTGTTGCCTCCGATACACATGATACCTCTGCAGAGGGTCACTGCCGCCTCCGATACACATGATACTTCCTCAGTGGGTCACTGTCGCCTCCGGTACACATGATACCTCCAAAGTCAGACAATTTCGCCTCCGATACATATGATACCTCCACAGTGGGACACTGTCGCCTCCGGTACACATGGTACCTCCATAGTCGGACACTTTCGCCTCCAATACACAAGATAATTTCACAGTGGGTCACTGTCGCCTCCGATACACATGATACTTCCACAGTGGGTTACTGTCGCCTCCGATACACATGATTCCTCCAAAGTCAGACAATTTCGCCTCCGATACATATGATACCTCCACAGTAGGACACTGTCGCCCCCGGTACACATGATACCTCCATAGTCGGACACTTTCGCCTCCAATACACAAGATACTTCCACAGTGGGTCACTGTCGCTTCCGATACATAAAATACCTCCACAGTGGGACACTGTCGACTCCGTTCACAAGATACCTCCACAGTCGGTCACTTTCGCCTCCGATACACAAGATACCTCCGATAGGGTCATTGTCGCCTCTGATACAAATGATACCTCCACAGTCAGACACATTCGCCTCCGATAAACAAGATACCTCCACAGTGGGTCACTGTCGCCTCCGGTACACATGATACCTCCGCACTGGGATACTGGAGCCTCTGATAAACATGATACCACCACAGTGGATCACTGTCGCCTCCGATACACATGATAACTGCACATAGGATAACTGGCGCCTCAAATACAAATAATACCACCACAGTGGGACACTTTCGCCTCCGATACACATGAAACCTCCACAGCTGGTCATTATCGCCTCCGATACACATGAAACCTCCACAGTTTGTCACTGTCACCTCCGATACACATGATACCTCCCCAGTGGGACACAGTGGCCTCCGATACACATGAAAAATTCAAAGTTGGACACTGTCGCCTCCGATACAAACGATATTTCCATAGTGGGGCACTGGTGCTTCAGAGACAAATGCTATCTCAACGGTGGGTCACTGTCGCCTCCGATACAAATGATATCTCTACAGAAGCGCTGTGTCGCCTCTGATACAAATGATATCTCCACAGTGGGCCACTGTCGTCTCCGATACACATGATACCTCCACAGCGGGACACTGCCGCCTCCGATACACATGGTACTTCCACAGTTGGATTCTATCGCCTCCGATACACATGATACCTCCACAGTGGGACACTGTCACAACCGATACGCACGATACCTCCAGAGTGGGGAACTGTCGTCTCCGATACACATGATATCTCTACAGTGGGAGACTTTTGTCACCAATACACATGATACCTCAAAAGTGGGACACTGTCACCTCCCCCGATACACATGATACTTTCGCATTGGGTCACTGTCACCTCCTCCGATACACATGTTACCTCCACAGTGGGTCACTATCTCCTATGATACACATGATACCTTCACAGCGGGTCACTTTCACCTCCTCTGATACACATGATACCTCCACAGTGGGACAATGTCACCTCCCCTGATACACATGATACTTCTGCAGTGGGTCACTGTCACCTCCCCTGATACACATGATACCTCCACAGTGGGACACTGTCGCTTCAAATACACTAGATTGCTCCACAGCGGGTCACTGTCGTCTCTGATATACATTACACCTCCACAGTGGTGCTCTGTAACTCCGGAAGACAAGATACCGCCACAGTGGGACACTGTCACCTCCGATACAAATGATACCTCCGCAGTGGGACACTGTCACCTCCAATACACTAGATACCTCCACAGTGGGTCACTGTCACCTCCTCATATACACATGAAACCTCCACAGTGGGTCACGGTCACCTCCTCCGATATACATGATACCTCCGCAGTTGATCAATGTCGCCTCAGATACAAAATATACCTCCACAGTGGGACACTGACACCTCTTATAAATAAGATACCTCAGAAGTGGGTCACTGTCATCTCCTCCGATATACATGACACCTCTGCGGTGTGTTTCTGTAACCTCCTTCGATACATATGATACCTTCACAGAGGGTCATTGTCACCTCCCCCGATACATATGATACCTCCACAGTGGATCACTGTTTCCTCCTACGATACACATGATACCTCCACAGTTGGACACTGCCGCCACTGATACACACGATACCTCCACAGTGGGACACTGTCGTCTCCGATAGACATGATACCTTAACAGAGGGAGACTGTCGCCTCCGATACACATGATACCTCCAGGTGGGTCACTGTCACCTTCGATATACATGATACCTCCGCAATGGGACATGATACCATCACAATGGGTCACTGTCACCTCCGATATACATGATACCTCCACAGCGGGTCACTATTACCTCCGATACACATGATACCTCCATAGCGGGTCACTTTCACCTCCTCCGATACACATGAAACCTCCACAGTGGGACACTGTCACCTTCCCCGATACACATGATACCTACGCAGTGGGTCACTGTCACCTCCTCTGATACACATGATACCTCCACATTGGGAAACTGTCACCTCCCCAAATACTCATAATACCTTCACAGCGGGTCACTGTCATCTCCTCCGATACACATGATACTTCCACAGTGGGAAACTTTCACCTCTCCCGATACACATAATACCTTTACTGTGGGACACTGTCACCTCCCCCGATACACATGATACCTACACAGAGGGTCACTGTCACCTCCTTTGATACACATGATACATCCGCAGTGGGTCACAATCACCTCCTCCAATACACAATATATCTCCACAGTGGGACACTGTCACCTCCGATACATAGGATTCCTCCGAAGTGGGTCACTGTCACCTCCTCCGATACACATGATACCTGTAAAGTGTGTCTCTGTCACCTCCTCCGATACATATGATACCTCAACATCAGGTCACTGTCACCTCCTCCGGTACACATGATACTCCCACAGTGGGTCACTGTCACCTCCTCCGATACACATGATACATCTACAATCGATCACTGTCACCTCCGATCCACAAGATAATTCCACAGTGGGACAATGTCACCTTCCCCGATATACATGACACCTCTGCAATGTGTCTCTGTCACCTCCTCCGATACATATGATACCTCAACAGCAGGTCACTGTCACCACCTTCGATACACGTGATCCATCCACAGTGGGTCAATTACCTCCGCAGTGGGTCACTGTCGCTTCCGATACACATGATACCTCCGCAGTTGGTAACTGTCACCTTCTCCAATACACATGATACCTCTGCAGAGAGTCACTGTCGCTTCCGATTCACATGATACCTCCACAACGAGACACTGTCACCTCCAATAAACATGATACCTGTACAGTTGGTCACAATCGCATCTGATACACATGATACATCCACAGTGGGACACTGTCGACTCCGATACATGATACCTCCATAGTGGGTCACTTTCGCACCCAATACACATGATACCTCTACAGTGGGACACTGTCACTTTTGATACACGATACCTCCACAGTGGGTCACTGTCAACTCAAATACACATGATACCTCCACAGTTGGGCACTGTCTCCTCTGGAAGACATGATACCTCCACAATGGGACACTGTCGCCTCTGATACAAATGTTACCTCCACAGTGGGACACTGTCGCCTCCGATACACATGAAACCTCCATAGTGGGTCACTGTCGCCTCCGATACACATGATACCTCCACAGTGGGTCAATGTCGCCTCTGATTCACATGATACCTCCACAGTGGGGCACTGTCTCCTCTGGAAGACATGATACCTCCACAGTGGGCGCTGTCGCCTCTGATACACATGATGCATCTATAGTGGGTCACTGTCGCCTCCGATACACATGATACCTCCACAGTGGGACACTGTCGCCTCTGATACTTATGATACTTCCACAGTGGGACACTGTCGTCTCCTATACAAATGATATCTCCACAGTTGGACACTGTCGCCTCCGATACACTAGAAACCTCCACAGCGGGTCACTGTTGCCTACGATACACATGATACTTCCACAGTGCGACACTGTCACCTCCTCCAATACACATGTTACCCCCACAGTTGGTCACTGTCACCTGCGATACACATGAAACCTCCACAGTGGGTCACTATTACCTCCGATACACATGATACCATCACAGCGGGTCACTATTACCTCTGATACACATGATACCTCCATAGCGGGACACTGTCTCCTCTTCCGATACACATGAAACCTCCAAAATGGGACACTGTCGCCTTTCCCGATACACATGAAACCTTTACAGTGGGTCACTGTCACATCCTCTGATACACATGATACATACACAGTGGGACACTTTCACCTCCCCCGATACATATAAAACCTTAACTGAGGATTACGGTCACCTCCTCCGATTCACAATATACCTCCACAGTTGGACACTGTCACCACTGATACACAGGATTCCTCCAAAGTGGGTCACTGTACCCTCCTCCGATACACATGATACCTGTCCAGTGTGTCTCTGTCACCTCCTCTGATATAGATGATATCTACACAGCGGGTCACTGTCACCTCCTCCGATACACATGATACTTCCATAGTGGGTCACTGTCACCTCCTCTGATCGATACACATGATACATCTACAGTTTATCACTGTCGCCTCTGATACACAAGATAATTACACAGTGGGACACTGTCGCCTCCAATACACATGATACCTCTACAGTTGGTCACTGTCGCATCTGATACACATGATACATCCACAGTGGGACACTGTCGCCTTCGATACACATGATACTTCCACATTGGGTCACTTTCCCTTCCAATTCACATGATACCTCCACAATGGGACACTGTTCCCTCTGATACACATCATACCTCACAGTGGGTCCCTTTCGCCTCCGATGCACATGATACCTCCACAGTTGGGCACTGTCGTCTCCGATATAAATGATATCTCCACAGTTGAGCACTGTCGCCCCCGATACACAAGATACCTCCACAGTGGAACACTGTCTCCTCCGATACACATTATACCTCCACAGTGGGACACTCTCTCCTCCGATGCATATGATACCTCCACAGTGGAACACTGTCGCCTCCGATACACAGTATACCTCCACAGTGGAAAACTCTCTCCTCCGATACATATGATACTTCCACAGTGTGACACTGTCGACTCCAATACACATGATACCTCCACAGTGGGGCAGTCTCTCCTCCGATACATATGATACCTCCACAGTTGGTCACTGTCGACTCCAATACACATGGTACCTCCACAGTGGGGCACTGTCTCCTCTGGAAGACATGATACTACCACAATGGGACACTGTCACCTCTGATACAAATGATACCTCCACAGTGGGACACTGTGGCCTGCGATACACATGATATCTCCGCAGTGGGGGCACTGTCTTCTCCGATACACATGATACCTCCACAGTGGGACACTGTCGCTTTTGATACATATGATATCTCCACAGTGGATCACTGTTTCCTCCGATACACAAGGTTACTGATTACGGCATTAAGTAAAAATAAAATCTACAATCGTATATGTCTGGGTAGATAGAGGAGACGTTTAAATTGATCGTTTTCACTTTACATTGAGGACTGAATACTTATTTGTAGCATTAGACAGGATTGGGTACAACAGCCAGCATCCAACAACAGCTTACGGTGCAACAATGTAGTTGCCTTGGTAGCTGAGCGGAGGAATTTCGATGACAAGGAACTTATAATATCACAAACTAGCAACCGTCAACAGTCTACATCTTCGCCTAGAATCAACGTAAAAGACACATCGATCATCATAGAACATAATCGACTAAGATTATAACCCTCTTTTCCGATTGTAACAATCAGTTTTTGTTATACTGAGGGATTTTATTACACTATGGGTTGCCACACTGTTAAAATACCATGCATCAACTATACCTAATATGTATTGTCCTAGTTTTCATATTGTTAACCAGTTTATGCCAAAGAAAAGTATACTGACGTCTTTGTTGCTTGCAAATTTTGCCATCAAAACGATGTCAGCACACGCTATTGCAATTTTAAAAGCACATGGCATGCATGGGGATGTTTATCCGCGTTTAATTCTCCCCAAAAGCAGTCCTTTCCGGTGCAAAAGGGACATGCCGCATAATAAGACCGGGTTGCTCTTCATAAAGAAGGTAATGTAAATTATAGTAATCGTAAATTGGAACTTGGAATTCAATCGTTTTACTTGGCATAAGGGGTAATTTTACATATTAGTAGTATTTAAAACACTTTGAGTTATTGTATACGTGAGTTCAATGGTACTGACAGTGACATGGTTTCTATATACACACCAAATCAAAACAAGCAATGTATTTTCGCGATATATATTATTGATCATGATATGGCAGTTTGAAGTTTCTTCGTTAAAAATAATTTCTCTGTTACTGTTTTATGTAGACAATTTATTGATGGTCTGTAAGGAAAATTAAATCATTGGAATTGCCTTTTTTTTGCTTTGTGAAACTGGTTGACAAACAGTTAAACTTCAGTGACAAAAAGTATATACAGTTGTATCACGTCTCCCAGTGTATATCCCTTGTACACCTAAAATGTGATATAAAATTTTATCGCGAATGCCATATAATAACAATATCTCAGACAGGGGCAAAGCTTCAGCTTCCGTCAGCATCGGCATTTGTTTACATTTCGTATGTGCAACTTTTTATTACTTTGCTAACTAAAGTAACTTTATTACTGTTTATCATTGATGTCATTATTTACATGGTTGACAAAGTTTTAGACTCGCTGTAATAGGTATGACCAGTTAATATTTTCTTGTATTTTAGATTGTATAAAAAAAACAATAATCATATTTTTATAGACATGTTGATGGTCTTCTGTTTCAGAAAATAAAACATAAATTTTATTGAAATATAAGGTTGTCCTCTATTTCAAGTATTTGCAGTTGTCACCATGATTTTATTGGGAAATGAGTAACCTCATGTTCAGTTTTCAAATTCTGCACATGTTGCGGCTATGCATAAAAAGAATATGCAATCTCTGTACAAGTAATAAAATGCTAACATCAGATAAATATAGGCCAGCCTATAGTCTGTATTAAATAAATTTGAGATTTCTAAAAAATAAAATCTACAAGGATGTGATTTTTCCTAAAAATTTTATCAGTGTTCTGTTCAATTTGCAATAGTTCTTATAAATACTGTAAATAACTTAAAAAGTAAACCAAATTTGAAAAAAAAAATCTAGAAATTACTTAAGAAGTCATTTTCTGGAACAAACTATAGAATCATAGTCTAGTTAATGGACACCAGGAAAAGTACCATTCTGCAACTTAATAGAAAGACATGTAAGGCACTCATGGCTATTTTCTTTTTGTGATTCATTTGAAGCTGAATGTTATTAAGCTTGTTTTAATCAACAGTTTGCTAGCTGGATTAATTTTTTACATGTGTGATTAGGAAACAACTCACCAGGTGAGAAAATAATAATTCCATTTTAACATTTTCTTAAGAGTGACTTAATTTTCTTTAATGAAAGATATTTTGTTATGCTTTATGCAATGTTTTAACTTCATTATGTCAACTTTTATTATAATTCAATAACAAGAAGCCAGGCCCAATTAGCTCAGTTGGTTACATGTCTGACTGTCAATCCAGGGGTTGTGAGTTCGAATCCCTGCCCAGTCTCAGTGATGATTAATTTACAACATTGTGTCTCATTATCATTCATCTCTCACCGCTCAGGGCTCAGTCGGTTACATGTCTAACTATCAATCCAGGGGTCACGAGTTCGAATCCCCACCCTGCAACAGTCTCCGTGATGATTGACATATGACATTGTGTCTCATTATCATTCATCTGTCACCACTGATTCAAGTTGGGAAAGTTATCAGTTACTTGCAGAGATGGGGTGTTCTCAAGTACTGGTTAACCTGTCAAAATCCCAGGAAACAGTGGTTAGATTAACTAAAAATGATGCTAAATATTCAATCAATCAATCAATAGCAAAATATCGCCTTTACTGAAAAATTGTTACAAAATTACCATCATTGCTCAATCTAGGTAGTAAAGTGTAATTATTAAAATCATTGATCTAGGATTGCAGTTAAGGGACTATCTCGGAATTTTCATTTAAAAACAGGGGATTCTCCAGATGAAAAGGAGGGTCATCCTAAACAATGATTAAGTAATGATAAAGATATGTTTGGTATAAAAAAATATTATCATTGAAAATTATATTTTTTTATACTAGTCCATGGCATTTATTTAGTTCAGTGTAAACTATGCAAGTAAAGTTTAAATTTATTTATTTAGCTAGATTGAGAAGAAATCTCAGCTAGTATGTAGAACCTGTAAGAGAACCAGTTACAACTCATAATCTCTTGGGTGAGCAGCTCACAAGCTGTCCACTGCACTACCCCACAGGTTTGCTGGCTATGTTGAAATAAAAAGTTCTCTGAAATTGCTTGCGCAGTTTAGTTAAAAATTTAAATGTTTCCAGGGTCATGATGCTCCTTTAGATGTATGAATTTTGTAGATGGCTGTTGTCCAGTGTCATGACCACCATTGATTTTGAAGTACTAAAATTAAATAATTTTTAACTGTAAAAGTTTGGGCCAGAGATTTCTCCTAACAGTGACTTAACATGTCTCTCCTAATTATTATCATAGTATCTCTCTCCCAAATTACAGAAAATGGGTGACGAAATACAAGATTTCTTTCAAACAGCTGTGCAGGTGGCAAAAGAAGCAGGGGAGGTAATAAGAAGTATTATAACTTCAATAATAACAATTATGATATTTTTATTAATAAATTATTAACAGGTTCAGTATCATGGTAATTTTATGATTGGACTGATCTCTTCAATTTCACCTATATATTTCAGGATAAATATCTTATATATAAAGAGTATAATATATCAATAGTACTACAGTAGGGTAAGAAAATGTTGAACCACTTACTTCTGTGGAATAATTTCAAATTACAAATATCAAGGAATTAGAGAGAACTTCTATAGTTCCTTGCAAATATACACCTTTACATGCATTTTTAAACTGCATTTCTGGACTTAAGTCATTAATTACTTTTTATTATGTTCATTTTAAAAAGAAACACACACAGTTATATGGTACTGTCCCTCCATCTGTCTGTCTATTTTTTAGGGCTTACAAATATAACTTTTGATGTTGTTTTTTTTATTCAGAACAGGATGATTATATCACTTAATGATTAATGCAGGAGTCTTGTCTGTAAACTTCCTTTGTCTACAATCTGTAAATCAAAAGGCATCTACAGCTGTAAAACAACTAAATTGAATGTTGATATCAATTTTGAAAAATCTTATACCCAAAAGTTCTGTCTTGTCCAACTATAAAATATGAGTGATTGAAGGGGAGTTAATTCAGTATAACACATAGAATGGCAATAACAAGATTTGTTGTTCTTGGAAATGGGAGACCAAAAATGAGGCTGAAAATATTATGGTTGATTAACTGTTACAACAGTTTTGTTTAATTAAACCAGCATTTGTAACTCTATTCCAACATAACACCAATTTAATATTTTGATACATTAAAACAAGGAATTATATTAGAGAAGGAAAGGCAATTGATTGAGATTTTGTGAATGTTTGCATATTCACGCAAAATCTTGCAATATCTTGTTTTCAATTATCTTAGCTGCCATTCATCTCAGGAATACAGATAAAAATTCTTACACTGCAGAATGAAATTGTCATCAAAACAAAGATTTGTGTTTATAATTGTTGAAGTACTTGTGATTACAAATTTGTATACTGCAGTTAAAAAAACGACAAATTACGATAAATTTTCCTTCAAACCTTAATATCTTTAATTCAAGATCATTTTGCGTGATCGAAACATGTTTAAACATCTAAGATTACATACAACTTACAGTTTATGTACAATAAATCAGTTGCCTGTGAATTATGAATGATTAATTTGCAAATTATAAATCCTTCATGTGCTGTTTCATCAAAATTTAATCAGGAGATGCAAGTTTCCTATCTTTCTATATACTGTAAGTCCTTAATTAAACCAGCATTTGTAACTCTATTCCAACATAACACCAATTTAATATTTTGATACATTAAAACCATTCTGTAGATATATCTGGTCTGTTGATCATAATCATAATTATTATTTAAATATTAGTGGCAAATTCATCTCTTTGGACTAGCACATGTATTTAAACTTATTTATTTTATTTCGATTGTGAAACAAGTTTTCACAACTAATGCAAATCATGCTCGAAGTCTTCCTGGTTAGAACCAGTACTAAGCATATGCAGAAAAGTGTCTTGCTCAAGGACACCACACATAGCCGTGGCAGAGGATCGAACCCACGACCCTCCGATCATTGGTTCGGTGCTCTGACACTGGACCACGCACTCCATATGTATTTTCCAACAGCATATAATAGTTTACTTTAATTGATGAGAATTTTTAAGGGGTTGGGGGAGGGGTATGGGTATCTGGGCTTTGATTTCAGTTGCTTTGATGCAGTGTTATTACTAAAATAGCTTTCAACTTGCTATTTTGTTCATGGCAACCATGATATCATTCATCTACAATGTAAGCTCAGTTTATTTGTTGCTTTGTCATTGAAAAACATGTTTAATGGCTGTACTATATGTTTTATTGTAGAGAGTGAAAACAGATTTCTACCAACACAAGAATGTTGAAGTAAAGGAGTGTTTTGCAGATCTTGTCACAGAGACAGACAAGGCTGTAGAAGATATGATTATGTCCAGATTCAGTGAAAAGTATCCAAGTCACAAGTAAGGTTTCCCGTAATCATAATGTGATTTTCTGCAAAATAAAAATTCTGTAAAAATGATATTGATTGTTTTTGATGTCACGCCCTTCCTTCCAGTACTGATTTTTTTTCATTACATTAATTAATTTGATATTGTAGAGTATTATATAGGTCTCACTACACAGTTGAATTTTGTTCTTTGTTCTATATAAAATAAGGTCTAGGATTTCCATGGTAAAAAAAGAATTCCACATGGAATTTTTTTTTTTGATTTTTTTTTCCATAGCAGGAATGTAACCCCACATAAAATGCACAATAACTGGTAGGTTGACCATGTTTTTTTTTTTTTAAAGATGGTGCAGTGACACCCTGAGATTTTTTGAAAAAAGAAGTCCTCAAATGCTCATAAATACATGCATATGTTGAAATCCTATAAAAGTCACTTTTTTAACACCAGTGATGTCATTTTGCAGTATATGCTATACCAACTTTTGCTCTACTCATCTGCAGCAAGAAATCACAAGTACTACATGTATGAACAATTTTGAAAATATTTAAAAATCAAATTACATAGGCCCTGTTTTTAAGCATAAGGATCATGTTACAGTGGGGAAAAAGGACGTAACTGCGTAGTGATGTGTATAGATTTGGTGTCCTTTATGGGCAGGTAGTAAATATTTCCTTCTACATGCTGGACATTGTGATTGAGGTAACTTATAGTGTTACCTGACTGATACTTCCATCTGAGTCATGAAGTGCGTAAAAATATGCCTCATTCATAATTACCACATTTAAAAAATCGTTCAACTCGAGATCTCACAAGTTCCCGATGTATGAGTTATTATAGATGTTAAAAAATCGAGAGTATAAGTAAGTGTTTGGTTTCGATCATTTTTGTTATTGTCATTATTTATACTGTAGCAAGGCCTGGTTAGCATGATAGGTAGCGCATCTGATAGTCAGACCAGGGGTCATGAGTTTCAATCCCAGCACGGACACAGTCTCCTTGATGATTGATATAAAACATAACATCACATTGTTATTCGTCTCTTAATGCTGATTCAAGTGGGAAAGTTACATGTTTTCTTGCGAAGATGGATGTGCTTGAGTACTGACTAACCTTCCAGGATCCAAGGAAAGAGTGGTTAGGTTACATGCAATTGATCATCTGTTAGCCCTTGATGGCATAAAACTGATGCTGGTAGTCAAGCAAATAATTGTACTGTAACCAGGATTTTCGGTGGCCAAAGATCTTAAAACTGCTGTCTGACCTCATAAGTAATTCATAATATAAAAACATGTGTGAGTGATCTACTTGAGGGACAGTTTGACAGTCGTGGTTTTGCTTGGGTTCACATATAGTATATGTTCAATTAAGACATTTTTACTGAACCACTTGCAAATACAACTTCATTATTCTATATGACATCTCCATCATGTCTAATGCTTTAAAATGTCTTGAAATTCCATCACAGTGCAAAGAAATAGAACTGTTATGCAGTATTTGAATATACATGTATACCTGTGATTATTTACATGTATATACATATATTTTAATGAAAATAGATGACTACTGTTTTATAATTATGTATAATTATTGAGTGTAGATTGAAGCTCTTAGCAAAACTTGATTGATGGAACCTTAACACTTAAACCACTGTGTATATTGCAATTGCAGATTTATTGGTGAAGAGACCGTGGCTGGTGGTGGTAAATGCGAGTTGACAGATGACCCGACGTGGATTGTAGACCCCATAGATGGTACTTCTAACTTTGTGCACAGGTACCAATTCTTCTTCTGATTTTTCTAGATGGAGCTACTCTGCTTCTGTGCTGCTTAAAATCGCTGGTTCAAATGTTGTTGCACTCAGTTCAACTTGCAACTGGGAGTCTTCTCATGGTCAGGGCAGTTCAGATAGCAGGTGCTTGTCTGAGTTGATTGTCTATCCATGTTTGATTATTTCTATGTCCTGTCACTGTATGTTGAAGAGCATTATGTTACACTTACCCTCTCAGACTGTAATTCTGCAATGGATGGTTTCATTTTAATACTATGTCAAGGCCAAGGTCACTGTTACGGTCAGAGGTCACATCTCGTCAGGATTTTGACTCTGCAGTTGATTGACTGATGTTAAAAATATCAGGCTGATCTCTTTAGCACATGAATGTGATGTGTCGTGAATATCTTGTACCATCCCAAGGGTAAAGTTTCTGGGAATATAAGTGTAAAATCTCTCTAAAACTGGTGGATATTCAGATTTTAAAAATAAAAGACGGGAATAGTCAGCACATGAACATCTTCTACCATTCCAATGTCAAAGTAGACAAAGGTTATAGTTAACTTCAAGACTGTACTTCCGCAGTTGTTGACCTAATTTTTAAAAGGTTTGAAGATGTGTCCTATACAATTCCCAGGATTGAAAATGCTTTAAAAAAAAAAAAGTCACCTAGCTGGTACACCTGTATCCTATGGACTGACTTGTTTCTAGTTCTTTGATATAGTAGAATAAGTTCAAACTTGCTTTCTACATACAGTAAAACTTATTTTAAGCAGCCACCTGTTTTAAGCAGTCACATTTGCTATTTCCCATTTCAATGCTTTCAGCACATATTAACCTATATTAAGCAACAACCTGTCTTAAAAGGCCTCTTTTGTTCCTTCCCTTGACAGGTTGCTTAAGACAGGGTTGACTGTAATTTCATCTTTAATTGGTAGTTCTTACATGTTAGAACATTGACATACAATATCATGCGTGTCAAAACAGACTGCCATTCTCACTAAGTAACATTGATTGATAAGTTCAGCTACATGTAAGTGATGATGATAAGTGCATGCAGCCAGACGGACGGGCAGGCATGCATCTACTGCTATGACAAGGCTCCTCCCCCTCTCTCTGCTGACCACATGGCTGGCCGAAGATTCACATTGTTGCAATTTTTGAACAAGTTCATTTTCTTGTTAAAATACAAGTTGTTTGTTCCTAGCCAGCCTCCATCTGAAATCGTTTATACAGCAGGCTGAGTTGTTCAAAGCTCTGTTAATTTAACACTCTGTTAGTTGAAATCTTGTATGTTCAATATCTTTAATATCTTAAAAGTTTTCATATCAGATACTGTTGGTTATAGAAGTAGAATGACATTTTGTTATGATTGTCGCTACTTTGTTACCTTGAATGCATTAAATCTTAAAAAAACATGAATCAAAAATTCATCTTAACGAGGAGTTGAGCTACAAGTGCTTTGAACAACTGGGCCCTATGTCTTTTTTGTACATTTTAATATTTATACTTGAAGACTACAAAGTGAGTTTTGTTATCTTACGTACAAAGCATGATGGGTTCTTAGGGATTGCTTTGTCTGTTGTCATTTTCTTTCAAATTTTTGTTTCTATTGATTTACCTTGGTCTACATGTACTTTAAATATAGTGTACTTATGAGTTGCTTAATTATTTATTTATAGTAACAGTCTATAAAATAGAGTTACCGGAGCGTACATAATGGTACGTTGTCTCATGCATGCTTAATACCTAGAAAATAATCTTTTAAGTTTTAAAGATAGCCGAATACTCGATTCTCACTTGATACCTCATGGATTTATATACTTGACCTGCTTGATACCACATACAGTTGTTACCTGATAACACATACATCAGTATTATGTTTACTTGATACCATATTTAATATGATGCTTACATCTTACCACATATTCATACATTAGCAAAGTGCTTACTCGATATCACATACATTAGCAAAGTGCTTACTCGATATCACATACATTAGCAAAGTGCTTACTCGATATCACATACATTAGGCTAGCAAAGTGCTTAATCGATATCACATACATTAGCAAAGTGCTTACTCGATATCACATACATTAGGCTAGCAAAGTGCTTACTCGATATCACATACATTAGCAAAGTGCTTACTTGATATCACATACATTAGGCTAGCAAAGTGCTTACTCGATATCACATACATTAGCAAAGTGCTTACTCGATATCACATACATTAGGCTATCAAAGTGCTTACTCGATATCACATACATTAGCAAAGTGCTTACTCGATATCATATGCATTAGTAAAGTTCTTATTTATTATAGTAACTCATTAATTATCATTTTTAAAATAGTTTAATCGAATATTATTGGATCAATGAAGTTAATTCATTAGGTTAGTAAATTGGAAAATATAATAATAATATTGACTTGTATGTAATTAGGCAAACAGCCCGCATTCATGGGAGTTTAATGGTCATATACGTCGTACACAAGAATTAATTTTGTACTGTTCTACATATAGAGACGTGCACTTTTGGAACACTGGATACATTACCAATGGTTCTAAAAGTGCCTTGTTCCCATAGATAGTCCTCTTTTGGTCCAAATACACAGAAAAAAACATGGGGTTGACCAGATTGCTTTTTCACAATTTCGATGGTTTGATGGCACCTTTTCATTTTTGACAGTTCTGCCCATTTGATGCAGTGTGTCACTACGTATCTTTTAACTGTTATAGCAGCATCAAACTGTTCCCAATGTCATCAAAATTTTGCAGAAATCATAAAAATGTTCCAATGTTCCATTATGCACAAAGAAATATGACATTTTTTGCATTTTAAACAAAAAAATTGCCCAACCACTTTACACAGCTCTAATTTCTTTGGGGTAAGAATCTTGCTACCGTCATGTAAGGGAGGTAATTCTTGAGTGAGACCTTGAAGATGAGTGACAGCCTTCAAAAATATAGAGTAAACAGGTCTAAAAATAGAGATGTGAACTTGTTTTATGTATATCTGTGCATGACCAACGTGACTTGTATATGAATTAGCTGTCACTTTTATGTCAATTAGTGGGCAGTAGTTTCAGTTTGGGTTTTGGAGTGGGACAGAGAAGTTTGAGTTTTGGAGTGGAGGAGTGAGGACTAGAATGTAGTTGAGAGCTGTTTAGGCAGGATGGTTGGGTTTTGAGTAGGAACAGTTTTGGATGGGAGAGGCAGAACAGTTGGACTAAGATGGGAGACTTGCTTGAAATATGTTTAGAAGTGTTTATATGTGTTGATAGAATCCATTAAAGTTTAAACAAAATATGTAATAATGTAGAATAAAATATACTGAAAAGGAACTGCGCTTTATGCTAATTTGTGTGTGATTTTTGAACACTTACTCCATACCACATGTATTTGTAAAGCGCTTACTCGATGCAACATGTATTGGTAAAGTGCTTACTCGATACCACATGCATTGGTAAAGTGTTTACTTGATACCACTTGCATTGGTAAAGTGCTTACTGGATACACCATGCATTGGTAAAGTGTTTACTTGATACTACTTGCATTGGTAAAGTGCTTACTCAATACCACATGCATTGGTAAAGTGTTTACTCGATACCACGTGCATTAGTAAAGTGTTTACTTGATACCACTTGCATTGGTAAAGTGCTTACTGGATACACCATGCATTGGTAAAGTGCTTACTCGATACCACATGCATTGGTAAAGTGCTTACTCGATACCACATGCATTAGTAAAATGCACTGCTTATTTGATACCACATGCATTGGTAAAGTGCTTACTCGATACCACGTGCATTGGTAAAGTGCTTACTCAATACCATGTGCATTGGTAAAGTGCTTACTCGATACCACGTGCATTGGTAAAGTGCTTACTCGATACCACATGCATTAGTAAAATGCACTGCTTATTTGATACCACAAGTATTGGTATGGCTTTTACTTCATACCTTAATGTGTACTTCATACTGCATGTGAATTAAGATAGCTTTGCAGGATCCTGGAAATCATTACCATTTGTTTTGCTCTTGCAGGATACCACATACATGCATATCTATAGGACTGGCTGTGAAGAAGAAGGTAAATGTTCAATAGATGATAATTTTAATAAATAATTCATGCACATACAATCAGGAATTGAATAAACTATTGAAACTGTAATTGTATTATAAAGTTATTACCCAGTTTGGTCTGGTCAGCTCAGTCTAAAGGCGCATGATTGTCTATCTAGGGGATGTGATTTTGAATCCCTGTCTGACCACTGTCTCCTTGATTATTGATATATGACATGCGTCTCATTGTCATTCTCACATCATTGATTAATGTGGGAAAGTTTCATTGATTTGTTATATCGTCTCATCTATAGATTTTTTTTATGTCTGTTATCTCAAGACACAATCTGCCAATTAACACTCGAATCGTTAACATAAAAAAAGTTACATGGATAAGAAATGACTGCAGCAAACAGAACATGGCTAGATTTATGGATGGAGCATGGCTCCAGAAAAAAACCCACAACATGCTGGCTGAGTATGTACTAGGTGAAGTTAGTGCATGAAGACTGAAACTTCATCTTTTCATGCATTGTAAAATTCTGAAACTCTCACCAGTTATACAATGTGTTGTAAAGTATTTGGAATTGTATTTTAATATACGTGTACAAGTAATGTAAGACAGTAAATATGTTGTACATGACTGTGTGTGTTTGTACTTGTAGATAGTTCTGGGTGTTGTAAACTGTCCTATTGTTGGTGACATGTATACCGCCGTGAAAGGTCAAGGGGCTCAGTGCAATGGAAAAAAGCTTTCAGTGTCATGCATAAAAGGTTTGTAACTTTTTTGTGTAACACTTAACTAAATTCAGAAGATTGATGTTAGAGGTAAAAGTACAATATTGCTATTATATATGTAAGCTTAAGTTATATAATCATATTTATAATATATCAAATTTGGTATTTCAAACAATTAGATTTATGTTTTAAATCTGAGAATAAGTAAGCAATATTTGTAGATATTTGTTTACTAAAAGGATAAAGAAACGCAGGGTAACAAAATATGCGTAAAATTACGAAAACCATTCAGAAGAGTATCTTGGTCACTGTGCACTCAAACCCGTGCCTGTAGTTACTCAACCCTGTTATATACTGTGCCACATAGAGAAAGTGATAAAAAGCAAAAGACACGTACAGAATAATGATGACAAGTTTGTCAACACATATTTCATACCACTTGATACTGTTGAGGTATTCACATCACTTTCCGTTATTTACAGTCAAATTGAATCTCTTGCAATCATGGTACGGCTGACGGAAGTTCAGAGGGGTCAGGCTATTGCATTGCAATGCAAGGTCAAAGGCAACAACAGGTTGCTATGCAGTTTGGTGTGAATGTTTCCACCATAGAATGTCTTGTCCGTTGTCTGAGAGACACTGGAAGGGTTGCTGACCGACCGACGAGATACTAACGAGTCAGTCAGTTTCACTTTGCGACATTTGGGGGTATCGTAAAATGTGCTTCAATTACTCATGAATAATCAGTCAAAAACTAATGAAATTTTGATAATTTGTTGATTAAAGATGGGTTTTTTATACTTATATAAAAATATTGCATATAACAATCAAATACATTACATTTGATCACCTCAAATATTTACCCTGCGTTTCTTTATCCTTTCAGTATATAATGAAAATATCACAGCTTAAAATTAGCAAACTTAGAAATAACAATAGAAGTACTGGTTTCAGTAATAAAAAGTAACAGCAACCTATCATTTTCTAAATGTCTAACAGATCTGGCTGGGCATTTTAATTGTTTATTTTGTACCAAACACTTTTTTCTATACATTGTGTATTGCAAAACCAGATCTATTGATAAACATGTGACAGTGTCAATAATGTGACCACTAGAACGGTTAACATTACAATGATATCAAATGTCATATTATAAAGACTGTCATCTGCTTGGGCAGTCAACAGTACAATAATGTCATATTATAAAGACTGTCATCTGCTGGAGCAGTCAACAGTTTTATAATGTCATACTATAAAGACTCCCCAGCTGAAGATGTCAACAGTACAATGATGTCATATTATAAAGACTGTCACCTGTTTGAGCAGTCAACAGTACAATAATGTCATATTATAAAGACTGTCATCTGCTGGAGCAGTCAACAGTATTATAATGTCATACTATAAAGACTCCCCAGCTGAAGATGTCAACAGTACAATGATGTCATATTATAAAGACTGTCACTTGTTTGAGCAGTCAACAGTACAATAATGTCATATTATAAAGACTGTCACCTGTTTTAGCAGTCAACAGTACAATAATGTCATATTATAAAGACTATTACTTGCTGGCGATGTCAACAGTACAATGATGTCATATTATAAAGACTCTAGCTGAAGATGTCAACAGTACAATGATGTCATATTATAAAGACTCAAGCTTGAGCAGTCAACAGTACAGTGATGTCATATTATAAAGACTGTCATCTGCTGGAGCAGTCCATAGTACAATAATGTATTATTATAAACACTGTCACCTGCTGAAACAGTCAACAGTAAAATGATGTAATATCATAAAGATAATCACCTACTGGAGCATTCAACAGTAAAATGATGTCATATTATAAAGACTGTCACCTGCTGAAGCATTCAACAGTAAAATGATGTCACATCATAAAGATTGTCACCTGCTGGAGCAGTCAGCAGTACAATGATGTCACTTTATAAAGACTGTCACCTGCTGGAGCAGTCAGCAGTACAATGATGTCACTTTATAAAGACTGTCACCTGCTGGAGCAGTCAGCAGTACAATGATGTCACTTTATAAAGACTGTCACCTGCTGAAACAGTCAACAGTACAATGATGTTATATTATAAAGACTGTCACCTGCTGAAGCATTCAACAGTAAAATGATGTCACATCATAAAGATTGTCACCTGCTGGAGCAGTCAGCAGTACAATGATGTCACTTTATAAAGACTGTCACCTGCTGGAGCAGTCAGCAGTACAATGATGTCACTTTATAAAGACTGTCACCTGCTGGAGCAGTCAGCAGTACAATGATGTCACTTTATAAAGACTGTCACCTGCTGGAGCAGTCAGCAGTACAATGATGTCACTTTATAAAGACTGTCACCTGCTGAAACAGTCAACAGTAAATGATGTCATATTATAAAGACTGTCACCTGCTGAAACAGTCAACAGTACAATGATGTCATACTTCAAAGACTCACCTGCTGAAGCAGTCAACTGTAAAATGATGTCATGTCATAAAGACTGTCACCTGCTGAAGCAGTCAACAGTAAAATGATGTCATATTATAAAGACTTGCCCACTGGAGATGTCAATAGTGCAATAATGTCATATTATAAAGACTGTTACAAGCCTTGAGTTTGAATCTCCATCTGGCGACAGCCTCTATGTTGATTGATTTATGTTACTGCCTGACATTGTAATTCATCTCTCACCACTGATTTATGTGGGAAAGTTATCAGATCGAGTATTGGTACACCTTCCAAGATATCTGGAAACAGTGGTTAGATTTTCAGATTTCCTGTTAACCTTTGACGGCATAAATGTTATGATCAATATTCATACAAGACACAGATAATGTGTGATATCACACTGGTTTCTTGTTGAAGAATATAAAATATATTGAATAACAGTTAAACTACTGCAACTGTGGTCTAGCGGAAGAACATATATCTCACATGTGAAAGGCTGTTGGTTCAATCCCTGACCGGGTCATACCAAATACTTGAAAAATGGTTCTAGAATCTTCCTCACGCTCAGCATTTAGAGGATCCTGTTGACCTGGTTTCAGTATAATGTGACTGGCTGGGGTATCATACTATATGTCTATGGCATGATACTCCATTGTAGTATCAGTCAGAATGCTGTCTCAAGAGAACACCATCCCGATATGACTGAAAAATTGTTGAAAACGATGCTAAACACTATACAAACATATAGAAATTTGGTTTACTTTCAGATCTCAGTAGTAGCGCTGTTATTGTTGAGGGAGGTAATTCTAGGGTAGAGACAGTTCTTCAAACCAAAATGGAAAATATGAAAAAAATCATAGAAAATTCTCATGGGTAAGTTTTAAAACAGTGTGTATGTGACTGACTTTTCCCTGAGAAAAATATTTATTTGGAAAATTCACAATTTTGCATATTTTAATTATTCAATGGAGTTTAAGCTGTGAGAGGTTAGTGATGTTGAGATAGTCCCTTTGACCACTCGGCAAAGAGAATCCTTGGGGTTATGTCCCTTTGACCA
Organism: Panopea generosa; assembly: GCA_029582155.1. Classification (NCBI taxonomy): domain Eukaryota; kingdom Metazoa; phylum Mollusca; class Bivalvia; order Adapedonta; family Hiatellidae; genus Panopea; species Panopea generosa. The sequence goes on along the minus strand of CM055900.1, from coordinate 54,656,750 downwards.
CTCGGCAAAGAGAATCCTTGGGGTTATGTCCCTTTGACCACTCGGCAAAGAGAATCCTTGGGGTTATGTCCCTTTGACCACTCAGCAATGAGAATTCTTGGGGTTAAGTCTCTTTGACCACTCAGCAAAGATAATCCTTGGGGTAAAGGCCCTTTGACCACTCGGCAATAAGATAATCCTTGGGGTTAAGACTCTTTGACCACTCAGCAAAGAGAGTGCTTGAGGTTAAGTCCCTTTGACCACTCTGCAAAGAGAGACCTTGGGGTTATGTCCCTTTGACCGCTCGACAAAGAGAATCCTTGGGGTTAAGTCCCTTTGACCGCTCCGCAAAGAGAATCCTTGGGGTTAAGTCGAGAATCCTTAGAGTTGAGTCCTTTTGACCGCTCTGCAAAGAGAATCCTTTGGGATATGTCCTTTTGACCGCTGAGCAAAGAGAATTTTTAGGGTTAAGTCGAGAATCCTTGGGGTTAAGTCCCTTTGACCACTCGGCAAAGAGAATCCTTCGGGTTAAGTCCCTTTGATCACTCGGCAAAGATAATCCATGGGGTAATGTCCCTTTGACCTTTCGGCAAAGAGAATCTTTGGGGTTATGTCCCTTTGACCGTTCGGCAAAGAGAATCCTTGAGGTTAAGTCGAGAATCCTTGGGTTTTAAGTCCTTTTGACAGCTCGGCAAATAGAATTCTTTGGGATACCGGTAAGTCCTTTTGACTGCTTGGCAAAGAGAATCTTTTGGGTTAAGACAAGAATCCTTGGGGTTAAGTCCCTTTGACCGCTTGGCAAAGAGAATACTTGTGGTTTAGTCCCTTTGACCACCCTTGGGGTTTGAAATGTACAGGACTGGTTCATATGTATATATACTTTTTTTAAAATGCTTTTAAAAATGCAATTATGGGTATTGTATCAATCAAGATATAACATGTATGACAGATAAACAAAAACAAAACTTTTTTAACTTGGTTTTCAATTTTATTCCAACAGACACAAATTAAACTAATTAATTGTGGTTGACAGCGATTTAATTGGACACTCCCAAATGTTCAAAATATTTTTTAAAAAATGCATTTTTAAAGATATTACGTATATTATTAAGAAAAAGAATTTCATGACATTTGCTTGCAGAATCAGGGCATATGGTTCCGCAGCCATGAATATGTGTATGGTAGCACAAGGGAGCCATGAGGCGTATGTAGAACATGGTATACATGTTTGGGATATAGCGGCTGGAAAGATAATAGTTGAAGAGGCAGGAGGTGTGGTTGTAGATCCATCTTGTAAGTAACAGAGGCATCTCTAGATTTATAACATCACGTGTGCAGGGGCGGATCCAAGATTTTAGATTTGGGGGGATTTAGGGGGTGTTACGCAAAATCTAAACAGGCACACATGTTTTTCAGTAGAAATATAGTGAAATTTAACAAAATATGGGAGTTCAGTGGGAGGGGGAATCTGCTTTTCAACACTACATGATCAATGTACAGTTCATTCTGCATAAGCAGTAACCTCTGTTAAACAGCAACTTGTTGTAAGCAGACATATTTGCTATTTCTCATTTCTAAGCTTTTAAAGCAAATTAACCTGTATTAAGTAACAACCTGTCTTAAAAAGTCACATTTGCTTCTTCCCTTATTTGCTGCTAAAGACAGCTTTAACTATACATGTATCATGTTGATGATGATAATGATGCCAATAGTAATGAAACAACTTTGTCTTTCTATGATTATCTGACATTTCTTTCTGGAAACGTAACTCACAAACTGCTCAACATACTTGCTGAAACTTTGTACATTGTAAGAGGGTAATTAGAGGAAATGCAGAGATCAGGAACAGATACTCTAGGTGTATTATGAACAAATTATACACCTTCATACTTTTTAGTTATTTATTTGTCTGTTACAGATGAGTCTTCTAGTAAGCTAAGTGTCCATTTCAGGTTCTCCAAAAGTATTTGTTGTTTCAAGTTTCAATGGATTCATGGCCACATTTCTTTCTGTTTTTTAACTTGAGTATGCATAGAATAAGGTGGCTATTGTACTCGCTTCAGTGTTGTCTTAGCAAAAGTTTTTTTATCAGATAAATTATCTATGCAACCATTCATTTGAACAGGTTAACATTTTTGAGCAGGTACATATTTCAATAAACCTATTATTGCATATAAATATTTGTTCAACATCATTTAGGAAATTCAAATGACAAGAACCATAACTCTTGTTTGCCTTTTAACAGAATTATGGCTCTTTTAGGTTTAGAAATTTTGAACTTAGAAAATTTGGTTACATTTTTTTAGCAGGTTAAAGTTTTTGTGTTGGTACATATTTCAACAACCTATCATTGGACATGAATGAAACTTCACATGTATGTTCAGCATCATCTAGGAAACTCACAGAGACAAGAACCATAACTCTTGAATATAATTTGGTAGAATTATTGCTCTTATAGGTTTAGAAATTTTGTTGGAGTGTTTTCGTAGGCTAAAGTTTGTAGTACAATTGCAATGCATTGAGCTAAGAAGTTTTAAAAATAGGGTTAGTTTGTGGTCATCTTTCATTTTCATGAATGGGTATTAGGCTGTGATAAACTGTGCATGCTGGCACAATATTGTTTTAACTATAGACCCATTTTCATGAACTGGTATCTATAAATTGCCCTATGATGTGAATTTAGTGCATATTGTATATGTAAAACATTGATAAACTACTCTTGAAACAGAAGATCATCTCAACTATGGCTTACACTATATTTCAAATTATTGCTTGAGCTATTTCAAATAATGTATAATTACATGTAGTATTACTTTATATGCCTGACCAACTTATATTATTCTAATCCTGCAATTGTAATATTTAGGGTTATTATATGAACATGGCAGCACCTTAAGTTAGGTATTGACACACCTATTGCGTTATTTCCTAGTGATGATTAATGAATTTATAAAGCTATTTTAAAGTTTGAATTACAAATGTAACTTAATGCTAAATTAAACATTGTTATGGGAATATGGGCCATCCATTCATTTTATTATTTTCAAAAAAAAAATATGCTGATAATGAAAATACAAATTGTCATTGAAATATTTTGTTTGTTTAGTTTTAACAGACAAGCAATAATTATAGCTTAAGTTTACCGTCCCTGAGTTTTTATATTAATTGTCTTCCATTTGGTACTTATTTCCTGTAATAGCTGTTGTTTTAGAACAGCATTGAAATAGTCAAGTGCACTGTTCCTCTGACAGCTTTTGTTTTCATAATGATTGTTTGAAAGAAAGGCATCTGTTGACTTATGATGTTTAATGATATTTCTTATTTTGTTTCAATTATTACAAAGTATATCCCTATTGGTGTGTGATTTCCTAAAAATAAAATTATTATCTTTTGACAAATTTTGAGCATTTAATTTTGAAAGTACAATAATTGTCAGTGAAATTCAACCATCACAATTTTTATTTTATTTTAGAAGATTATAACAGTTTCAAATAAATTGTTTCCTATATTTCAGTTGAGCCAGTCGACATCTGCAGCAGACGTGTTCTAGCAGCTTGCAACAAAAATGTTGCTGAACAGTTGTCCAAAGTAGTAGTGAATATAACTCTTGAGAGAGACTAGCTGCACTGCTAATTATATACATGCAAGGCACTTGCACTTTTTCATTGCCTCTGCCTGATTTTGATCATTACACTTTTAAAAAATTGTTCATAGGGAACTACAGCCAAATCTGTCTTAAGCAGCCAATTATGGAAATTAGCAAAAGTGGTCTTTTAAGACAGGTTGTTGCTTTATACAGGTTAATTTGCTTTGAAAGTATAGAAATTGGAAATAGAAAATATGGCTGCTTAAGACAAGTGGCTGCTTAATAGAGGTGGCCGCTTACACAGGTTTGACTGTATTTACATAAACATGCATGCACATACAGAGAAACAGGTAGACCTGCAAGAGAATTTAGCAGACATGTATAAGCAGTGAAAGCTGTATGTGTAATAGTTAAGACTTACATGTAGTTTATTTTTTAAGAGAAACAGTCTTGTGTTGTCAAAAAAAAATGCAAAACTTGTACAAGTTGTCAAGAGGAACAGTAAAACTTATATAAGTTTCCAAGAAGAACAGCAAACCTTGTACAAGTTGTCAAGAGGAACAGCAAAACTTGTACAAGTTGCCAAGAGGAACAGCAAAACTTGTACAAGTTGCAAAGAGGAACAGCAAAACTTGTACAAGTAGCCAAGAGGAACAGCAAAACTTGTACAAGTAGCCAAGAGGAACAGCAAAACTTGTACAAGTAGCCAAGAGGAACCACTAAAGCTTGCTGTATTGTTTGCTATTAAAGAGAAACAGTATTTAAATAATACATTCTATTGACAGTGAAAATAATAATGTTCACCTGAGGGAATTGCTGTCAGCTGAGAGAGGGTAACAGTGTAGTTCATGGTATTATTTACTGTTACTTGCTGACATTACTGTAATGTTAGGTCAAATTATAAAACATGTAATAGATGTCAAGAAATTTTCTAAATTATGCTGCAGTAGTTATCAAGAAGAAAGGTAAACAAAAATTTGGTGTGAAGCTGTCTCTGTTGAAAGCCGCACACCTTAACTTATGTAACTTAGTGTATCTCTTTGTTACCAGTTAATAACCTGTCTGATGGTAATTCCATTAGCAGAAGATGAAGTATCATCTTTTCATATGGGCACATGTTCCACACAAAAGTTCAAACATGAATGACAATGTAACACCAACACCTGTTTAAAGACTTTTACAGGCAGACAAAGAATTTTGCAGAACATTTTACAAATTTCATACAGATTCATTTATTTTCTACAAAACAATCAAGTATTATTATATTTGTTGAATGTTGTATGTTATATAATATATTTTAGTATTTATATTTTTATTATGCTCAAAGGTAACCTTAATAGTCAACTGTGTATCCATTGTCTTTCTTGCTTTGCACACTTTCCATTGGCTATACATGAATAACCAGTTCATTGAATTTCATCCAGACTTGAATAGTATGTGTAGTTATTCAACTCTTTGATTAATATTTTAGTCAGGTCTAGTAAGTTCAGTGGGTAAGCGACTGACTGTCCATCTAGAGGTCATAAGTTCGAATCCATGCCCAATAACAGTCTCTGTGATGAATTGTCATGAATCTTGTTCTACAGTCAATAGTTTCCCACCTCTAAGATGCCCTGATTATCTTGTTTTAATGGGACATTATAATGCAATGATGTTGTTTATATGTTTAATTTATACTTCAAGTAAATTGTTGATCATTATTCTATTTGTTACAGTCATATCCATTTATGCATGCATACATGTTTTTTAATTACATCTTATGTTGTTATAGAATATATCAGTAGTTTAAAGGGAGTATAATTGTTAGGAAAAGTGCTATGAATGTCTTAAAAAAATAGAATTATTTTAAAAAATAGATAAAAGCATTTCATTATCATTAAGACATATAATCCAAATTATTTGGTATGTCAAATCCAACAAAACGTGACATAATCACTATTCAAACTGGTGTACAAAACTTGAAACGAAATAGACAGCACTCAAATACCTTCACATTGACATTCGGTCTCTGTAAACCTGTATAACGGATCATACTGAAATCAAAATGTAACCATGTGACTCATTTATTACGTCACAAACTATGTTGTGATTTTAAGCGGGAAATCCATTTTAGTCTAACCTAGGCGTGTAATCCAAGTTAGAAAATCCCTTTTCAATATATTATTTTTGCATATTTAAACAGATGTGAGAAAGTTTCCATTTACTTGCTGAAGGACGGTGATTGTACTCAGTCTGACTCCATCTGAGAGGTCTTCCTCCACTAGTAAAACTGGATATGCCATATATAACCTGAAATGTGTTGAAAATAGCGTTGAAACCCATTCACAAAATAATAAAAAATAAAATAACAGCAGCAAACACAATTTGGGGGAACAATGTAGTTAAATCGTTTTAACCCTTTATTTCATATAGACACCTTTGGACACCTAATATAGACACTTCTAATATAGAAGGTTTTTGAATTATTGGGTGAATTTTGTTTATATTAACTGACAGAGTGGAAAACAGTGCAGGAAGTGTTTAGATTGCTCGTTACGAGCAATCTGAACTCTTCCTGCACTGTTGTCAAAGGCCTGTGATTGGTGCGGGAAAACGCGTATCTATGGAGTAAAGGGTTAACGTGGTTAATAATCACCTTCAGTACAATAATAAAGCGAAAGTATGTGTATTGTTTTTATTTATATTGAAATATTAATAAAACGAAACATTTCTTTAAATATTCGTGGTTGTGTTGTTATTAAAATAACCAGTAATTGTAAACCAGAGTGAAAAAGACTCGAGACGAATTGAACGAGAAAGTAAAGATCTAACACACTACAAAATGTATACACCTAAATCGAGGATTTACATGTGCGAGGATGCCATTTCCTGCGTTTTCCTGCATTTCAGAACTTATTTTGACCATTTGGAGGTATTGATTTTGGATACATTTTTTTAATCTCCAGACCAAAAAATCTGAGTTTTCATAAATACCAAACGACAACAAAAGCACAAAATTCACAAATACATCGTATTTATTAGATCTTTATTCCCAATTTTTTTTTTGCCCAAAAAATGAGTTTATACATTATGCAAGTGTCATGCAATGCGTGTTTATGCATGTAGAGCCACATAAATCTATTTTAAACTGTGTAACATAAGTCTTTAAATCAATTCTTTGAGACTGAAATTCAAAACCTTTAATAAGTATAAGACTAAGCATTCATCAGCGTCTATCGGATAACAAATTGTGACAATTTGCTAATTATTAGTCGAATATTGATTACTGATGTTATCGTAGACGTTCAAATACAGCAATAGTTCATATAGTCATTTTAGTAAATTTCTCAAATGTATTATGATTAAAATGAAATGTGATAAATTATGTTCCTCAAAACAATATTAACCATAACTGAATTGGGTTTTACGGCACACTCTTACACTATACGGCGATACAAACAGAACTGAACATTTTTGTCTCGCATCTTATTCACATCGAGATAAAAATCATGGGATATGGAACCAAGACTTTCATCTTCAAAGAGTTGCAGTTCATTCCAAGTTTTTAAACCCTATCAGTCGACTTTAGTTTAAACAATGTTTTATTCACAATATACATGGTAGTCGTACATTCAACAGATTAAGCAACAAGCGGGAGGGATTCAGAAGAAAGCTATAATAACTGAATGTAATTATGTACCTGTTTTTTTACAATGATGCAATACTTCAGGCAGTGGATCATGTTCCATTCCAAATTGGGCACCTCCGATTCAACACAGGGCATAAAATCTAATACAAGCGTTGCTAAACGTATCTCAGACGCGTAGCGTGGCACTCAATTACTCTGCTGAGTAACATTTGCAATCAAAGCCTGATAGAAAAAAGCTCGATAGAAGCAATGTATATATCATTTAATAGGAGTGATATACAAAAAAATACTTAAAAAGTTGCAGTATGAACTTTTCCATACATAAACCAACAGCGCCCTTTATGTAAAATATCGACCTAATCTAGACTTTGCAGTCCGAGAAACCATATCTGGACCGATCGAGAGTTTGTTTAAGTAATATGTTCTAGCCCAATGAAGCATAAAAGTTTTAAAAGTTTCACCGGGGGAGGCGACCTCAGACCCAATCAGAGGAAGTACGAACCATCCCCACCCCACCCGAGTAACTTCCAATTGTGTCATGCTATGCACCTGTGTCTTATATAGTAGTAGTATGCCATGAATAGATCGTAATTGATAAGGTTCCATTGTCATATTGCACGTACATCTTCCATTACATATTACGTTATTATCTATTCTTTAATGCTAAGGAAATCCCCCTGTACCAAGAAGATTCCACAACTTTAGAAGTTCAAGGCTATTGCTTTCAATGTTCGGTCGATGAACAAACATCATTACTTTACGATTATGGCGGCCTTCCATAAGTGTAGTTCTTGACCACGTCTTCAGTCTGCAACGCACTGAAGCTTCTTTCACAGGGGACAAGAACCAACTGGCAATGAAAGAATCAGTTGAAATATGGTATGATATTAAGACAATATTCATAACTGCACTTTTCTAACCCGCCTATAAGACGTGTTGGGATATCACCTAAAGTTACTGCATTCTTCCAGCGTTCCAGATCGTGTCGAAGTGTTACTTATACATTTACTTATAATAGGCATTTCTTGAGAGAGATTGATTGATTGATTGATTATTTAGCATCATTTTATGCCATTGAGGGCTAACAGACGATCAGTTAACCTAACCACTGTTTCCTGGGATTTAACAGTACTCGAGCACAACCCATCTCCGCAAGTAACTGATAACTTTCCCACTTGATTCAGCGGTTAGAGACGAATGATAATGAGACACAATGTCTTATATCAATCATCACGGAGACTGTTGCCGGGCGGGGATTCGAACTCACGACCCCTTGAGTGATAGTCAGACGCGTAACCGACTGAGCTAATCGGGACCGGCTTTTTGAGAGAGAAAAAAACTTCCCCAGTTCTGGTGTTAGCCTACTTATGCTACCTGGTAGTAACAAACACCCGTTCAGAACATCACGTAATTTGGAAAACCTTTGATTAAATTAAATGAGTTGTAAAATATGATCTAGAAACGGGTCAAAGTAATTTAGTCAGTAACAGCCTCAGAATTGCCAGCATTCGCACGATGTTTTTGTATTCTCGTAGTTCGCGGTTTACATTAGCCTGGTTAAATAAGGCGTGAATGGACATGTTTTTTTTATTTTATTATTTATATATTCGATCTGCTGTCCGCAAAACAAAAATCTTTAAAAGGCTCTTTAGAGATGTGCAATATGTCGCACTAGGTTTACATGGGATCATGTCCAGTGAGGATGCAATTACTGTTGGCACGTTGGTATGATAAACCACAGAACAAATCTTTCTAAAGTATTGACTAATTTCAAGCTTCAGTGTAGCCTGGAAATAAATCACAATCTTTTGATTGTAAGCTAACAGACAATGGTCTAGTGTAGTCTAGAATATGCTGGGTCAAAATAGTAGCAAATAAAATCAAAGTTTTCCATCCCTAGCAAAAAAAAATTGAGGCATCGTGTGCTGCCTGACCAATACATCATCTGAGTATTATAATTTATTTAGTTTTAAAATGTAATAAGGATATTGATATAGTGCCTCAATTGTTTTTCATACCTAGCCCGAAAAAAACATGGAGGCACCAGCCTCCCTGTGCTTTAGAGTAGCTACGGGCCTGTATTTGAGTATTACCAATACTCATTCTCCATCCCCATCCTTTCTAGTAGTACAATGGAACATTGCTACTTGGACCAACATGGACGTCTATTAGTTTGCTGCGAGCAACGTATCTCGTTCTACCGCCTAAATCGTATGTGGGTTAGGACTGTGCATTGGCAGTTTTTTTCATTTGCGATACGTATCGCGAAACTTCATTTTCAGAACGATACGTATCACGATATATATTACTTGTGAAAATAAAAGGCGATGCGTATTGCAATATTTAAGTCGCGATGCAATGCGCATCACGATACTTATTTTTAAACTGTATCTTGTGAAAATACCATGACTGTTTAATAAGGTGTATGTAATAACTATGCTCGTATGTAACATAAAAGTATCTTTGTTAACAAAGAACAACAGAACTTATTACACTGCATAAATGCGACAGTGATGGAATAAACATAATGGGATAATACCTGATTTGAAGGAGATGTTGTCCATAATAGTCGTCACATTTTTAACCAGTTTATATCCAAAAAATCGTCTTGCTTTTTAAAAAAATGTTTTTTACTATTTTTGACTATTTGCAGTTGCAAAAGAGTTGTTTGGACTCTAAACTGTGTGCATTGTTAATTTTTGATTGTTGATACTTCATTTTCTTTTAAATGTTTAAGATGTTATGTAATCAACTGGCAGGATTAAGTTTGGTCAGACAATATAATTATCTATCTGCAATAGATTAATGAAACAGGATTTTTTTTTATTATTATTCCTAGGTTAAATAGTTGTAGTTTGTTTAAAAAATAATCAATAGATGCACAGGTTGTTTAGTTGGACGCAATACAATGTATGAATGAAACTGTTCTTACAATACATGAATGTAACTTAATTACAGAGAATATTGTTATATTTATGCCACCTCTTTCCAAAAGATGCAAATTTGTTGTTTTAACAGCATTATAATTTTTAGCTTTGAAAGAACACTTAAGTCTGTTTTTCAGAGCGATAATTGAAAGAAGAGAATTTAATTTTCTTGCTGAGAATATATAAAATTTAATATCTAAGATAATGAATAATTCTTCGGCTGTGAATTTTTCTCCTATATTGAAAATAAATAATTCTTCTATATTGGGTATTATGACATTATTTCTTCTTAGCCAGGACTGTACCTTTTTGTAAAAAGGACCGGGTTGTTTGACATGTCCAGAATAAGTGGGTTATTGTTTCTTCCTGATCACAGTACGAACATAAGGGACTAGGAATAGCTTTGATTGTATATAAGTATTTTTAGTGGGTAATAGTATATGATTAATTCTGGTTTGAAACCATTGGAGAGTAGAACTATATTTACATTTGAAAGGTGACATGAATATATATTTCCAAGTTTCTTCTGAAATATTGTAAATTTGTTCCCATTTTGTATTGCGATTGGTTTTTCATAGTTGTTATTTAACAGATTTTAAAAGTCCTTGCAACCTTTTTTTTACTTGAGGTAAATATTAACATATACAGGTAGTAGTGGATTTTGTGGTTTTGTGTTTCCCATGGTAATTTCAGTATATTTGGCATATTGTTTTATTGCTTGGATTCCTCCACGGAACTCTACGGAATTTGTTTTTATGTTGTACATGTTTTTAAATTCTAATTCTGTTAATAAGTATCCTCCCTTTGAAACCATGTCATTTATGAAGTACATGCCCTTAACATTCCAGAATTTCTTGTTTACTGGTTCTCGATCTATTTGTATATTTTCATTATGAAATATTGATGTTTGAAGAAATTCTTCCACCGAGTTTATTTTAGTTTGTTCTGTTAAAGCCCTGTACACTTTCAGTACATAAATCCAAAAGGTATTGCTTATTTTATTCATGATTTTTTGGTGAAAGCGTTTCCATAGTTTAATAAATTTGGTAAACATACTGTTACCTATTATATTTCCGCCGTTACATAGCAGTCTTCTAATCCATGTTGCTTTATATTCACATAATGTTAAACAATTTTTTTTAATTATTAATTTTATTTTTTTTTAATCGTTACATCTTTAATGTGGGTACTTCGATATTTATATCCAGGAGTAATATATACTGAACCAAAAAAGAAACTTTCATAAAGTACATGTAAAATTTTCAAGGTTTTTACGCGGCGACCACACACGCTACTGATAACCCGATTTTGAAATCCACCCCTTCCTGTTTTAAATTCAAATCAAACAATAGAATTTCTGTCCAAGTTAGCTATTTCAGTTGATTGATAAGCCACAATTATACAATAAACAGAAGATTTCAGCCAAATTTAGTAAAATGTTAACAAAATATTCACATTCAAACTTAGCAAAAGTTTCTTTTTTGGTTCAGTATATATATAATTTTTATATGTATTGCAAGAGTATTTCAATGTGAATTTTATCGCTCTGCGTGTGCAATAACCATGCGCAATGCCTGCCCAGACCAGGACGGAACCTCCACCCCAAAACGATCTCGTTCAAGTACATAGCAGTCAGCATAACGTTCATTTCTTCTACGGTATACTCGAACCTTGCCATCACTTCGATGAAATGGAAAATCTCGACCCGTCGGAGAAGAGAACGCTATTGTTGTCTTACCCAGCGATGATGTGTACGTACCCAATTAACACGATTTACGCGGTGACGTCGCGTCATAACACAGCCAACGTAAGGACGGCGCCCAAGTAGACCACCCTCGCGCAGACGATTGCGTACAGTTTGGTCAGATATTCGGTTGTTATGTGTACCAGGGGTGTTAGCAGCAGTGGCAGTTTGGAAACGATTGCGTAGGTGGGTGTTCATGATATAGCGGTCATGCCCATGCGCGATCGTCCACTACGTGGTAAATCTTCCGTATGTCCTGTTGCTTGAAAACGTTGCCTAAGGTTTCGAATAGCACGGTTAGAACTGCCAACTACCCTAGCAACCTAATTCGTCGCAATACCAGCATTAAGCATGCCAATGGCACGTTCACGTAAATTTAGTGGAATTCTAGGCATATCAAAAAGAAGGAAAACTGAATAAATTTCATTATTTTCAACGTCTTTTTCTTATTGACAACAAAGTTTATAAAATCAGACTGAAAGGTTTGATTTCATGAACACGGTCTAGGCTGGTCCGTGCATGCACGAGGAAATCTACGTAAACGTTTTTTTTTTGCGTAATGCGTACAGTCCAATTACAGTTGGTTTTATTTGACACATTGTTCGCCCGAACATACGAAGGCCATTTGACATACTGATACAGTAAAAAAGACATGTATAGAAATTGGAGTTTCTTTTTTTGTCCAGTGTATATATAATATATGTCGCTCTTTGATATTATGTATTATTCCTAAATAATTAGGAAATTCAAAGATAAAGTCATGATACTGAATTACTGTATCATTTTCTTTAAATATATAACCTAGTAATGTGTTGATCACATCATCGCCTTCAGACATTATTTAATTCAGTAAATCTATACTATAAATATGTATTTAATATTTAAATATTTCCAATACTTATGTATAATTCTTTTGTCAGTGATATTGTTTAAATATATAATTTTTTCTTTAATAATTTCTTTTTTTTAAATCTGCATGTAATGCCACAATATATATGTAATTATAATAATATAATCGCTACTATAAAGGGAGATAATAAAAAAAATACTCCAAATACACTCGATATATATGCAAATTCACCCAAAATATACGCAAATTCACTCAATATATACGCGATAATATAAGTTTTCACAAATAAACAATAAATTAAGACGTTTATTTCTTGAAAAGATGGTCTCTTAATAATAATATTTTTAATTAATTGACAAAATACATTTCGGTCCTCCGTGCAAAAAACACTATAGTGAGAAACACTTTACGTTTTTATCCATTAAAATATTTATAACTTCACATCTTATCATATTGTATTCAAGTGTATTTTGGGTGCAACAGATTCAATATCTGATTTGCTCAGTTAATTAACTTCCTATATATTTTATATCGTTTTAGAACTTTTTTTTAAGTTTGGTGAAGATCCAATGAAAAATGAATGGGCCACAATTCTGACTTTATCTGATTTGGCCAGTTTAAGGATATTTAACTATTGTGCAAGTTAAGTGAAGATCCAATGAAAATTGCAGGGACTAGAGTGCACATAACGTAACAAGCCACGGACAGTTAATAGACACATAGTGCGACATGTTGCACGTCTCTAATGAGCTTTTTTAAAAAAAAATTATGTCTCCCGAGTTAAGGACTAAGCAGATCGGATATCCAAATAATAAAAAGATGTCCATTCACGCTTTATTTAATATCAGCTTTAGAAAACAAACATGATAGAAATGAAAGAGTGATTGATGATGATGATAATTATGACGTCGCGTGACAATGGACAATGAATAATAATGAACAGGGTTTAACAGCGTACCAACACATTATACGTTATTTGACACCAACAGGAAGGAAGATTCCAGGTTCACTCTACATGTACAAAAACAAAGCAATCATCGTGTCCTCCAAACATCGCAGCCTTGTGACTGCCATCTTAAATATTTTAGAAAGAGGAAAAGCAAGTCCAAGGATCATACAGATTACTCTGAACCTCTGAGTCAGAAATGAATTTCAAGATTTTCTCAATTAAAGTCATTGATGGTGGCCAAATTGGATTTAGTGACTACAAATCATCTGAAAGAGCACTGAACACTGTGACTGCGAGTTTAAAAAAAATCAGTAAAGCAGGTGTTTTCTTTTCAAATTTTAGAATTTATAGTAAAAAAAAAATACATTTCTAATATTTATTATCACAATTAAATATATTCACTTTTTTTTTAATTTTAACATTTAATTGTAAAGTCAAATGGTCGAAACATCAATTTGAAACATAAATATTTGAATACAATGGCAGAAGGTTTGGCTATAATTTTTAACAATATTAGTTACAACCTTCCACAATGCATATACAAATTTCCTAACTTTCATAAGAATATCTATTAAAACACACCAGAAAAAAAAGATATATATCGAAAAGGGATTTTTTAAGTAAACTCGACATATACTCTGTATCCACGTTAAAGTCTAAAATAATTTTCCTGTTTAAAAATAAAATGCTTTTCACAACATATCGAAGAAGTCCCAGGACTTCAATCTGATACGATTTTATTCATCATATCGGTTACATATTGTCAAATTACATTCTGAATGATAATGTGAAGGTTGAATGTATGACAGTTATTTTTAGAAATGATTAAACTATATTTTTTGTGGATCACATTTTGACATATTTGATATTCCAAATCATTTATATTTTAGTTCAAATGATAATTAGATCCATTTCAAACTTAATTTCATTTATTAAACATCTACAGCAATTTTCCTGATACACTTCCTCTTAATGATTTGAATACAGAAAGTATGTACTACAACAATTAATTTTTTTGAATGGAGGTTTAACACCCTTTTCAACACATTTCATATTATATAATTATGACATATCCAGTTTTATTGGTGAAGGAAGACCTCAGAATGAATAGGACAACCTTTCTTCCACAAATAATTGGTAAATTTTCTCATATTAAGTTTTTGGAGCAAGCAGAACGCGAACCTATGGTCTTAGCAGCGAGAGGCAAGTGATCTCGAGACATCACCTTTGCACTACAACGATGGACAGACATGACAGCCTGCTACTGGAAAAGCTCAAATGAGATTAAAAAAATGTCTTAAGAAAGGAACATACTTCATGGCCACATTCCAAAAACAACAATTAAACAAGACATAAGATGCATGTTTATTCATTTTTTAAATATCACATATTCATATATAAAACACATAATATTATATAGGATGAGGCTGAGGGTGGAGTTTATCCAACGTCATTGCCATCACCTGCGTGTATGTTAACAAATACCAAAAACTAATTAATTGATTAACTGTCTTCTGAGGATAGCACGATGCCATTTTATGAGCATGTAAGTTTTATTTTGACCCTATGATGAGATATAATTTTATCATGTCAATAAATTCATATCTGTTCATAAACCATCTGCCTGATAAACATAGGTTTATCATGTCAATGCAAGTTTATCAGACACATGACGTCATTATGTTTATATATAAATATATACATTTTGACCTGAACAGAATCTCTACAACCTAAAACAAAAGTTTGATTTTCAATTTAATAAAAAAAGAGGAATTATAAATATTGATATGATTAAGACAATACCATGTTAGCGTTTAATATATTCAACTTCATCCGGTTCAGCACGATTATTTTTTTTTTATTTTTTTTTTTTTTTGAATGGGGTTTAACGCCATTTTCAACACATTTCAGGTTATATATGGCATATCCAGTTTTACTGGTGGAGGAAGACCTCAGACTGAGTCAGACTGAGTAGAACCACCATCCTTCCGCAAGTTCAGCACGATTAAAAATAAGGACTTGGCAGAGCCCCATCCTGTTTTTTTCCTAAGCCTCACCTGATAAAGTTGATAATATCTGATATCTAACATGGTATTCTCTACATCTTGTCAACTTCTTCTCCTTTTATACCCATTCATTGTAGCTCAATTGCGAAGAAAGCTCAGAACTGATGATAATTATAATTATGAACCACTCTTGTGTCTGCTTCTTGGATAGAACCAGGATTCAACGTTATTTTTGGGAAGGCATCAAGTTGAACTGGGGATTAGACTCGCAATCTCTGACGTGAGTGGCCAACACTCTAACTTCTTCTTATAAATTATGATGTTAAATTTTTTTTTAACCATCTTCAGAGATTATAATCAAGAATTATTTAGCAAGATAGTTGTAGTTGTATGGTGTTTAGCGTCGCTTTCAACAATTTTTCAGTCATATCGCAACGGTGTCTACTTGAGACAGTATTCTAAGCGCTGTTACACTGGAGTATCATGCCGCAGACACATGGTATGATACCCCACCCAATCACATTATACTGACACCGGGCCAACCAGTCCTAGAACTTTCCTCTTAATGCTGAGCGTCAAGCGAGGAAGCTTCTAGTACCATTTTTAAAGTCTTTGGTATGACCTGGCCGGGGATTGAACCCACAACCTTCCACATGCAAGGCGGACGCTCTACCACTAGACCACGCTGCCGTCTTTAGCAAGATAGATTTATATGTCTGATATTTTTTGTCTAGCAAAGTTAGTTTTCAATGACTTCCAGTCGAGAAATGATTGTTTAATTCATAAGTCGCTAATGGGAAGCTAAACTGCTTGTTGCCAATTTTACATTCAATCTTCTTCACATCATAGTAAAATTCATGTTCTGTGAGCCATGGATCTAACTCATTCTGTAAACATAAAATACAAGTTGAAAAATAAATTAGAACTTAAATAACTTTACATTAAAGGAACACTCTGCAATTTTGTTATATTTTCAATCACTTTTCTTTGAAAAGTATGTTTAACATTATACTCTTTATATATAGTTAACACGGTCTTATACTCTATCCCACAAATGTCATGTAGAATGCTAAAGCATAATCACAGACCTGATTGTAATGAGAGTGATAAATTCCACTTTTATGTATTACTGAATGGAACCAGTCAACGACATAATTTCAAACAGTCCCAACTGCTCCTGTTTCACCAACAAATCTAAGTAGGAACTTGAATATTTAAAAATTTAAATCAAAGAAAAGCATCTAAGTTATCATGAGTGTCCTGAGTAGAGTCAGTGCTGTGAACATGCAGATAGAGTGTCCTGAGTAGAGTCAGTGCTGTGTACATGCAGACAGAGTGTCCTGAGTAGAGTCAGTGCTGTGTACATGCAGATGGAGTGTCCTGAGTAGAGTCAGTGCTGTGTACATGTAGATGGAGTGTCCTGAGTAGAGTCAGTACTGTGTACATGCAGATGGAGTGTCCTGAGTAGAGTCAGTGCTGTGTATATGCAGATGGAGTGTCCTGAGTAGAGTCAGTGCTGTGTACATGCAGATGGAGTGTCCTGAGTAGAGTCAGTACTGTGTACATGCAGATGGAGTGTCCTGAGTAGAGTCAGTGCTGTGTACATGCAGATGGAGTGTCCTGAGTAGAGTCAGTACTGTGTACATGCAGATGGAGTGTCCTGAGTAAAGTCAGTGCTGTGTACATGCAGACAGAGTGTCCTGAGTAGAGTCAGTACTGTGTACATGCAGATGGAGCGTCCTGAGTAGAGTCAGTGCTGTGTACATGCAGATGGAGTGTCCTGAGTAAAGTCAGTGCTGTGTACATGCAGACAGAGTGTCCTGAGTAGAGTTAGTGCTGTGTACATGCAGATGGAGCGTCCTGAGTAGAGTCAGTGCTGTGTACATGCAGATGGAGCGTCCTGAGTAGAGTCAGTACTGTGTACATGCAGACAGAGTGTCCTGAGTAGAGTTAGTGCTGTGTACATGCAGATGGAGCGTCCTGAGTAGAGTCAGTGCTGTGTACATGCAGATGGAGTGTCTTGAGCAGAGTCAGTGCTGTGTACATGCAGATGGAGTGTCTTGAGCAGAGTCAGTGCTGTGTACATGCAGATGGAATGTCCTGAGTAGAGTCAGTGCTGTGTACATGCAGATGGAATGTCCTGAGTAGAGTCAGTACTGTGTACATGCAGATGGAGCGTCCTGAGTAGAGTCAGTGCTGTGTACATGCAGATGGAGTGTCCTGAGTAAAGTCAGTGCTGTGTACATGCAGACAGAGTGTCCTGAGTAGAGTTAGTGCTGTGTACATGCAGATGGAGCGTCCTGAGTAGAGTCAGTGCTGTGTACATGCAGATGGAGCGTCCTGAGTAGAGTCAGTACTGTGTACATGCAGACAGAGTGTCCTGAGTAGAGTTAGTGCTGTGTACATGCAGATGGAGCGTCCTGAGTAGAGTCAGTGCTGTGTACATGCAGATGGAGTGTCTTGAGCAGAGTCAGTGCTGTGTACATGCAGATGGAGTGTCTTGAGCAGAGTCAGTGCTGTGTACATGCAGATGGAATGTCCTGAGTAGAGTCAGTGCTGTGTACATGCAGATGGAGGGTCCTGAGTAGAGTCAGTGCTGTGTACATGCAGATGGAGTGTCCTGAGTAGAGTCAGTGCTGTGTACATGCAGATGGAATGTCCTGAGTAGAGTCAGTGCTGTGTACATGCAGATGGAGTGTCTTGAGCAGAGTCAGTGCTGTGTACATGCAGATGGAATGTCCTGAGTAGAGTCAGTATTGTGTACATGCAGATGGAGTGTCCTGAGTAGAGTCAGTACTGTGTACATGCAGATGGAGTGTCCTGAGTAAAGTCAGTGCTGTGTACATGCAGACAGAGTGTCCTGAGTAGAGTCAGTACTGTGTACATACAGATGGAGTGTCCTGAGTAGAATCAGTACTGTGTACATGCAGATGGAGTATTCTGCAACAGGGTACCACACATTGTCCTGATGGAGGTTACAATCTGAGGGTAATACACCTGGTCATGATGGAGGTTACAATCCGAGGGTAATACATCTGGTCATGATGGAGGTTACAATCCGTGAGTACTACATATTGTCTTGATGGAGGTTACAATCGGAGGGTAATACACCTGGTCATGATGGAGGTTACAATCGGAGGGTAATACACCTGGTCATGATGGAGGTTACAATCCGAGAGTACTACATATTGTCTTGATGGAGGTTACAATCGGAGGGTACCACACATTGTCTAGATGGAGGTTACAGTCTGAGGGAATCACTCATGGTCTTGATGGAAAATACAATCCGAGGGTACAACACATGGGGATGGTGGAGGATACAATCCAAGGGTACTACAAATGGGGGTAATGAAGGATACAATCCAAGGGTACCACACATGGGGGTGATGGAGGAAACAAACCGAGGATACCATACATGGTCGTGACAGAAGATACAATTCGAAGGTGCCACACATGGTCCTGATGGAGGATACAATCCAAAAGTACCATATGTGTTGGTGATGGAGGATACAATTTGAGGGAACCCCACATTGTCTAGATGGAGGATACGATCTGCGGGTACCACATGTGGGGATGATGGAGGATACAATCTGAGAGTATCTAACATGGTCGTGATGGAGGATACAATCCAAAAGTACCTAACATGGTTGTGATAGGAGGATACAATCTGCAAGTACCACATGTGGGGGTGATGGAGGATACAATACGAGAGTACCTAACATGGTCGCGATGGAGGATACAATCCGAGAGTACCTAACATGGTTGTGATGGGAGGATACAATCCAAGAGTACCTAACATGGTTGTGATGGAGGATACAATCCAAGAATACCTTACATGGTTGTGATGGAGGATACAATCCAAGAGTACCTAACATGGTTGTGATGGAGGATACAATCTGCAGGTACCACATGTGGGGGTGATGGAGGATACAATCTGAGAGTACCTAACATGGGGGTGATGGAAGGATACAATCCAAGAGTACATGTACCTAACATGGGGGTGATGGAGGAAGACAATCTGTGGGTACCACATGTGGGGGTGATGGAGGATACAATCTGAGAGTACCTAACATGGTCGTGATAGAGGATACAATCTGAGAGTACCTAACATGGTCGTGATGTAGGATACAATCCAAGGGTACCTAACATGGGGGTGATGGAGGATACAATCTGCGGGTATACACATGTGGGGGTGATGGAGGATACAATCTGAGAGTTCCTAACATGGGGGTGATGGAGGATACAATCTGAGAGTACCTAACATGGTCGTGATAGAGGATACAATCTGATAGTACCTAACATGGTCGTGATGGAGGATACAATCCAAGAGTACCTAACATGGTTGTGATGGAGGATACAATCTGCGGGTACCACATGTGGGGGGTGATGGAGGATACAATCTGAGAGTACCTAACATGGGGGTGATGGAAGGATACAATCCAAGAGTACATGTACCTAACATGGGGGTGATGGAGGATACAATCTGTTGGTACCACATGTGGGGGTGATGGAGGATACAATCTGAGAGTACCTAACATGGTCGTGATAGAGGATACAATCTGAGAGTACCTAACATGGTCGTGATGGAGGATACAATCCAAGGGTACCTAACATGGGGGTGATGGAGGATACAATCTGCGGGTATACACATGTGGGGGTGATGGAGGATACAATCTGAGAGTTCCTAACATGGGGGTGATGGAGGATACAATCAGAGAGTACCTAACATGGTTGTGATGGGAGGATACAATCCGAGAGTACCTAACATGGGGGTGATGGAGGATACAATCTGCGGGTACCACATGTGTGGGTGATGGAGGAAACAATCTGAGAGTACCTAACATGGTCGTGATAGAGGATATAATCTGAGAGTACCTAACATAGTCGTGATGGAGGATACAATCCAAGGGTACCTAACATGGGGGTGATGGAGGATACAATTCATGAGTACCTAACATGGTAGTGATGGAGGATACAATCTGCAAGTACCACATGTGGGGATGATGGAGGATACAATCCAAGAGTACCTAACATGGTTGTGATGGAGGATACAATCCAAGAGTACCTAACATGGGTGTGATGGTGGATACAATCCGAGAGTACCTAACATGGTCGTGATAGAGGATACAATCCAAGGGTACCTAACATGGTCATGATGGAGGATACAATCCGAAAGTACCTAACATGGTCGTGATGGAGGATACAATCCAAGGGTACCTAACATGGTTGTGATTGGAGGATACAATCCAAGAGTAACTAACATGGTTGTGATGGAAGGATACAATCCGAGAGTACCTAACATGGGGATGATGGAGGATACAATCAGAGAGTACCTAACATGGTTGTGATGGGAGGATACAATCCGAGAGTACCTAACATGGTAGTGATGAAGGATACAATCCAAGGGTACCTAACATGGTTGTGATGGGAGGATACAATCCAAGAGTACCTAATAAGGTTGTGATGGGAGGATACAATCCGAGAGTACCTAACATGGTCATGATGGAGGATACAATCCCGAGCGTACCTAACATGGTTGTGATGGGAGGATACAATCTGCGGGTACCACATGTGGGGGTGATGGAGGATACAATCTGAGAGTACCTAACATGGTCGTGATAGAGGATACAATCTGAGAGTACCTAACATGGTCGTGATGGAGGATACAATCCAAGAGTACCTAACATGGTTGTGATGGGAAGATACAATCAGAGAGTACCTAACATGGTCGTGATGGAGGATACAATCCAAGAGTACCTTACATGGTTGTGATAGAGGATACAATCCGAGGGTACCATATGTGGTGGTGATGGAGGATACAGTACAAGGGTACAACACATGGTCTTGAAGGAGGATACAATCCAAGAGTACCTAACATAGTTGTGATGGGAGGATACAATCCGAGAGTACCTAACATGGGGGTGATGGAGGATACAATCTGAGTGTACCTAACATGGGGGTGATGGAGGATACAATCCGAGAGTACCTAACATGGTTGTGATGGGATGATACAATCTGAGAGTACCTAACATGGTCGTGATAGAGGATACAATCCAAGAGTACCTAACATGGTTGTGATGGGAGGATACAATTCGAGAGTACCTAACATGGGGGTGATGAAGGATACAATCAGAGAACACCTAACATGGTTGTGATGAGAGGATACAATCCGAGAGTACCTTACATGGTAGTGATGGAGGATACAATCTGCGGGTACCACATGTGGGGGTGATGGAGGATACAATCTGAGAGTACCTAACATGGTTGTGATGGGAGGATACAATCCAAGAGTACCTAACATGGTTGTGATGGCGGATACAATCCGAGAGTACCTAACATGGTTGTGATGGGAGGATACAATCCAGAGTACCTAACATGGGGGTGATGGAGGATACAATCTGAGAGTACCTAACATGGTCGTGATGGAGGATACAATCCAAGAGTACCTAACATGGTTGTGATGGGAGAATACAATCCAAAAGTACCTAACATGGTTGTGATGGGAGGATACAATCTGAGAGTACCTAACATGGTTGTGATGGGAGGATACAATCCGAGAGTACCTAACATGGTTGTGATGGGAGGATACAATCCGAGAGTACCTAACATAGTCGTGATGGAGGATACAATCCAAGAGTACCTAACATGGTCGTGATGGAGGATGCAATCAGAGAGTATCTAACATGGTTGTGATGGGAGGATACAATCCGAGAGTACCTAACATGGGGGTGATGGAGGATACAATCAGAGAGTACCTAACATGGTTGTGATGGGAGGATACAATCCGAGAGAATTCAAACATTGGGGTGATGGGAGGATACAATCCGAGAGTACCTAACATGGGGGTGATGGAGGATACAATCCGAGAGTACCTAACATGGTCGTGATGGAGGATACAATCCAAGAGTACCTAACATGGTTGTGATGGGAGGATACAATCCTAGAGTACCTAACATGGGGGTGATGGAGGATACAATCAGAGAGTACCTTACATGGTTGTGATGGGAGGATACAATCCGAGAGAATCCAAACATTGGGGTGATGGGAGGATACAATCCGAGAGTACCTAACATGGGGGTGATGGAGGATACAATCAGAGAGTACCTTACATGGTTGTGATGGGAGGATACAATCCGAGAGTACCTAACATGGTTGTGATGGGAGGATACAATCCAAGATTACATGTACCTAACATGGTAGTGATGGAGGAAACAATCTGCGGGTACCACATGTGGGGGTGATGGAGGATACAATCTGAGAGTACCTAACATGGGGGTGATGGAGGATACAATCCAAGAGTACCTAACATAGGGGTGATGGATGATACAATTCAAGAGTACCTAACATGGTAGTGATGGAGGATACAATCTGCGGGTACCACATGTGGGGGTGATGGAGGATACAATCTGAGAGTACCTGACATGGGGGTGATGGAGGATACAATTCAAGAGTACCTAACATGGTAGTGATGGAGGATACAGTCTGCGGGTACCACATGTGGGGGTGATGGAGAATACAATCTGAGAGTACCTGACATGGGGGTGATGGAGGATACAATTCAAGAGTACCTAACATGGTAGTGATGGAGGATACAATCTGCGGGTACCACATGTGGGGATGATGGAGGATACAATCCAAGAGTACCTAACATGGTTGTGATGGAGGATACAATCCAAGAGTACCTAACATGGTTGTGATGGAGGATACAATCGAAGAGTACCTAACATGGTCGTGATGGAGGATACAATCCAAGAGTACCTAACATGGTTGTGATGGTAGGATACAATCCGAAAGTACCTAACATGGGGGTGATGGAGGATACAATCTGCGGGTACCACATATGGGGGTGATGGAGGATACAATCTGAGAGTACCTGACATGGGGGTGATGAAGGATACAATTCAAGAGTACCTAACATGGTAGTGATGGAGGATACAATCTGCGGGTACCACATGTGGGGATGATGGAGGATACAATCCAAGAGTACCTAACATGGTTGTGATGGAGGATACAATCCAAGAGTACCTAACATGGTTGTGATGGAGGATACAATCGAAGAGTACCTAACATGGTCGTGATGGAGGATACAATCCAAGAGTACCTAACATGGTTGTGATGGGAGGATACAATCCGAAAGTACCTAACATGGGGGTGATGCAGGATACAATCTGAGAGTACCTAACATGGTTGTGATGGAGGATACAATCCAAGAGTACCTAACATGGTCGTGATAGAGGATACAATCTGAGGGTACCACACATGGTTGGGATGGAGGATACAATCTGAGAGTACAACACATGGTCGTGATGGAGGATTCAATCCGAGGGTACCATACATGGTTGGGATGGAGGATACAATCTGAGAGTACCGCACATGGTTGTGATGAAGGATACAATCCGAGGGTACCGCACATGGTTGTGATGGAGGACACAATCCGAGGGTACCGCACATGGTTGTGATGGAGGACACAATCCGAGGGTACCGCACATGGTTGTGATGGAGGACACAATCCGAGGGTACCGCACATGGTTGTGATGGAGGACACAATCCGAGGGTACCGCACATGGTTGTGATGGAGGACACAATCCGAGGGTACCGCACATGGTTGTGATGGAGGACACAATCCGAGGGTACCGCACATGGTTGCGATGGAGGAGACAATCCGAAGGTACCGCACATGGTTGCGATGGAGGATACAATCCGAGGGTACCGCACATGGTTGTGATGGAGGATACAATCCGAGGGTACCGCACATGGTTGTGATGGAGGATACAATCCGAGGGTACCACACATGGTTGTGATGGAGGATACAATCCGAGGGTACCACACATGAGGGTGATGGAGGATACAATCCAAGAGTACCACACATGGTTGTGATGGAGGATACAATACGAAGGTACAACAAATGGTCTCGATGGAGGATACAATTCGAGGGTGCCATACATAATTTTGATGGAGGATACAATCCAAGACTCTTTAACTGACCATCATTAACAACAATTTTTGGTTCCAGTTTAGTTCAGTGGTTTGAAAGTAGATGAAGTTAACCGATAACGGTTGGCATCATACAAATAGTGATGGCAATATTTCCAATGACTCTTTGGTCAAGTACCCAGAAAACAGAAAAACAGATGGTCAATGTCATTAAGATGACCTTCTGTTATAAAAACTATATGTATTAGTAGACATTTTAGAGCAGAAAATAAATACATGTACACTCCCTTACATTCAATTTAGTTTTCATGGCTTCTGTTATACTTTCTGTGACATCTCCGAGACACCATGCAATACTGATATGGAAGGAGGCGGGCTGCAAATAACAAAAGTTGAAAATAAACAGGTTGTCAGACAGGTAAATCTATCTTGAACATTCAACACTTTATGTGAATGGAAACAGATTTTAATGAGATTGATAAATTTCCAATTTATAAGTTTTATAATGCAATTTATAAATTTTCTGCACTTTTGATTGGTTGTTCGATAAAAATTTGCACCCATTTAGATTACACAATATACACAATATATTATAAATTTATTGGAACCAAATCCCTAGCTGAGTATCATGGGAAAATTCTTAGTTTTGGGTTTAAGTTTACCAGTAAAAAGCAACACGATCTGTTGGAGGATAGTTCTCTTGGCTTTTGCAAGCTTGTTTAAAAACAATTAGTTATTGGGTGACAGAGCATTTGAATATGAAGTCTGTATCAAAAAGACAATACTTAATATGATTGATTGATTGACTGAATATTTAGTGTCATTTTTATGTCTAAAGATATTGTACTATGATGATATAATGTCATGAATTGCCACTAGCCGCCATCTATTTCTTTTTAAAACTTACTGTATTTATTTTACATCGACAGTGAAATAAGATCTTACAACTTAAACAAATCACTTTTGAAGTCTGCTCGGACATCTTTATAATTTATGTAAGTATCATATTATGTATTCTTGACGTCCAGTTCACAACCAAACGTCATGTTTTTTCAAAGTTTCATTTTAATTTGATTTTGAATTTATGCAAAAATTAGCATGAACACCCCTTCTTTTTATATGGTCATATTATAGTGAAATTAATAAAGTTTAACATATGGGAAATTCAAGAACTCAATGTACCAGAGCTTTTTTGCGCAATCAGCCATATATGTTCAAAATTCGTTGCTTACATCATCCCCATCGTAATGATTAGATGTAAAGGTAACATATATTGTATTTTATCTGCATGAAAGTTATAATCTTTATAATAATATAAAATAAGTAGTATAAAAATGTTATTAAAGCCAATTTTTAATTAATATTGATTATTTTATAAGGGAAAAATAGTAAAAATCATGCGAAAAATATGTATACTGAAAACACTTTTCATTAGCGAGAACTTTATTCTCACTATTTTTTGCGAGTTCCATCCCCCGCGAATACAAATCGCTTAAATTACAATTATGTCCACTGTCCGAAAGTTTATTCGAAACCATGTCAATCCAACCAATATACGCGCTGGATTAATAGTACAGTGACAATAACAGATCAATGAATACTGTGTTTCACACAAATCAGATCATCCGACGATATCAGAATAAAACAAATGCATTTCCAATTTAATTTTATGAATGTCACAAATTCAACATTTCAAGAATAAATAAAATGGTGAAAAAAGAGCAAATTTGCGAGATAATGTTCAAGAGAATTAAAAGTGTTTTAAAGTATAAAGAACAATTGTACAGATTTTTGATGATTTAAGATGTAAAAAAATCCAATAGGAACGTCGCAAATTATTTAAATTTTTTTTAATGTACACCTCTTTCCAAAATCGAAATAAAATTATGGGCTTGAACACATAAGGAGGTATTAAAATTTCATACTTGTATGATGCAAATATATTATGATGATCATATTTAAATAGATTTAATGTGAAAATTGATAAAAACTGAAGTGAGCGAAGTTTTATTTAAATTGCCATGTATGTGAAATAAATTGCCAAATTAAGATATTTCAAATTCTGACATTTTTATCAACATTAATCTTTAACTTGTATGGGCTTCCATGGATTTTTACAGTATTTAATTTTGAAAGTGACAGATAATTTACACAAAAAATGGATCAGGAAATACCTTGATTAGTCAAGTTAACATTTATTTTAAGGAATATTCATAAACTTTTTTTTATGTTTACCTGATAAAATTTTGGTAGCTTATATTCTTCAAATGTTGTATCAACAGCATTAACATATTGTCCCAGCATGTCATCATAATCATCTACTTCTAATGCAAGAAACGATCTGAAATAACAAAACAAAAACCAGTCCTGATACCAGAGTGATAGATACATTAAAACAAGAACCAGTCCCTAACTCCATAGCAATAGAGAAATGATAAAACAAGAAATAGTCAAATGAGAATCAGTTTAGAGTTATAAAACACGAATCAGTATGAAGAGATAGAGAAATGATAAAACAAGAATCAGACTGGAGAGATAGAGAAATAATACAAGAATCAGTCTAGAGTGATAGAGACATGATAAAACAAGAATCAGTCTAGAGTTAGAGTGACATGATAAAACAAGAATCAGTCTGGAGTGATAGAGACATGATAAATAAGAATCAGTGACTTTAGACTGGTCTGGAGTTATAGATTTCTTTCTATTTTTGTTTAAAATAAAATCCACAGAAAAGCATGCTTTACATGTTTTGTTAAGGTTTAGAGAATGGTTCAATGGAAAACCTTTAAAAGGCTACAATAGGCTGAACTAAACATCAATATCATTTACTGATGGAAATTTAAAAACAAGGATACAGAACGTCTCATAAATCGACATATCATTGTATCTTCCTGTCACGTTCAATGAAACATAATAATTAGATAAAAATGAATACCTTGTTTTTTCATCATTCGTGTACACTTTCACTCTAAAAGCTTCAATTCCAGATCTATAAATACAATTAATAATATAAAATAACTGACACTATACATGTTGATAAGGCATTAAGAAGAAATTAAGTATATCAGTTGAAGAGCAGTATAATTCATTTGGATATTTTATTTGTAAAATAGCAGAAGTCAATAATATGGTGATGAATTCCCACAAGATTTGGTATCATACACAAGAGTTTTTGGTATCATATACAAGAGTTTTTGGTATTGTACACAAGAGTTTTTGGTGTCGTACACAAGAGTTTTTGGTATTGTACACAAGAGTTTTTGGTATCATATACAAGAGTTTTTGGTGTCGTACACAAGAGTTTTTGGTATCATACACAAGAGTTTTTGGTGTCGTACACAAAAGTTTTTGGTGTTGTACACAAGAGTTTTTGGTATTGTACACAAGAGTTTTTGGTATCATACACATGAGTTTTTGGTATTGTGGTATCGTAAAATAGAGTTTTTGATATCGTGCACAAGAGATTTTGGTATCGTACACAAGAGTTTTTGGTGTTGAACACAAGAGTTTTTGGTATTATACACAAGAGTTTTTGGCATCATACACATGAGTTTTTGGTATTGTGGTATCGTACACAAGAGTTTTTGGTATCGTACACACGAGTTTCTGGTATCGTACACAAGAGTTTCTGGTATCGTACACAAGACTTTTTGGTATAGTACACACAAGTTTTTGGTATCGTACCAAAGAGTTTTTGGTATTGTACACAAGAGTTTTTGGTATCATACACATGAGTTTTTGGTATTGTGGTTTCGTAAAATAGAGTTTTTGATATCGTGCACAAGAGATTTTGGTATCGTACACAAGAGTTTTTGGTGTTGAACACAAGAGTTTTTGGTATTGTACACAAGAGTTTTTGGTATCATACACATGAGTTTTTGGTATTGTTGTATCGTACACAAGAGTTTTTGGTATCGTACACACGAGTTTCTGGTATCGTACACAAGAGTTTCTGGTATCGTACACAAGACTTTTTGGTATAGTACACACAAATTTTTGGTATCGTACACAAGAGTTTTTGGTATCGTACACACAATTTTTTGATATCGTACACACAAGTTTTTGGTATCGTACAAAAGAGTTTTTGGTATCGTACACATGAGTTTTTGGTATCGTACAAAAGAGGTTTTGGTGTCGTACACACAAGTTTTTGGTATTGTACACAAGAGTTTTTGGTATCATACACAAGAGTTTTTGGTATCGTACACAGGAGTTTTTGATATGATACACATGACTTTTACAGATTTACACGTTGTAAAATTTGTTTCAGCTTAAAAAGAGTTCAAATGATGAGCCATCGAGAAGTATTTCAGTGTTGTCTATTTTTAGAATGGGGATTTTGTTTCAAGTTACAACTCCAATTCAAATATAGATTTTGTCACGTTTTGGATTTTATTTAGATTAATGACAGTGACATACTTTTTATCCATTTTAGTAATTATCTTATTTTTAAGACATTTATTATATTCTCCCTTTAACAGAAAAATATATAGCCAATATTTGGTTGAAAATTAATATTAGACATACAAAAATAATACAAAGACTTAGTGAAAGTAATGTCTATTAATACAACTTGCACCTAAACTTTAATATTGAAATATAAGTCAAATTTCTCCTTTTCAATCCGATATTTTGCCTTGAACTTAAATATAGCAGCCCTTTAACAGTACACAAACTTGATGTTTGAGAATAAAGGGTTCTCCACAGGAAAGAATGCAAGCGCTGGGGTAAGAGTGTGTAAACACCTTCAACACATTTTCAAGCACTGTGTAAGGTATTCATCAAGATATATTTCACTAGTGAATCTTGTTTTAATCAGAGTTTAAGTCATCATACTAAGTAAGTTTCATTTTAGGTATTAACATCAGAAAAAATATGCAAAGAAAAATAATGATTTAAAGGAAAGTAAGCGTTTGCAAAATTTTGTTAAAGAATTCAAGCGCTAGGGGAATACCATTTATGATAGTCAAGTGCTGGGGTGCCCCTGGGCTTAAATGGCCTGTGGAGAAGCCTGGCATACACCCTTGTACCAAGTAACATTCACATAACTGTAAGTATGCATGTAGTAAATCACAACTTGCATTGAAACTTTAACACAGAGTTTAAAGACAAAATATGACCTTTTCGCCCAACATACCTTGACTTTGAATTTAGGAGTACAATATATTCCTAAATTGTACAAAACACTGTAAAATGACATTTTTATTCTCTACCTCAATCTGAAAGAATTGATAAAAATAGTAAAGAAAAATCAAGATCCTTTTAAATAAACCACAAGTTCAAAGCAGCAGACGAAGGAAGATGCATTGACAGATATTCGAATTTTATCAATGTCTTGATCCTCATGCAGAACATTTTGTCAGTTGTTTGTTTCTGTCGTCGAATAAACTTCTACATACTGAATGGTCATGTGGTAAAATCTAAAGTAGGTGATTGGTTCCACTCTTACAGGTATAGAATAATACCATCCATCATGCAGTGCCTGGAAAAGATTATATTCCTGGCAGTTGATAATGGCACAAGGGACACTATTAGCCACTTACCATGTCTATTCACCCTCACCGCCAGTCTGCTTACCTACTGGTATATACCGGTAGTATAATTGTTACATATTAATTATTCATACCCTTTCATTTGTGATAATTTTTTCCCCAATGTTTCTGTCATTTCTTGAATCCAGTGGTGGCGAATGGAAACTGTTCTGGACAAACTCAAATGAAACTCATTCATTGGATGAAATTCAAATGGTCTTAGGCATAAAATCAGTTCCTCTTGTAGCCTACTGAAGATCATTTCTGGATCATCTGTAAAGATAAAATTGACATCAATTTGATAAGAATTGGTAAAATAACATGTTTGTAAAACTACTACTGCAACTTATATAATCATGATATTCAAGGAGTCTCAGATGTCAAAATTTGGTATGGGGTGTTGTCTCAAGATTACCTCCCTCCAACTGCTGAGGTAGAGGGTTCAAGTATAAAAAACTCTACAACTGTATAGGAAAACCTAATTATTGTAGTAATGCCATCTGACTAATAAGTTTCAACTTAAACAATGTGTAAAACTGAACTTCATACTCTCAGATACTCGACAATTCAATCTAAAGACCATAACTCTGCTAAATGCCAATGGAGCAAAACATTGTGATGACAACTGGACTTTATACTGACACTTCCTAATAAATTGTGGGGGCATAAAAAAGAATTATACAATGTATATAATATAAAAAAGTAGCATATAGTTTTGTTAGTGAAGGAAGCTTGAGCTCAAATCAAATTAGTGTACAGTATCCTAGATAATTTTTTTAATACAAAGATAATTTGCCCCCAAAATAGAAAAGATGGTGGTTTTAAGCTCCCAGATTTTGAAATATGTGAAATTTGGGTTCGATCCTCCGCCAGACCATGTGTGGTCTCCTTTTTTCCGCATATGCTTAGTTCTGGTTCTACCCAGGTAGACTTGATTTGTCTAAGTTGTAAGAACTTTTGTTTTACAATCAAACTAAAATAAAGAAGTCTAAACTAAATATGTGAGTAAAAAAGCATACAGTTTAAGATACAATGCAATCCTAATGAAAAATTCAGAAATTACTTACTAATATTATTTAGATTATTGCTAGGCTTCCGTTAAGAAAATACTGAAAATTAGAAGGCATAATTATGTTGTGCTCTCATGCCAAATTTCAGAGTTAATGTGGCAATTTGTTTGTCACTTTTATACTACATATTAGCAAGGTTAGGAAACAAAAATATCATTTTTTATTCATTTTAAGTCATAGCTTATCATGCCGGTCACATCATAGCACTGTCTCACCTTTTGTAAGAAAATAAACTAACTACAATTGTCATATGAATCCATAAATGTACTCCTGATCAGGAAGACTGTGGAAGGCAATTGTCATTTGGAACCCAAACAGCAGAGTAAGGTGGTGATACCACTCTCTTTCTTTCTGTTTTTACTACATATTTGGAATTTTTTATGTTTTCACTTTTGCTGACAAATTGTACACACTGGCATACGTGCGTATGCCTGTATAGGCACTGTTTTCAATACTTAATATACTCTGTTTAAATATCAAAATAAGATCTTTTTCATATCAGTGATATGCCATCAGTCAATACAGAGACAAATAATTAAATGATAGTATAATTTAATTCATGCTCGCAAATAATGAATTCCCTAGAGAAATATTTAGACAGTCAACATAACAATTAATGATCTATACGATAAAAATCAAATAGGCTGAAATAGGGATACAAGTTTATTGTTTAGACCATATGAAATTAATTGCTTCATTATCACCCCTGCCCGCCCCCTAATTTTCATGCTGCCCCGACCCTTTTTATTTTAATAAAAAAAAAATGCTACCCCCTCCCTGTTTTCAAGAAAGATTTGGAGGAGAATCTAGCAATTTATTAATAATGGCCTTATAAAAGACAATGATAAAAATATATTTGTTGTGATACGGAATTAATCTCTTGAACTAATGAAGGATTTTTAACATGGTTAGGAATGTCATTCCATATAAGGTCTGAACATTCTTCAAAAACAAACCAAAATTAACAAGTATCAGGGTTCTCCACAGGAAGGAATGCAAGCACTGGGGTAAGAGTGCGTAAACATCTTCAACACATTTTCAAGCTCTGTGTAAGGCCTTCATTGAAATACATTAAACTAGTAAAACTTGTATTAATCAGTTAAAGTCATCATATTTAGTATGTTCGTTTTAGGCATTTAAATGAGAAAATATATGCAAAGAAAAATAATGATTTAGAGGAAAGTAAGCTTTTGCAAAATTCTGTTAAAGAATTCAAGCGCTAAGGGAATACCGTTTCTGACAGTCACGCGCTGGGGTGCCCCTGTGCTTGAATGACCTGTGGAGAAGCCTGAGTATTGTTTTATATTTTTATATATTATTGTATAGACTAACACCATTTCATGTGTTAACTAAAACAATCCCTTACAAGGTATATAGACATGAGTTGCCCAGTTCCCTTCTTCATGAGGAAATGACCGGACACGGCCACCATGCTTTTTCACATCACACTTGACAGAAGGGATTTCTCGATCACCAAACAGCTGCCTGATGTTTTCTGGTAATGGCAGAGGCTCCTTGGTTCGCCTATAATGTAAGCAAAAAGAGGAATTATGAATCTATTTTTGGACATGTTCATTTGAGCCTAGGATAGTACACAGGCAATGACATTTTTTTGTTCGCGAATGTTAGAAACAGTTAGAATATGGTCAAACATTGTAATGAATGTATATATATGGAAAATGCAATGGTGTTAACTGACAATCAGTTAGTTTCAAAACAGAAACGCACATTCTCATTTCATTTCAATTTAACGTTCCAATTCAACATTCATATTAACCCTTTACTCTATAGATACGTGTTTTCCCGCACCAATCACAGAAGGCTTTTGAAAACATTGCAAGAAGAGTTCAGATTGCTCATAACGAGCAATCTGAACACTTCCTGTACTGTTTTCCACTCTGTCAGTTAATATAAACATAATTCACCCAATAATTCAAAAGCCTTCTATATTAGGTGTCCAAAGGCGTCTTTATGAAGTAAAGGGTTAAGTAGGAGCAGGAGTAAATAAATATTTGTATTTAAAATCTTCTTAAGGAAGCTTGAATGCATACAACTGTGTATATGTCTTTTTCACAATTACACTATAAAAGGGCAATGAGCCTCCTGTCACCTCCAAGATGATGACAGACCTTGTTTGACCATCTTTAACATGATGGTGGCAGGCCAAGCTGATTGTGATGTACAGGATCATATATGGCCATATTGACATC
This sequence comes from Panopea generosa, assembly GCA_029582155.1. Taxonomy (NCBI): domain Eukaryota; kingdom Metazoa; phylum Mollusca; class Bivalvia; order Adapedonta; family Hiatellidae; genus Panopea; species Panopea generosa. Next base: position 54,623,336 of record CM055900.1, on the reverse strand, counting down.
CCCACAACACCGCTATTGCTGTGGCCAGTGGTCACACAATCAGATACGTTGTACCATTCTACAGAACAGAATGATTATCTTTGCCACTCCTTCTTCAACGCTGCTACATGACTGTGGAACCAGCTACCAGAGCACCTGGCCATGGTGTCCAACCTGGAGGCATTCAAGGTGGGGTGGGGGGCTGGTGCAGTATTAATATCCCACACTGTACAAAGTTTTATTCCTTTATAAACCTGCAATGCTTGTTCACACCTCGTATCATTCTTGTACAGTTACAAATGTATGACAATGCTCCAGAGTGGGCCCTGTTCATTATTGGAAGAAGAAGAATATGACGGATGAAAGGAGTGAAAGGTAGTATGGTGTTGTAACCTCAATCATGACCTGAATTTGATCACTTCCTAGAATTACGAATATCGTGTACACATATTTTAACTTCCTGCACAAATATCAATATTAACATACAGTATCCACGTGAACATTGAACTTTGGGGAAAAAATGCAAACTTATTACAAAATGTCGCAGGTAAATCAGTACACTGCAGCTATAAAATAAGTAAGATGTATACGTCATTGTTAACAGTTCAGTTCGAACATAATAAAATACCAAAGTTAAAATTACAGACAGTTCATTGAAGATCATAAAACTTATTTTCCATTCTGTAAAACACCAAATAAATCTAAAACATCCAGAATGTTCAGTTTCTATAATATTGTATAAAATAAGTGTGTTTTAACAGCTTTTTGAACAGATTCAGTTTAGAAGTGTCTCGGATGTTGGCAGGAAGAGTGTTCCATAAACTAGGAGCAGCATACGGGATTGTACGGGTCCTAGGCACAACTAATGTCAGAGATTAGGATCTTATATCCTTATTTGGCCTGTACTCCTCCAGTATGTCTCTGATATAGTCGGGAGACTGATTGTGCAAGGCTTTGTAGGTGTGAACCAACAGTTTGTATTGAATACAGTAACACACAGGCAACCAATGATAAGATGTGACTAACGGGTAATTCGTGTCACAAATGAGCTGCAGCACAGGATGTGATAGTTCACCATCTACACTAGAGGATTATAGTCTTTAGAGATAAATAGTACTAGTTTCTATAATTATTTACAAACGGTACATGTTAAGGAATGTTACAACTTATTTTGTTATTGTCTATTTTCAGACCGTATTCAATGTTCCCTAATAAACGGCTAAACAAATAGACCACGCTCATATTTAAACACATACTGACTGGTAACGTTCATTCAGGTATGATGTCATCCCTATAGATGGTTTGTCGGAGATTCTGTAATGATGTTCTTGTCGGTGAAGTAGGGCTTGATATTCGATAGTGTCAAATGCAGCAGAAAGGTTGAGTTATACAGAACCATAACACAATTATTATCAAGAGACTGAAGGATGTCCTTTGGACCTTTAGTAAGGACATTTCAAGGGATGAAATTTCCTGTAAGAAGACTGATGTACCTCATGAAGTTTGTTTTCAGTCAAGTGGCGCTCTAGACACGAATCAACCACTTTGTCCAGGATCTTTGACACAAATGGAAGTTTTGAAACAGGTCTGTAATTTTTCAGTATGTTGGGGCCTAGTTCAGCTATCTACCAGCTCTCTATTGCACATGTCAGACATTATAGAGGTTCTGGAGTTTTACTCTTCTTATAGAAATTGGTGAAAAAATAAGTTTGAATGATCAACAACATGTTAAATGATTGGTACGTCGACCAGTTATGACCTGTCTGATTGGCTTGATCTGGCACATTATGTCATCTAGCCATGTGATCGAAATCTGGTGTTGACATTTTGTTAGAGGTATATTTGTGTCACCGTAATCTAACGTAAATGGCAATGGACATGTATTTGTTATCTTTCCAAGTAGAAAATTATAATCTTATAGTTGTTTAAACGTTATATACAAGCATTCAATATCAAAATCCGTTTTACACTGAAATATTTAATGGCGATTCTTCAGTGATCGACAACACATATCATAGTAGTATTTCTAAAAGTTTGTGATCATTTTTCGTCGTACGTATTTTATCACTTTTAGAATAAATGAAATGTATACATACACTCCTGATGGAGTTCCTGTTTCAATATTTGATTGTTCTTTACTTGATGATACTGGCTCATTGTCTGATTCGTCAGAACTTGAATAACTCACAAGTGAAGCCATCTCCATCAACGTTACTGTTTAGGTTTCGATTACTTTTCGTTACGGTGCCAGCGTACGAAACACTTTGCGATGATAAAACCAATGTTGAACTCAAGGTGCAAGGGCACCATATCTACTGACGTCACAATTATGTACACAATTACCTTTAATGCAACGCGCCAAAACCGCCATTTAGAAAAAACCTTAGAAAACAGCCTCTAATAAACGAATAAACCAAGGGATTTAAGAGAAAATTCCTTGGAAAAAACAGAGACTGATTTGTGTATTGCAAGTTTTAACGTGATAATGGAAGATTGTATAAAATTTAACAAACATAACTTTTTATTGAGAAAAAAAGCGATTTTTAAACAATTATTACAGCAGAGACATAGATACAATTTATCTATATATCTATGTCTATGATTACTGCAATAAACTGTAAACACCGACGATTAACTTTATTCAATCAGTGTGAATATTGTCGGTGATTGAAACAATTTTAAGTTTACAACAATATGTTTATTGGCACATCAGCAAATCTAAGACTTAACTTTAATAGTTAATTGCTTGTTGTCATCTTGAATTAGAAGTGTGTTTCCGCATAGTTAAGCTAGTTTGATAGGTGTCGGATATTAAAATCATTACCATGATTTACATTAATTTGTATGCTTTTTATACTACACATTCATTCTCCACTAATAATCTAAGCTAATTACCATTTTAATGTCCCTGGAGTTTTAGAGAAAGTTTTTTTAACATTGAGTGGTATTTTCAGTATCATTTTATGCATTACGATGGGTCTCTACCAATCGAAATAGCCAACCAGTGTAACGTGCACCTGTTTCTCAAAATTCACATGTCTAAATTAATCGCAACCTTCAGTCTTAAGACAGATATCTAATTTATAAATAATTTTATTCCTATTGCAATTTAAGTAAATTGTTCATCTAGGCCTTTTAATCCTTTGTAGTAAATGACGGCTGATAATTACTGATTGGCTGACAGTTTGTATATTTGGGAATTAAAGGAAAGAGGCAAATGTCTTAGGGACTATTCTCCACGGGATGTTGACGATAAAGTGTACATACATAATACATATTGTGATGGTTTATTGCATGACGATATGTTTAAATTATTAACATTCGTTATGATATAAATCGTATCTTGTACTATTGTAAAGAATTGTCATTGCATGGTAAATGCATATAAGTGAGGTGCATATGCATTATTATATAATATTTTGTCTTCTTTCTGTAATCCAATATAAGAGGTACGTCTAATATATCATCACACCGACACATGCTTGATTATATGAGAGAGAGAGAGAGAGAGAGAGAGAGAGAGAGAGAGAGAGAGAGAGAGAGAGCAATAAATATAGTGATGACGGTGGGGTGGTGGTTGTGTTGTTGATGATGATGATGATGAGGATGGTGATAATGGACTCACACCACCATTATCTTAGATGAAGGAGGTAGAAATAAAACTTAAGTTATCTTCTTCTTCTTCTTTTTTCAGGGCTTTGTACTGCAATGATTTGTTTTTTGCTAGCATGAGTTAAATGGTCAGTATTTTAGAAATCACCACTGAAAATTTTATGCTGATATCATCTTTCTGAACAATTCTCTGTCATTTCAGAATTGTTGGTTTGAACCGCACCTAGGGCGAATAGTTGACATATTGTTACTCTGGAAATTGATAGGTCTCAAAAAAAACAATGCATTTAAAAAAAAACCTGATCAAGGTATGTTTTTTCCTTTAAAATTGCATATCTTGAACCAGTGAAGAATTTGAGCCCAGACACATGCTGCAGATTTTGATTTTTCACTGTTTTGGGCATAAATGTTACAATGGAGCCCTATGGGAAATGTTATAGTGGTGTGAGACGTGATGATGATGATGATGAAGATGATACTAATGAAGATTTTTTATATAAGTTCTCTACTATAGATTTTTTTTATTAAACAATAAATTATTAAATATAGACTATAACCATGATTAAGATATAACATAACATGTTCTTTTACTTAATAAATCCATAATTACATTCAATAAAATTCATTAGAATTATTTATTACCTTTAATAAAACGTGTATTTAATTCAAGTTATGGATGTACCTCTACTGATATTATTCAATAAACTTAAACCTTTGATAATAGACTCGTCTTATATACATGTAGTATTTTCAAGGATTTATATATAAGTCCTTTGTATCAAATCATAGGCATACACATTTGAAGTGATATTCACCTTCCAGGTCAGAATAATCACAACATACACAGTATCTTTTATTTCTCTGTATTCTGTATGTGTTTTTATATAACATTGCGCTTTGAACCAGCCATTTTAGCGAGCAGATCTGTATTCTGTATTCTCATTGCCCCTAGTAGGAATGATGGGGGGGGGGGGGGGGGGGGGGGGGGGGGGGGGGGGGGGGGGGGAGGCGTTATATAAGTTAAATCAACTTAAAGAACGTTGAAAACGTCCTATTGTTTGATACTTTGTCTACATAAATATAAAGTGATAAGAAACATAGGAATGTTTAAATTTTATTATCCGGTTTATTATAAAAAAAATAATTGTTTGATTTTAATTTAAAAATACAAATATTCTGAATGTATTAATTAATGAATAAAGCTAAATTTCATTTTATAAGTACACAATTCTATGTGGTACAATTACACATGTGGAAGTATACTCTTTGTTGTATATAATGAAAACATCCATTTTTTAACTACTAAAACGTTGTATTCACATGTATAAAATGTTTTCTCATATTTATTGAATGCCTTTAGTTACGAACAGATACGTTACTTCTTGTGGTATATTCAATTAGTTACTTAGCTTAAGCTATAATGGAGAAAATCTATCCGTTATAATTTCTATCTTATATTTCATGTTTGGAGTTTCAAATTTAAACACATTTAATTAACACTGGTTAAATCAATACATACAAAAGTGAAAGCATAAATGTACTTGAACTACAAAATTTTAAACTGCAAATTAAATGATTTGTTCAAATGGCACAATAAAATACTAGGAATCGTAATATACGACAGAACATGTTACAATGTAACCTCTGATGTATGTCATATCAAAATACCATAGTACTGAAAATGCCATTCTTGCAGTTTAAATCTAAAGACTTGAACCTTGTTCTGTTAAGAGGTAACGTATCTGTGCGTGGTACAATGGGATTGATGTATTGCAAGCGTCATATCTAAGAAACCGGACTTATTTAAGATCAACCATTATGGATTTGAGTTCATCAGATGTGTGGCTTTCTTGATATGGAGGAGTGAAACAAGTCTTCTCTGGTCATATTTTCACTTTTACTTCACCACTGATGGCTCACGTGAATGAATGCACAATCAACTTTTTTAATCATTTGTTTTTAAATCGTACATTTCTTCCTTTTCTGTACATTTTAGCAAAAACATATAACAGGGTTATCAGGTAGGTGAACTATCATTCCATGCAAATTATGTTTGTTCTCATCAAATTCTCATTCTTACAAAAAAATATTTTTCAAGGCTGATAGACAAGGCCTTCCAATAAGCTAGTTATGTAGATGTATGTTCTTGTTTTTTTCTTAAGAAAGGATGGTCTCCCAAACAGCATGCGATTCCATTGATATTGATTATAAAAAAGACAACTAACCAGTCAAAACTTTTTTAGTTTTTAAATATTTAAGTAAAATGATGGTGAAACAACAGTCAAGTGTCATTCAGTACATTTTTATTGGCAACGCATAACATGCACATTCAAATTATTTCAGTCCACCTAACTGTGAGTGACGATATTTTAACACCAAAAAACTCGACCGTCGTTAGTCCAGTGTATCATGTAGGCCTACCGTTTTCTTTCTTTGGTACGACGTATTTGGTTTGAGCAATCGTAAGTGTGATAATCTCAACTCGTCATTCGACACATTCACAATTTAGAACGTTACAATTTAAAACATGGTCCACTAGAGAATATATTCGATATGCACACCCATCCTTCTTTTAAAATATTGTGTTGGTAGTCGTCATTTTCTCATGATTCATAATTAAAAGACGATTCCTATAAAGATTCTTCTCTCCAATTATTAAAAAGTGCCAGGCCCGATTAGTCCAGTCGGTTACGTGACTGACTAGCAATCCAGGGGTCGTGAGTCCGATCCCCGCCCGACAAAGTCTCCGTGATGATTGATATACGACATAGTGTCTCATTATCATTCGTCTCTTACCACTGATTCAAGTAGGAAAGTTATCAGTTACTTGCGGAGGTGCGGTGTGCTCGAGGACTGGTTAACATGTCAGGATCCCAGGAGACAGTGGTTAGGTTAACTGATAGCCATCGATGGCATAAAATTACGCTAAATATTCAATCAATCAATATTCAATAAGATGTCCCGGTTTTAACAATAAAGATAACTCTATGGACAATCCTTAATCAGAGTAGCGCAACGACGTGACATTTAGGTAGTGTGTTTACAAAGGTATCCATCAATATTCTGTCAGTAATAATGACTACATTGACATGGTAATTAATGAAAATACCTTTATGTACAAAGTATAAAACTTTCAATATAGTTTAATTAATATTTGATAAAAGGATCTCTTGCGTTCACCAACCATTCTTGAGAATATTCTTAGATTCAAGCTCGAAAAAATCCGAATCTTGTTTACCATGACAGATAAGATACTTACGAGAGTTTATTTGGCTATACATTGGATGAAAAAAATCTCTAAGTGTATTTTTTGTATTTTCAATCTCGAGTTCAAGTCTAAGAATATTCTTAAGAATGGTTGGTGTATACTGCTATTATTCGTAACCAAAAATAAAACAACCCAGACTCGGTTGTACCGAGTCCGTTCATTCGAGGTAATTGAACAAACAAATGTGTATGTCAGTGAGTCAGTTTGAAAATCAGCAGTGGGAAGTCGATAAAGCTTACTTCTTTCTCTGTTTATGTATGTAACTCTTCAATACCGGAGACTGAAAGGTTAAAGCAAGATTTAGTTTCATGTTGAATATCAAAAGACGAAACAAGAATATCAAACTAACCTCATTCTTCCTAAATAACCAGGACAGGGCTACCGATTTAAATAGATGGATGTGAGAATAATATAAACTTTACTGTATGTGTATTTCTTTATTCGTTTATATTATATTCGTATATCATCTATGTTTGTATCTTCCGCCAGATACCTCTGTCCCGTGATATTTTGCTGTGAGCAGGTCAAAGACACATGTCTCCATCGTTCTACAATCATTCTGGTCGTCACCGGGGCTTCGAAAGACGGTCGGATGACTTAAAGGAGGGAAGCTTTCAGAAATATTGACCATACGTTTCAAATATGTATCGATCGCTTTAGCATCCGGAGGCAGGTCCAGTTCACCATGTACCATTGCCTTTGCTATTTCCTCAGCTGTTTCTGGGACGGGACTTTTGCTGTTACAGTTACTTGCATATGGATTTTGACGACAATTGTCTCTATCACTGGCAGAGACAGCCTTTCGTCCGGATATATCTTCGTTTGTGCTTCTTTTCTTTCGTACATCACCAAGTACATCTTGGAAAGCCATTATGATTTCACCAGTACAAAGAACTCGCTCTCTGTCACAAAATGTAGCATTGGTATTGTCACAGAATGGACAGGTTGGCGTATCTTCATATTCGAACCAGTCGTCTGTCCAAAACGGTTTTATTCCATCCACGTTATTGAAGAACTCCATACCGTCCATAGGATCGTTCGCCTGGTGAGTGGTGATGCTCGTACTTGGATAATCAAAATAAGGATCAACGTCGCAGTCTAGGTTTTGATGCTCTCTAAACCTTTCCCACTGATAGTCGATGAAACAATGATGGAGGTAAAATATTGGATCGCCAGCCGCCAGCCCTGTGGCCATTGCTCCTCCAACCCATCGATGAACGGCGTCGTGGGCACTTTCCCATCTGTTGTCAAAATCCTGTAAGATACATTTGAGAAAACTTCAATAACATACTTGAGATTTAAAACTTAAGTCTTGAACGACCTAGGGAAAACTAACTTGTTCACAGTTTTGCCAATAATGTCGCATTTCTTTAATATCTTGTCAGAATATGATATACCGATTTACAAATGAGTCCATACAGATTTAAAGCCAGATACAAAGAAATTTTGATGTAATAAAAAAAACTTTTTCCTTTTTCATTGTATGTCTTTTTGATTTTGTCGGGGAGCCAGACTAAGACTAAACTAAAGACCTAATTAATACACAATCAATAAACAAAGGAGAGATAACTCCCGACAAGGCACTGATTGTAATCTGTTTGTACCAATAAAATGGCCTTTTTATTTGTAAAACAAGTTCCCTATACATATTGAAATGTGATATAAAACTAATTAAACATATCTTTATGAAACAGTGTCTTAAAACTCTGAAATAGCTTAATACACACAAGTTTTCTTATTAACTATAGGTTTATCAGTTCAAAAGTAGGTAAAATATCAATCAACTTAACGACATGATCCTAAGCCATCAAACAATCTTACCAAAAACTGACAGAACAAACATGTATACATTAAAATGCCACATGCCTGCATCACAGAAACATTAACATTGTCAAACTTCACTTGTTTCTAGACAAATATTCCAGGCATTGACAAACATAATCATCAGAAGAAAAACACAATAAAAATGTCTTAAAATAGCCCAAAATACAATATTACATAATCATACATAATGTTACATGTATTACGTCAAAGCTGGTCACATGACATGGTTTCCACGACAACGTATCCCGTATTTATAAACGACCACGAATATACGACAATATGATGTATTTTAAAGGTTTATCAAAACAATGCCCCTTTCCGAAACAGAAATGAAATCGTGGCTGCATCTATACCATATATGTACACTAGGTAGATCTATACTTTTCAAAACAACAAACCTACACGTAAGAAGCAAAGATCCATCAAGTCGTTTATTCGGCTTTGCCGTATTGGGCTACCAGCGCCGCTTGCAATGTTCCTCGTGAGCGGAGAACCATCAAACGTTTCCCAGCCTCTAAAAGGACCGGTGTCAAATATCGGAGAGCCCGTTGCTGTACAAATGAAAAAAAATAATGATATCTAAAAAGTTATTGTCTGTAAGCTTAGTATTGCTGCATCGCTGTCTCTACCGTTATAGTAGTTTTATACTTCGTGATTAAATACTGGAGTAATTACGTCACCAACATAATATGATGACTGCAGTATGGCATATAGTTTTCCCCGGGCTTTTACGTCTCGTTTTCATCACATTAAAAACAAATTTAACAAATTTATTGCGATCGACCTATATGAAAGTAAATCTGGAATATAAACATATATTCAAACTAGCCAGAATCCCCCCCCCCCCCCTCCTCCCCCCACCCCAATTTTTATTGTTATATTATAGTAAAATGAACGAAGTTTAGCATATGTGAAATTCAAGAACTTGCAGCAGCAGAGCTTTTTTGCGAAATCAGGCGGAATAATTTAATTTCTTATAGCATTCATCTGTAAAGAAGTCCCCGTGCGGGAACTTATAACTGTTAATCATAGGGATAATCTATATCAAATATGAACAAATTTAACTGACCGATTGTTGAGAATTAGATTTTTGAGAATTTTCAATTTTTATCCTTTTGTGACCGCACCTGGACCATTATAGAAATTCAATCCTGCTTATTAAAATAAATCTTATTTGCTATAACTAGTAAATGTTTTTAAACTGAATAAGAATTCTGCACAAATCGATGACAAAAATAGAATCTTTCGTTTTCCAAAGTATTTTTACGTAAAACACCCTTACAGGGCCCCTAGAACCACAAGCCCCTTGATTTGTACAAACTTTAAATCCCTACTCATAGGGATAGACTATATCAAATATGAAAAAATGACTTATCGGTTGTTGAAGATTTTTGAAAATTTTCTATCTTAAGCCTTTTGTGATCCACCCTTGCCCCTTATGGAAAGTCAGTCCTCCTGTTTGAACCAAATCTTATTTTCTATGACTAGATGATGCTTCTGAGCTCAAACTGAAAAATGATTTTGCCCGAATGGATGTCAAAATGATAATTTTCTGTTTTCTCATAGTATCTCTATCAGTCCCCTGACATAGTCCCTATAGATATTAGCCCGTTATTCAAATTCTTACACGTAGAGATAATTTAGGTCAAACATGAAAAATTTGACTGACACGTTCTTACTAAAACGATTTTTGTAATTCTTAATTTTTATCCATTTTTAGGCCAAATGTTTGCAAACATGTAGGGACACCTAATACCTAGTCAAACAAACAATTATTCTGTCTGTCGTGGTCAATTAGAATTCTCAGGTTGAAATTTGGATTTTCAAGCTTAAATCTAAGACTCGAGTGTAAGAATATTCTCAATAATCGTTTGTGAACTTCCACTTCCGAATATGGCGGCGATTATCGATCAAGTTGTTTATTTGTTAAAAAGCAGCCAAAAAGGGTTTTTGAATGGTTTTACCAGTATACTTTCAATTCTATCATATTTGTTATTATCCAAACGTGTGTTTAATGGGACTTTAAATTATTTGTGAACAATACTTAAAATGATTCATCGGAAAAACACAAAGAAAAAATAGTAAAGACGATTATAAATTACGGTCAAACATGTCTTAAGTAGCCAGTCAAGAGAAGGAGCGAAAGTGGATTTTTTATGACAGGTTGTTGCTTTCTACAGGTAAATTTGCTTTGAAAGAATAGAAACGGGAAATAGGAGATGTGGTTGCTGATAACAATTGGCTGGTCAATAGATGTGACCGCTTATACATGTTTGACTGTATATCATTGGGTGACTTACCGAGGTTGCCCATGTAATCGTCATGCCACATTACCGAGAGTCCAGGCGTTGCCATGTTATCATCGATGGTACTATCCCAATACGGAAGAAAGACGGATGGTTTTTTACGTCGAAGTGCTTCCTCAAACCTATATTAATATTTATAATACCAATGCATTCATTTCTATTAATAAACTGCCTAGGTTTATCTCGTTATTTCAAGCTTAGCAGTCACATGACGTCGTTAAGTTTAATAATACGTTTTGACCATCACGGGATCTCTACAAGAGCTAAGTTTCTGTTTCATAAAAGACGAGTTAGAAATATTGACATGATGAAAAGAATACCATGTTAGTGTCTAATAGTATCAATTTTATCAGGTTTGGAACGAAAAATATCAAGGACACGGCAGAGCCTCGTCTTTTTTTTATAAGCCTCACATGATAAAGTTGTCATTTTGATAATGTTAGACACTAACATGGTATTGTCTATGTATTATTAGTAAGAACTTATTAAATGTTCAATGGATTTGGTCCAGTTAGTTATATAGGTTTTGTTTACATACTACACGTGGACATGCTACCGCATTTATACATATTCATATCTGGTGGGGCTCCTTTTATTTAAACTTTCTTGTTTGATTACGAGTGACAGAAATAGTTCGGGTGCATCCGTTAATCAAGTAGAAGGTTTGCTACCGACTATTCTAATTTGTAGACCCATTGTCACATTCTCTGTATGTATATATTTGTTATGATTGTTTTATACAGGTCTTCATGTGGGTTAAATTTCCTTTCAATTTTTTCGTCCACTGTTGAATATATAATTTCTTATATTTTGTACAATTAGTTATTTTGCCGTTTATAATGTGTTCAGTACTTTAAAATTGTACTTGTAGCTTCTACCGAATTGAAGAGTAGTAAAACAGCCACAGTTATGAGTATTGCGCGAGACAGGTACAGGACTTACTGCAGGTACAGAACTTACTGTACTAGAAAGAAAAAAATGTACTTCCATTTCTTCTGTTTTCAGGTTTTTCTTTTGCAGTGATAAATATATTCGTACCATGTGATAAAGGTCAGTATTTTAGAAATCACCACATAAAATTATATACTGACTTTTAGCCAATTTTGTGTCATTATAGAAATGATGGATCGAATCGCATCATGGACGAATTGTTGACATATAATTACACTGAATATTGATAGGTATATGAAAAACATTGAAATTGGGGGAAGTAACCTGGCCATTGCATGCTTTTTTACTTTATAATTGCAAATCGTGAACCAGTCAAGAATCTGAGCCCAGACAAATGCTGCAGTTTTGTTTGTCACTGTGTTTTGGGTATAAATGTATAATCGAGCCCTGTGAAAAACGTGAGAGGTACATGCTATAGTAAGTTTATACTAGTAATCATAATTACAACCAATATTGTATGACCGTTTTCACGGGACAAACGGCAATGCTAAAATTTATGTCTATTAATGTTCACACATCAAATAAACTTTACACCTATCAAAATACAATCATATTGAGACATTCGTCTCCTGAAACGTAATATTCAAGAAATGTTGTGTTGGCATGTTGTCAAAACTAGTGTGGCACCAGTATCTTCTTAACGAAAATGTTGATAAATTATTTCTTAAGTTTGAAGTTCTCGATATAATTGATACGTCCATAGTAACAGGTACTCCCAAAAGCTGGTCATCAAATATGATAAAGAATGAACATTCAATTTGGTAAATTTTCCAAAAGAAATGTTTTTTCTCCAATATACATTTCGGTAGAGCGTGGGAAAGAAATAGGGAAAATAATAGGGAATGAAAATTGTAAAAAAAAACAACAAATCAACGAAAAAAATTACTCTGTTTAAGTGCTAGTGATAATGCGGTAGCACGTCCGGTAAGCGCGGTTAGAAGCACGTCTTACAATCAATCCAGGGTTCGTAATTTCGAACCCTAGCCCGAACATAGTCTCTATAATGATTGATGAACGACATTGCGTCTCATACACATTTGTCTCTTACCCCTTGTTGGTAAATTACCAGTTACTTGCGGAGAGGGGTGTGGTCGAGTACTGGTAAATCTACCAGGATCCCAGAATAAAGTGGTTAGGTTAAACTAATCGTCTGTTTGCCCTCAATAGCATAAATGACGCTAAATATTCAATCTATCGCTCAATCAATCAATCAACTTGTGGAACAAACACCAAGGAAGGGTCTATGCAAAGATGTGGTTTTAAGGCATAATACATACAGTGTAATAAACGCTCGGTGCCACGGTAGAAATGCTGGCCCACGATGTGCTCCCCCGGACCGCAACGCATTTCTATGTACCTCATTAAAACAGTCGATTGTACCATCCTAAAGTTTAGTGTAAACATATTGTATTGCTAATATTTTACATATATACGAATAACAAGCATACATGGAACATTGAAATTAATAAGGCAAGAGGGTTTGGTGACACGTGCTCACCACATTTATTGCGGTATTCTCCTTAAAACGACTTTTTGTATTTTAATCTCGATGACTTAGTAACATTTGATGAACATGTATGTATGTAGTAAAATCTTGCACAAACATTATAATTAATATCAAAATACATGAATAAAATTTGATAAAAGCATTGAGAATCTTTAAAACATATTTAATGATAAAAAAAAATCAAATGGAGAATTAAAGAAAACATGGATCCATTATTAGTATTCAACAAAATAAAACGCGGACACGTGTCGTTGGAAGGAAGCGAGTGTGTCTGTTATACTTTGTCATTTTTTAAAAATAATTCACTGGCAAAAACATCGTTCTGATAGGCATTATTTTAAAATTGAACTGTCACAGCTCACATTAAATGTGACGTCATTGAACTTTTCCTGAGCGCACTGATCAAATTAATTGCTATGTAGAAGATCCAAGTGGAAGAGTTGGGTCTGTTTAACAGACTCCTCAACCAGCAGTAATCAAGGCTCACATAACATGTATGCGCATGACTAAAGCTTATCTAAATCGATCAATCCGTTCATGTGAATAGGCACGATACCGGGGACGGCAACGTACAGCGTGGAAACATGTTTCCCCGTGGATATCAGTGTTTTCTCAGCTTATACAAACTTAAATAAATATGCAAACCGTAGTGATTTACTGACTAGAAATAAAGAAAAAATTCTTAAACTTTAGATTCTAAGTTTCATGAATATCGATGTACTGTTTTAAGAAACCAATGACGAATAATCTTGAATCGTCGCAAGTTGCCAGAAATCTTCGCTAAGTATATATTAAAGTACTTATTAAAGGTTGAATACGAGAAAAAGTAGACATAAGTAGGTTACTATTTGTGCAACAAAGCCTATTCTTATATTTCATTCCCTCTACTTTCCCATAACATAATTCGCAACCGCAATCATACCTTTCCAATCTTTACAATGTACATCCAATCCTATATCGATCAATGAACTATATGATGTTAACTTTTTGTCTTATCATCATTTTAGTAACATCACGTATTGTATTCTACATAATAAAGCGCGGGTAAGATAAACATTTGCTTTATCGGCAGGGAAGATTTATCTTACAGCAACACAGTAAATGATGTCGTAAATGATTTTGCTTTGTGTCAAACCCACTTTTAGTTAAATTTTTGACAGTTTGTTCTGTTAATTATGTCAATGAATATTAACTTATAACTATAACCGAGTCGAACAGTTTCTATAAAAATACATTTGTTTTGTTAAAATTTTATCAATCATATTTGAAACTTTTTTCATGCGCGCTTTCCGCAGATAAGCACAAAATTATGCTTTTTTTGCTGGATTAACATCAGATATGGCTTTAAGAAACGTCAACAAAAACACATGCTCATAATTACATGATATAGAATATCATGTATGTGCCTGATAGTCATCAGGTTCCTCTCCGAAAAAGTTGACTCTCGCTGTTTTGATGTTTACCTTCGTGTAAAGCTGCTGCAGTGCATCGTGAAAGTCGTATCTCTCGCTATATTTACCTCGTATAGTTGCTGCATATGCATCTAGAAAGTCGTATTTCTCACTATATTTAACTCGTAAAGTTGCTGCATATGCATCGTGAAAGTCGTTTCTCTCGCTATATTTATCCCGTATAGTTGCTGCAATGCATCGTGAAAGCCGTATCTCTCGCTATATTTACCCCATATATTTACTGCATATGCATCGTGAAAGTCGTTTCTCTCGCTATATTTACCTCGTATAGTTGTTGCATATGCATCGTGAAAGTCGTATTTTTCGCTATATTTACCTCGTATAGTTGCTGCATATGCATGGTGAAAGTCGTATCTCTCACTATATTTACCTCATATAATTGCTGCAATGCATCGTGAAAGTCGTATCTCTCGCTATATTTACCTCGTATAATTGCTGCATATGCATCTAGAAAGTCGTATCTCTCACTATATTTACCTCGTAAAGTTGCTGCATATGCATCATGAAAGTCGTTTCTCTCGCTATATTTACCTCGTATAGTAGCTGCATGTGCATCATGAAAGTCGTTTCTCTCGCTATATTTACCTCGTATAGTAGCTGCATATGCATAGTGAAAGGCGTATCTCTCGCTATATTTAACTCGTAAAGTTGCTGCATATGCATCGTGAAAGTCGTTTCTCTCGCTATATTTATCCCGTATAGTTGCTGCAATGCATCGTGAAAGCCGTATCTCTCGCTATATTTACCCCATATATTTACTGCATATGCATCGTGAAAGTCGTTTCTCTCGCTATATTTACCTCGTATAGTTGTTGCATATGCATCGTGAAAGTCGTATTTTTCGCTATATTTACCTCGTATAGTTGCTGCATATGCATGGTGAAAGTCGTATCTCTCACTATATTTACCTCATATAATTGCTGCAATGCATCGTGAAAGTCGTATCTCTCGCTATATTTACCTCGTATAATTGCTGCATATGCATCTAGAAAGTCGTATCTCTCACTATATTTACCTCGTAAAGTTGCTGCATATGCATCATGAAAGTCGTTTCTCTCGCTATATTTACCTCGTATAGTAGCTGCATGTGCATCATGAAAGTCGTTTCTCTCGCTATATTTACCTCGTATAGTAGCTGCATATGCATAGTGAAAGGCGTATCTCTCGCTATATTTACTTCGTATAGTTGTTGCATATGCATCGTGAAAGTCGTATCTCTCGCTATATTTACCCCGTATAGTTGCTGCAATGCATCGTGAAAGTCGTATCACTCGCTATATTTACCCCGTATAGTTGCTGCAATGCATCGTGAAAGTCGTATCTCTTGCCATATTTACCCCGTATAGTTGCTGCAATGCATCGTGAAAGGAGTATCTCTCGCCATATTTACCCCGTATAGTTGCTGCATATGCATCGTGAAAGTCGTATCACTCGCTTTATTTACGTCGTATAGTAGCTGCAATGCATCATGAAAATCGTATCTCTCGCTTTATTTTCCTCGTATAGTTGCTGCAATGCATCGTGAAAGTCGTATCTCTCGCTATATTTACCCCGTATAGTTGCTGCAATGCATCGTGAAAGTCGTATCTCTCGCTATATTTACCTCGTATAGTTGCTGCAATGCATCGTGAAAGTCGTATCTCTCGCTATATTTACCTCGAATAGTTGCTGCAATGCATCGTGAAAGTTGTATCTCTCGCTATATTTACCTTGAATAATTGCTGCAATGCATCGTGAAAGTCGTATCTCTTGCTATATTTTCACCTCGTATAGTTGTTGCATATGTATCGTGAAAGTCGTATTTCTCGCTATATTTACCTCGTATAGTTGCTGCATATGCATCGTGAAAGTCATATCTTTCACTATATTTACCTCGTATAATTGCTGCAATGCATCATGAAAGTCGTATCTCTCGCTATATTTACCTCGTATAGTTGCTGCATATGCATCTAGAAAGTCGTATCTCTCACAATATTTACCTTGTATAGTTGCTGCATATGCATCGTGAAAGTCGTTTCTCTCGCTATATTTACCTCGTATAGTTGCTGCATATGCATCTAGAAAGTCGTATCTCTCACAATATTTACCTCGTATAGTTGCTGCATATGCATCGTGAAAGTCGTTTCTCTCGCTATATTTACCTCGTATAGTTGCTGCATATGCATCTAGAAAGTCGTATCTTTCACTATATTTACCTCGTAAAGTTGCTGCATATGCATCGTGAAAGTCGTTTCTCTTGCTATATTTACCTCGTATAGTTGTTGCATATGCATCGTGAAAGTCGTATCTCTTGATATTCACCTCGTATAGTTGCTGCAATGCATCGTGAAAGTCGTATCTCTCGCTATATTTACCTCGAATAGTTGCTGCAATGCATCATGAAAGTCGTATCTCTCGCTATATTTACCTCGTATAATTGCTGCAATGCATCGTGAAAGTTGTATCTCTCGCTATATTTACCTCGTATAGTTGCTGCATATGCATCTACAAAGTCGTATCTCTCACTATATTTACCTCGTAAAGTTGCTGCATATGCATCGTGAAAGTCGTTTCTCTCGCTATATTCACCTCGTATAATTGCGTATATGCATAGTTAAAGGCGTATCTCTCGCTATATTTACTTCGTATAGTTGTTGCATATGCATCGTGAAAGTCGTATCTCTCGCTATATTTACCCCGTATAGTTGCTGCAATACATCGTGAAAGTCGTATCTCTCGCTCTATTTACCTCGTATAATTGCTGCAATGCATCGTGAAAGTCGTATCTCTTGCTATATTTTCACTTTGTATAGTTGTTGCATATGCATCGTGAAAGTCGTATTTCTCGCTATATTTACCTCGTATAGTTGCTGCATATGCATCGTGAAAGTCGTATCTCTCACTATATTTACCTCGTATAATTGCTGCAGTGCATCATGAAAGTCGTATCTCTCGCTATATTTACCTCGTATAGTTGCTGCATATGCATCTAGAAAGTCGTATCTCTCACTATATTTACCTCGTAAAGTTACTGCATACGCATCGTGAAAGTCGTTTCTCTCGCTATATTTACCTCGTATAGTTGCTGCATATGCATCTAGAAAGTCGTATCTTTCAATATATTTACCTCGTATAGTTGCTGCATATGCATAGTGAAAGGCGTATCTCTCGCTATATTTACCTCGTATAGTTGCTGCAATGCATCGTGAAAGTCGTATCTCTCGCTATATTTACCCCGTATAGTAGCTGCAAGGCATCGTGAAAGTCGTATCACTCGCTATATTTACCTCGTATAGTAGCTGCAGTGCCTCATGAAAGTCGTTTCTCTCTCTATCTGTCAGTGATCTGTACTCTTTCCGTATCCGTTTTCCTGTACGTGGAACCCCCAAAATTCTCCCCCTTCTTGCGTATCGACGGAGGTTCAGATTTTGTCTTCCTCTTCGGTTGGTGCGTCTTTTTTTTCTTGAAAGGACTTCACCATCACTAAGACAGAGACCGATTCGTTTTAATGTTTAACTGTTTTCAACATAGCATTATAATTTTTATAAAGTATTTCATTATTTTGTTTCAAATCTGAACACATAAAATAACTATGTATTTTAAATACTTAGAGAAATAATATTGAAATTTACAATCGTTTATGTCAATGCTAGTACATGACCATACAGATAGTGTCTTCGTAACTGACGTGAAAACACCGTCATACAAATAGATCACATATGGTCTCTATATATGCCATGTGGAATACAAGGAATGCAGTTTTACATTGAGCATAATCACATTAAAATTATCCGACAATAACACACATATCGTTTGTATTCGAAGTGTTCATATTGAACGGAAGGGCGCAATGTCACCGAAGTCTATGTAATATCATGCAAACTGCGACAAAGAAGTGGGCATTGCGTCGGTTGATGAACGTGTTATTTGGTCTAGTCTAACGAGAAATCAAAGAGTTGGATATTGGGCCGATGCGACATGTACTACGAAATTTATAAAATGAGATGTTTTGTACTTTAGACGTTTTCCAAGAGACACTGGAACTAAGAACAAAACGATATTGTAAGGTATTTGATAAGTATTTTTTTCACGACTCACAAGTTTTTTTTTATGTTGCTATAGAAATAAGCAAGAGGAAACTAAGAAACAAAACATTTGGATAAGAGATAACTACGGTGAAATATATCAATATACATGTATGTACATGTATGAAGGTAAATGTGCAGATTTTGAAGCACAATCCAAACTAATACACATACGTGCTTTCGTCATCACTGTCATCTATGTTCTCTTCTAATGTCGTTGAGGTAAACGGCGTTGTAGATACATCAAAACCATCTACGGGTTCGTCAAACTTTTCATAATAAATTTTTTGCCAGAGAACGACCCGAAGGCACCAAATCTTTGCGTTTAATTCATGTTTGTGATCTTCATCCATTTCGTCTATGCATTGTTGAAAGGTTACAGGAGCATTCACTCGAACAGAAGAGTCATTACCGATGACAATTGTTTCATCTGGCACACCTATACATAGAAACAAAAGAGTCATAACCGATGACAATTATTTCATCTGGTACACCTGTACATAGCAACAGAAGAGTCATTATCGATGATAATTGTTTCATCTGGCATACATGTACATAGCAACAGAAGAGTCATAATCGATGACAATTGTTTCATCTGGTACACCTGTACATAGCAACAGAAGAGTCATTACCGATGACAATTGTTTCATCTGACATACCTGTACATAGCAACAGCGAGTCATTACCGATGGCAATTGTTTCATCTGACATACCTGTACATAGTAACAGAAGAATAATTACCGGTGATAATTGTTTCATCTGGCATACCTGTACATAGCAACAGAAGAGTCATTACCGATGACAATGGTTTCATCTGGCATACCTGTACATAGCAACAGAAGAGGCATAACCGATGACAATTATTTCATCTGGTACACCTGTACATAGCAACAGAAGAGTCATAATCGATGACAATTGTTTCATCTGGTACACCTGTACATAGCAACAGAAGAGTCATTTCCGATGGCAATTGTTTCATCTGACATACCTGTACATAGCAACAGCGAGCCATTACCGATGGCAATTGTTTCATCTGACATACCTGTACATAGCAACAGAAGAATAATTACCGGTGATAATTGTTTCATCTGGCATACCTGTACATAGCAACAGAAGAGTCTTTACCGATGACAATGGTTTCATCTGGCATACCTGTACATAGCAACAGAAGAAGCATTATCGATGACAATTGTTTCATATGGTGCACATGTACATAGCAACAGAAGAGTCATTACCAATGACAATTGTTTCATCTGGCATACCTGTACATAGCAAAAGAAGAGGCATTACCGATGACAATTGTTTCATATGGTACATCTGTACATAGCAACAGAAGAGTCATTACCGATGACAATTGTTTCATCTGGTACACCTGTATATAGCAACAGAAGAGTCATTACCGATGGCAATTGTTTAATCTGGCATACCTGTACATAGCAACAGAAGAGTCATTACTGATAATAATTGTTTCACCTAGCATACCTGTACATAGCAACAGAAGAGTTAGGACCGATGATAATTGTTTCATCTATCATACCTGTACATAGCAACAGAAGAGTCATTACCGATGATAATTGTTTCATCTGACATACCTGTACATAGCAACAGAAGAGTCATTACCGATGACAATTGTTTCATCTGGCACACCTGTACATAGCAACAGAAGAGTCATTACCGATGACAATTGTTTCATCTGGCACACCTGTACATAGCAACAGAAGAGTCATTACCGATAACAACTGTTTCATCTGGCACACCTGTACATAGCAACAGAAGAATCATTATCGATGATAATTGTTTCATCTGACATACCTGTACATAGCAACAGAAGAGTCATTACCGATGACAATTGTTTCATCTGGCACACCTGTACATAGCAACAGAAGAGTCATTACCGATAACAATTGTTTCATCTGGCACACCTGTACATAGCAACAGAAGAGTCATTACCGATGATAATTGTTTCATCTGGCATAACTGTACATAGCGATGATAATAAGGCTTATCATGTATACCCGTTATAGAAATTTGTAATTGAATTATTTTTGGTAATTTCATGGTTAACAAAGTGAAATTACCAATAATATTTTATTGTTATTATCAATCACTATGTTTTCATCGTTAAAGTACTGCACATTTAACAGTTTTTTTTCTATTCAAGTAATGAAGTCACGCTAGTTATGGACAGATGAGTAAACATAATAATTTTATTATATAAAAATACATAGAGATCTTACAGGAGTGCTAATTTATTATTGAGTTTATTAAGCGAGTTGAAGAAATATATTAGACTCTGACAAATGGTATGGTACATTTGTCTATATTGTTGAATAGATCACCTTTATTAAAAATGAGAAACGAATCGGGAATAACGTCTCAAACTAATGTCATTTTACTATCATTTATATCTTCGGGGAAGTCGAAAAATAGTTTGTCATTTTATGTAGGATAGCTGAGTTATGCGAAACAAAATGAATTGAGGTAATATTACACTAGTTTAATATAAAAAAATATGCCATGTGTTTATTACACTCTTCCACTGTAAATTATGTAATGGAAAATATAATTTTTTTTGTGTCTATCATACCGATAGTAGCTGATGGTAATATACTATATTTAGCATTTTTTGTCACAAACTATCAAAATCTACGAAAAAGAAGTACCTTTATAGCATGTATTAGACGTTTATGTGCCTTTGACAGATAGAAATAGAATTAATGGTCTAAACATAATTATATTTATGGTTTTTATGGTTATTTATGGTTATTTATGGTTATTTACGGTTATTTCAATTTCATATTTGCATCATCTATACTAGTATACATATTGTTTTATTAAGTGAAAGTGGACTGGATTTAAATAGCTATAAGCTTGAAAACCCCAATGTATATGCATGAATGACAAATGCAAAAAATGGTCACAAATGTGAAAGAATTTAACCACACATGGATGTAAAAATTATGAAACGTGGTTGTTACAAATTTAAAAATGACGATGGTCACATATGTCATGAAAAGTTTGTTTAAGCGTTTTAACATTATGAATGCACAACAAACTCATTCAACCAATATGCAGTTTCGTATTTCTTGGTGTGTGCGTGTGTGTGTTTCAGTTCCACATGTGTACGAGTAGTTTTACAAAATGGACCAAAATCTGTTTAACTTTTACGGCATTTTCGTATTTACATTTGTAACAACTAGATTTCACATTACTTTCGTGGAAAGTTTTTTTTATATATATATTGTAAAATGATAACGTTCCTGTTACCAAGTGTTGGTTAATATGTCTCCACTTACCTCCACCATTTCCCCCGGAACCTCCCAAACCATCGATTTTAGCAGATAGTCTGTCCAGAGCACTTGTCACGTCACCAGAATCACATTGCTGTACTTCGTCAGTCAAGCCATTTAACTAAATCATATTAAAATTAAGTTGTTATTATTGTCATTATTACTAGCAATGTCCTACTTAATCGAACTTGTAAAATATGTCTGTTCAAACAGTCCATTTGCAGCCACATCAACACACTTTTTAGATTTAGGTCCTCCTTGGTCTAAAAATCTTTTGTCTTATTGTATAACATGTCATGTGGATAAAACATTTTAAACTCAATTCTTTTCAGGTTGTCTTGGCATTAAGCTTCGATTCTGAATCTTCTACCACGACTCATTATCACAAGATGGTTAGCTTTGTATAAATAGAGACCATCCGACCTAATTAAAAAAACGCTGTGATAATTATATAGCACTAAAGAAATGTATACAACTGATGTGACGAAATAGACAAATTTGAACGGATGGAAATCAGCTCCGTTTGGACGTGAGTGTTGTTTATTACTCTAGAAAAAAAAAACAACCAATATTTATATAAAATAAGGAAAACTAACCAGCATGCAAACCATGAATATATTGAAACAGTGGAATCTAGGCATTAATGATATACTAGCTTGCATGAAATATGTTAATAAAAATCAAGGTGGGCAATTTGAAGCAACAGTAAATAATCAATAAAAGAATGAAAAGAGATGAAGTGTATATCGTTACCGAACAGGATACATAATGTGATACATAACATATAATAATGCTATACTTAACATACAACAATGTTATACTGAACATATAATCATGCTCTACTTAACATATAACAATGTTATACATCATATAACAATGTTATAGTTAACATGTAATAATGTTATAATTAACATATATTAATAATAATAATATACTTAACATATAATAATGTCATACTTAACATATAATAATGTAATACTTAACATATAATAATGTTATACTTAACATTTAATAATACTATACTTAACATGTAATAATGTTATAATTAACATATATTAATGCTATACTTAACATATAATCTTGCTATACTTAACATACAACAATGTTATACTTAACATATAATCATGCTCTACTTAACATACAACAATGTTATACTTAACATATAATCATGCTCTACTTAACATACAACAATGTTATACTTAACATATAATCATGCTCTACTTAACATACAACAATGTTATACTTAACATATAATCATGCTCTACTTAACATACAACAATGTTATACTTAACATATAATCATGCTCTACTTAACATATAACAATGTTATACATCATATAACAATGTTATACTAAACATAAAATAATGTTATACTTAACATATAACAATGTTATACCTACCATATAATAATTTTATACTTAAAATATAACAATGTTATACTTAACATATGATCACGTTATACTTCACATATAATCACGTTATAATTAACATATAATAATCTTATACCTAACATATAATAATCTTATACTTAACATATAATAATGCTTTTCTTAATCTATAATAATGTTATACTTCACATATAGTAATTTTATACTTAACATTTAAAAATGTTATACTTAACATATAATAATGTTATACTTAACATAGAATAATGTTATACTTTATATATAATAATGGTATACTTAACATATAGTAATTGTATACTAAATAAAAAAAGATGTAATTCTTAATATATAATAGTGAAATACATAACATATAATAATGTAATACTTAACATATAATAATGTAATACTTAAAATATAATAATGTAATACTTAACATATAATAATGTTATACTAAACATAAAATAATGTTATACTTTATATATAATAATGCTATACTTAACATAAAATAATGTTATACTTAACACATAATAACGTTTTACTTATAATATAATCACGTTATAATACTTAACATCTAAAAATGTTTTACTTAACAAATAATCACGTTATAATTAATAATAATAATGTTATACTTCACATATGATAATGCAATACATAACATATAATAATGTAATATTTAAAATATAATAATTTAATACTTAACATATAATAATGTTATGCTTAACATAAAATAGTGTTATACTTTATATATAATTATGTTATACTTAACAAATAATAACGTTATACTTAATATATAATCACGTTATAATACTTAACATCTGAAAATGTTTTACTTTACATATAACCACGTAATAATTAACTGATAATAATGATATACTTAGCATATACTAATGGTATACTTAACATATAATGATGCAATATTTAACATATAATAATGTTATACTTCACATATAATAATGTAATACTTAACATATAATAATGTAATACTTAACGTATTATAATGTAATACTTAACATATAATAATGTAATACTTAAAATATAATAATGTTCTATTGAACATATAATAATGTCATACTTAACATATAAAAATGGTATACTTAACATATACTAATGTTAAACTTAACATATAATAATGGTATACTTAATAAATAACGATGTAATACTTAACATATAATTATGTAATATTGAACATATAATATTGCTATACTTAACATACAATATTGCTTTACTTAACATATGACAATGTTGTACTAAACATATAATAGCGTAAAACTTAACATATACTAATGTTAAACTTAACATATAATAATGTTTTTTAAATTATGCTATACTAAACATATGGCAATACTATATTTAACATATAACAATATTATAGTAAACATATACTAATGCTATACTTAACATATACTAATGATATACTTAACATATAGTAATGTTATACTTAACATATAATTATGTTATACTTAAAATATGATAATGTATACTTAATTTATTATCATGTTAAACTGAACATATTATAATGCTATGATTAAAATATAATAATGTTTTACTTAGCATATGTTAATGTTATACTTAACATAAACTAATAATAATGATAAACTTAACATACAATAAAGTTATACTTAACATATAATAATGATATACTTAACATATGATAATGTTAACTGAACTTTTTATCATGTTAAACTGAACATATTTTAATGCTATTCTTAAATATAATAATATTTTACTTAACATATAATAATATTATACCAAACATAAACTAATAATATTGATATACTTATCATATAATAATGTAATACTTAACATATAATAATGTTATACTCAACATATAATAATGCAATAATTAACATATAATAATGTAATATTTAACATATAATAATGTTATACTTGACATATTGTAATGCCATACTTAACATACAATATTGTTTTACTTAACATTTAATAATGCTATATTTAACATATGACAATGTGATACTTAACATACATGTATAACAGCAGTAAACTTAACATATAGAACTGCTTTACTTCACATATAATAATGTTATACTTAACATATAACAATATTATACTTAATGTATAATAATGCTATATTAAACATATAATATTGCTATACTTAACATATAAAAAAAGTATACTTACCATATAATATTGCTATATTTAACCTTTAATAATTTTATACTTAACTTAAAATAATTTTATACATTTGATATAATCATGTTATACTAAACATAATGTACTGTTTATACTCAACATAAAATCACATTATACATAATATATACTAATGTTGTATTTATCATATAATAATGTTTTACTTCACATATATTATACTTAACATATACTAATGTAAAACTTAACATATAATGGTGTTATTCTTAACTTATAATCATGTTAAACTTAACATAAAATAATGCAATACTTAACATATAATCACGTTATAATTAACATAAAATAATGTTATACTTAACATATAATTATGTTATACTGAAATATAATAATGGTGTACTTAACATATAATACTGCTATACTTAACATAAAATAATGTTATACTTAACATATAATAATGTTATACTTAACATATAATAATGTTATACTTAAATTATAATCATGTTAAACTTAACATTTAATAATGATATACTTAACATACAATAATGGAATACTTCACATATAATATTGTTATACTTAAGATATGATCACATTATACTAAACATATGATAATGTTATACTTAACATAAAATAATTTTATGCTTAAGATATAATCATGTTATACTGAACATATAATAATGTTTTACTTATCATATAATAATGCTATTCTTAACAGATACTTATGTTACACTTAACATATAATAATGTTACTCTTTGACAGATAATAATGTTACACTTAACATATAATATTGCTATTCTTAACATATAATAATGTTACACTTAACATTTAATAATGTTATTCTTAACGGATAATAATGTGACACTTAACATATAATAATGCTATGCTTAACATATACTAATGTTACACTTATCTTATAAATATGTTCAACTTAACATAAAATAATGCTATATTTTACATAAAATACGGCTATACTTAATATATAATAATGTTATAGTTAACAAAAAATAGTTTCATACTGAACATATAATAATGTAATACTTTACATATTATAATGTTATACATACATTCTTAACATATCATAATGTTTGACTTTAAATATAATAATGTTATTATTAACATATAATAATGTTATACTTAACATATAATAAGTTTCGCACATCATATAGTATTGTAATACTTTTCATATAATAATATAATATTATATTTAACATTATTTACATATCATAATTTTATTATTACCATATAATAATGTTATGTTGATCATATTCTTTTTTATTATTATAATGTAAAGTTGACGATATAATAATGCAATACTTCATATATAACAATGTAAATTGAACATATGATTATATATATATATATATACTTTATATATGGTTATATTGTCTAAACAATTAATTACGTTATACTTTGCATAAATGTATGACTTGACTTTCAATATTAATATACTTAACATATTATCATGCAACACTTAATATATAATAAAATTATACTTTACAAATGTTTACTTTGCATATAACAATACCATACATAACATGTTATTATGTAATACTAAACATATATAAGTGTTATACTTTCCATCAAATATTATCATTACCTATACTAATGTATACTTTAAGTATAATTTTGTTACTTTTAAATATATGATATTGTTATAATTTAAATATAATAATGTTAAACTTAGCATATCTGTGTTTTTGTCTGGGCGTTTTTAAGACAAATTATGAAAGTACATGTATGCAAAGGGGATACATATCAACGTATATCTTAGATAATTACGATAGTGATTACACTTTCGACAAAGGAGTATGCATTAAAATGCATTGATATATCCCCCAAAATGAAATGGCAAAGTTCTTGTACAACAATATATAGTTGTTGAGGAAAGCTGAACTCAAGTAAAGTGCATGGAATTACCTTATATTAACAGCTAGGGACCAACCCAAACTATTTGAAAGACGGAATATATAATAATAATAGTTATGCAATAATACAAACATAATATAATTACCAATCCTCTTTGATTGGATAAACATCAATAATAATTTCGCACATAGCATCCAATAATTCAAACTAAATCGATTTTGTTGTGAAATATGATACGATATTATGTCTTAGAATTCGGATGATTCTTCGATAATTAAATATATTTGGCTAACATGTGTACTGATATTAAACTGAAAACTAATAAATGTCTACCTAAATGTCTACTCACCAAAGCTTCTAAATTGCTCATACTGACATTCAACGATTTAAACCTTTTGTTAATTAGCGATAATACTCGATTGTG
Source organism: Panopea generosa (assembly GCA_029582155.1). Taxonomy (NCBI): domain Eukaryota; kingdom Metazoa; phylum Mollusca; class Bivalvia; order Adapedonta; family Hiatellidae; genus Panopea; species Panopea generosa. The sequence goes on along the minus strand of CM055900.1, from coordinate 54,595,285 downwards.
TGAGTGTACGTGAGAAATCCACAGAAAACAAATCACACTCAGCACAAGAAATGTGTTGAGGTGCACCATTGTGAACGAGTGCGTGCTCCGTCTACGACGGGCCACCTTGTTATTCTTTTTTATATGGTGCGATGTACAAATCCAAATCAATAGGATTAATCACACGGTAACATATGCTTTTTATCGTGATCCTTGTCTGTGAGTTACCTTTTACAGATTAAGTTTTCTTTTCAACTTTTCTGTGCTGTGCTACTCACAGTAACGGGTCGTTGACCTTGGTTCATCCCCCCCCCCCCCCCCCATCAAAACACACACTCTGATCTCCATCATACCAATATATTTTACTCAAATCTACGTTCAATCCATCCAAAATGAAAAAGATAAGAAAAAAATAATGACAAATATCAGGTGAGTATTTGATAAACAATATTGGGGGACAAGTTGGAGGGAGTGAAGTTATAAACAAGGTTTATTACCCTTGTACGTGATGCTACTTATGGCAAGTCAAAATTACAGGACATTTACTATATCCATGCATGTGTTACGCTGTAATGTTTTTGTCTAATTATTTAAAATTGGTGAATAGCTGAAATAAATACACACAAGTGCAACTTCTAGTTTCTTTTCTTTTATAAATAATAAGCGTAATCAACTTTTGACAATTGGAGAACCAGTATTTATTTATCTATGTCGGTATAACCAGACAAAACGATTAATTAAGTTATTGACAATCAACGTAAATTTAGCACACATGTATAAATTGTTTCTTTGGAAATCTGATATCTATAACCACTGTGGAAAACCACTTTTTTAACTCGCTTCTAATATGACTTCTCCCTTCCTAAAACGCTCAAAACTAACAGTCTCGATTTAAATCCAAACATAATATAACATTTATTTTGACTAATCAAATTGTCTGAAAAAATATAGATTATCTTAAATTCCAATCATTGTTAAAACAAAAGGTGCTAAATCGAAAGCCCTTGATGTACATGCACTAGTTCAGGAAATATACATTATGCAACAAAACGACACCTGTCAAAACAAACACTTATACAAATCCGCCGTCTCTTGTAATTATATAAAGAATGATACATGTTGTTAAAATGTAACTTGTTTTGACACGAATTAGTCTACGAGACGTTAATCAACAAAAATACATTAAAATGCTTTAATGAAAACACTACAATAAAATGTGTTAACATTCATACAATATGAAAATTGCAAACTTATTCTTTAAATATGTTTAATCCATAATCAGTCTTGAATTTCGTATACTTAGATTCAATCAAATATTTTTGATTTTTAGTTATTTAACACCATCATATGCAAACCATTTTCAAACATCAAATAAATCAAACCGCTAAAAATTATTACACAAAAATTACTTTAAATCTGCGAAAATATATAACAATAAAATGCTGACACAATTTTTACTGAATATGTGTAGCATTACACATGTATCAGTGATTTAGTTAAGTAATAGTTGTAAAAAATATACATATATATATATATATATATATATATATATATATATATATACAGAACCAATAAAGAAACTTTCGCTAAGTTTGAATGTGAATATTTTGTTAACATTTAAATAAATTAAGCTGAAATCTTCTGTTTGTTGTAAAATTATGTTTTATCAATCTACTGAAATAGCTAAATGGGACAAAAAAATATCAATTTTATTGTTTGATTTGAACTACCCACAGGCTGACATAAACGAGCTTGTGCTCTCAATGCGACGTGGTTGTCAAGCTGTCATCATCACACACGCTACCGATAACCCGACTTTGAAATCCATCCCTTCCTGTTTTAAATTCAAATCAAACAATAAAATTGATAATTTCTATCAACTTTAGCTATTTCAGTAGATTGCAAAGACATAATAATACAATAAACAGAAGATTTCAGCCAAATTTAATTAAATGTTAACAAAATATTCATATTCAAACTTAGCGAAAGTTTCTTTTTTGGTTCAGTATAGTTATCTCGTATTTTGTGTATTTCTTGTAAAACATACATTTATAGAAAAACAAACATTTATAGACAGTGACGGATATGTTGTTGGTAAGTTAAAAACAAAATAAAACTATACGGTAACTTTTTTTTTAATTTGTATAACATTTACCTTAAAATTGTATCAAACTCTATTCGTATGAGGAAAATTATAAAAGCTGCAGAACTCGGCTTTAATATAAGACGATTTCCTTAAAATCAAACATAAAAATACGAGGTAGTTGGATGACGTTGGATTTTGAGGTTATATTATTTTTGAAAAGGGTTTAACGCCAGTTTCCAGCACATTTCAGGTTATATACGGCATATCCAGTTTTAATAGTGGAGGATGACGTCCGGATATATCTGAGTAGAAACATCGTCCTTCCGCAAGTTGCTGGCAAACTTTCTCACATCACGTTTTTGAAGCGAGCGGGACTTGAACATACGACCTTTGCGGTGAGAGGTAAATGATCTTGAGACGGCGCCTAAATTAACGGTTATACGTATAAAGCATTGCTATTTTTATTGTGTTAAATTTACACACTCGAGCGGTGCAGCTTGGTAGGATGTAGATTCGGCCCGCCCCGATGATCCTTAAAACATCTGTACTCATACATTTATTTTCTATTGTTTAAAATATTACTAAACTGTACATTTTCTGCCCGGGAAATAAACTCGGGAATGTTTCACGAGCTAAAGTAATTATTATATATATTTGCTAATCAATTACAAAAACTCTTCAATGTATACTTATATCCACTTATTGTTTTATTAATTGTATATACATTGAACAGTTAAATATTCGGCAGTCAGTTAGACGATGATTCACCTTACGCCTTATTTTAACTCATTGGTAACAATGCAAACATACTTTATACAATACTTTATCAGTATACCTTGCCAAGACAGGTAAACAGCTGACATACAGACCACTAAGTAGTAAAACCATATTTGAACTCATCTGTAAAGATGCAAGTATAGCAGTCATATACTATACCTTGCCGAGATAGGTAAACAGCTGACATATATGACATTAAGTAGAAAAACAATAAGCTGGCTGTTTCTCATTGACTGGTTTAAAAGCCACAGAGAACCTACATACTAGTACAAAGTTTAACCTGTGTTCAATAAAGACGTTATGAACCGAATGTATAAACCCTACATTTGCTACAAAATAGCAGATTGTGTGTCATAGTCACTCAGTAATTATTGTATTTTTTATCAAATTAATTTAATAATTTTGATATTGGAACAATGATTGGATATCTATAACTTTTACATAAAGCTAAATGGACACACTCTATGAGATGTGTTGATGTTTGACGACCGAGTACATGTCAAACGATATAAAGTGTATTCACCAAATACAAAAGTCCTGTTAATATATATGGTAATCCTTGTGGCTGGGTGTTTGCAATTAGCGAGTGACACGGTGGTCGATTCGGAGGTTTTTACATGTTTGTTATTAGGTAAAAGGCCAGCATTCATATAAAATGAGTGACAGTAGCATAAACTAAGATAGAGATGCGAACCTGGCTAATGTATATTTAATGTGACTGTATATAGATAAGCCGTCATTTTTATGTCATTGAAAAGTGCAAATTACGAGTTTTAAACCCAGTTTGCTTCTGGACCCAGAGATATAAGGTTGTGTTTTGAATAGGAATGTGAGTGTTAAAGATCTGAGATTGGAACTTTGTCTAAATTATGTTTCGAAACGTATATCGTGTTTAAGTATTGACAACTACAGTTTAAAATGAAAGATGTAATAATGTAAGAATAAAGTATATACAGAAAGTCCTGTACGTCGAGTAGTTTGCACGTGATGTTGGAACAATTGTAGTGATATGATATTAATGTAACGTGCAGAAATTGTAGTAACTGCTGGGTTTTAATAATTCGGTTGAGGAAAACGTAAATAACTTTCATAACACATAGTGACTTTCCATGTTTTCTAAAATAATAAAACACCTAATGCTATTTTAGAGATAATGTTACTAAGTAAGCATGATGTTACCTAATACATATCAGAAGGTTGACAGGTGATAATTTTGGTTTTATTTAATGTTGTTTCATAACGTAAACTTGGTAAAAAGGAAATGAACTGTATACGACCAATAAACAACACATATACCGAAGTCCACATGGGCTTTGTGTGTATAAATATTTAAGATATTTCAAACATTAGGCGGACCGAACCTAACAATAACAAGTGCATTACTACATTTATATATGGATGCATGGGAGAAGGAAGTTTATTTATTAACACTTTGATCCGTCCTTTTCTTAAAATATTTGAAAACGTTAACATTTAAGTTAAAGAGAATTCTAACATTTTCTTTTTTATTTAACAGAATACATTTTAGCATATATAATAACTCGATATATAATTTATGTAATTCATCATATAGCGGACAACATGATATAAAATGGTATTCATCTTCTTATATGCACCGTCTTTAGTAAAATCAATTCTTTTTCGTGACCATCTTCTCACTTTATTTATGTAACTTTTGATAAAGCTTTTCGTAATTTACTACTTTTAAGTAAAGATAAACTGTATTGGAATTCAAAAACATTTGGTAAGTGACAATTAAATATTGCTCTTATAGACTTAGTCTAGTACTCCTTTCACATATTCAGAAGACCACTTTTTCTGTCTTATTGAAGAAAAAAAAACAGAACTAAATAAATTAAGTAAAACAAAATGCAATTCCTTCGTGTGAGCCATTTTGACCCTGTTGCCGAAAACATTCAACATTAAATTCTGATCAAAACAGCCATTGAAAACTGATCAGAGTTAAATTTTGATTAGACATGGGGTCCTTTTTTTAACGGTTTGTTAAATATAAGCAAAACATCACATGACTGATGTCGCATGTTGCAACAATTATACATAAGCCCTGGTAAGCTTTTAAAACGATATTAAATACACAATATCCATCTATTATCCATGTATTACACAAAGAAATGCCAGATACTGTTTTTATTTCAATTGAAAACAATGTTCGTACTTTTGAGATCGGTCATAAATTATATATTTATATAATGTGGTGAGCACTTGTGCACAGACCCTTTTGCCGTATTGTTTAAATGTTTCTTTTATTCTTGTAATATTTATATTTGTAAATATATTAGCAATAAAATATTTTTAAACTATGCCGAACGAAGTGTAGGATCATTTGCATAGGAGTACTTCATTGTCACACTGAACTTAAATAACGTTGCTTAAATTTGATAGAAAAACTTATCTCTTAATTTATTATAATATTTTTATTTTGATTATTAAATTCCCTAGGAAAATGCTAGCTATCGTCTTTGTTTAAAAAGGTTTGTTTGTTGTTTATTTCTATTTATAATATAGACAATGGGTTGGGCCACAAGGTCTTCCCCAACATTAAATTCGCCCCTCTCCGTGGGTCAGATGAGTGTTAATTATGAAAAATACACAAACGCAGAAAATGGGGATAATTGTTGTCAAAATTACAATCAGAAGTACGGGACATAGCTGGGAGACTATATTTTATAACACGAGGGCGTAGGTGTAGTATCAAATCAAGTGCATATGAGTCGAATAATGGCCATAATTTGCATTAGATTCTACCAATTGTTAATTAATTTGATTGTTTGATAACCCTGAATACTTGGTGAAGTTTCAAATCTATCCAGTAATTGATTACAGAGATATTTGAATGGTTGTAATTTGCATGCAAAATTTTAACCGAAAATGTGACGACGATGCCAGAGAGAGAGAGAGAGAGAGAGAGAGAGAGCGAGTGAGAGAGAGAAAGAGAGAGAGAGAGAGATGATAAAGAGATGCTTCATCGCATTCGTAATTTGTGAAACAACAACCACACTAACGAAAGGCAATTCCAAACAAACACAATATCAATACCACACGTGTTATCACCAATGAAAAAACGTATCTATAGTACACCGGCCATTTTTATGTAAATCGCTGACCAACATTTCCCGGTTATAATATATAATACACTTGATATCAACGAGAACATTTAAATTTATAATATCAGATTTCAATGTTGAAATGTGGTCCGGCCGACTATTCGGTCAAATTCCAACTGTTGGTGTTCAGATTTTAACGGGTGTTAATTTTTCACGTGTGGGTGGGTCATTAAATAACTGTCTGTGTCAGTTTTTAATGTTAAAATTGGATCACACTTTAATGTTACAGACTGTATCCCCGGGAAGTACCAGTACTTAATTTAGTCCTATAAGTGTATAGCCAATCATCTACAGCAGATGTTATCACGTGACCGTACAATATGTTGAAGTTTATTGAATTCAATAAATTTTATATTGTACAATTCATAATTCAAGATGGAGATTAAAAAAAAAACAGGAAATAAATTTAGAAGAAATCTCAACGATAAACACAAACAATCGACAAAATGTTCAACATGTTGATAACGTTGAGAAAATCCAAATATCTGTTGCTGCATTTTTTTAATTACTCTTTTGATAAATTCCTTTAAGCTTGACGTATATAATAAAATATCATTTTACAGTGTTTTGCACACTATGGGAATGTATTGTACTCGTACGTATTATGGAGAAAACCAATATGGTTTTCACCACAATACATACTCGTACAATATATTCCCATATTGTACAAAACACTGCATAATAACCTTATATTAGTAGAGCTAGTTCACTTCAAATGAGAGATAAAACTCGAGTAGACCTCGTGTTTCAGAGGAGGATAGTTTCTCGTTTGACACTTATTGTTACGAGCAGGCCTCGTTCAACCATGACAGGCATCACCTCTGTGTGACCTATACCTACATATGCTTAAGATTTAGTTCAGTATAAATATCAGGGACTGCATTTGCATAATATTAATGATTTGTCACACACTGCAGCCGTTAAGCTTATATATCTGGCTAATCGCATTTATTTTTTGTTCTATTTTTTTGCAAACAGTCATGTTATAAGTCGCTGCTCAATTATATTATTGGGGAAAAAATAGTGTTTTATTTAACCTGGGAACATGCAATTCCTTATCATAAATAAATGTTACTCTTATTATTGAAGCAAAATTAGAAAAGGCTGTACTGGTTTAAGGGTACAACCATAGTTTACAATCATTACTAATAGCAAATCTGGTCCATGTTTGAAATAACGAAGCTCATTCGGTGCGATTAAACACTGTTTACCATGGAACGTGAGGGGCATTGCATGAGTGTTTGAGAGTGGACTTATGATCCAGTGGTTAAGGCATTGGACTGTGAATCCAGGGGTCACAGGTTCGATCCCCTGCTCCTCCAACTAAAATACTTAATATCACATTTTCGGATGGGACTCTAACTAAAGTTGAGGTCCCATATATCAGTCGGGCATGTAAAACCAGGGACGCTATAAAAGAGTCTTCTTTATCTCGGCAATATCCTCCAAAAATATAAGTGTACTCAATTAAATACTCTTCTGAAGGCGTCGCCCGTATCGGGAACTGGCAGCGACGATATATAAAATTATCATCATAACGAGTGTTTAAAATCCGCGCTTCGTAAACGTATTTTCTCTTTGTTCCAAGTTGCCCAGTAACTTGCGAGTTGACAGTGATTTTCTGCAGACACATAAGTAGGAACGCCAGCGGCTCGCGGAGTGACATATGTAAAAATCACGTGACAAATTTTCAAATTAAATTTTTAAAAGAAAAATTGGTGGAAAACACATGCTTTCTAAAAATCGTGAAGATTTGAGTTTTTGCTAAAAAATTGGGTAATATGTCACTTTCCTTCAGTAGCAGATAATATACAGATTCCTTTAATACCATTGATTTCTTTTTGGGGCAAATATTTAACGGTGCTATACACAGCAAATCTAAATGAACTTCAGTGTACAGTACCCCAGATAACTTTTTTAGTATGAAGATAATAGAAAATATGATATGGTTGCTGTGGTCGGTACCGGGAGAATCTCAGCCAAAATAAGATTCTGGATCGGCTCCGGTTGGGTCCTCTTCCAAAGGCTCTTTCTCTTCTTGGGAGGCAAAGCGATTTATAGTTTCAGCTGAAAAGTTCGACGAGAGTTAGGTGACGAAGTGTACTCCCTGAGAGCTAGGTGACGAAGTGTACTCCCTGAGAGCTAGGTGACGAAGTCTACTCCCTGAGAGTCAGGTGACGAAAGGTACTCACTGAGAGCTAGGTGACGAAGTGTACTCCCTGAGAGCCAGATAACGAAGTGTACTCCCTAAGAGCTATGTGACGAAGTGTATTCCCTGAGAGCTAGCTGACGGAGTGTACGCCCAGGGAGTCAGATAACGAAGTGTACTCCCTGAGTGCCACTCCCTGAGTACCAGGTGACGAAGTGTTCTCCCTGAGTGAAAGGTGACGAAGTGTTCTCCCTGAGTGCCTAGTGACGAAGTGTACTCCCTGAGAGCCAGGTGACGAAGTGTACTCCCTGAGAGTTAGGTGACGAAGTATATCCCTGAGAGCCAGATGACGAAGTGTACTCCCTGAGAACTAGGTGATGAAGTGTACTCCCTGATAGTAAGGTGACGAAGTGTACTCCCTGAGAGCAAGGTGACGAAGTGTACTTCCTGAGAGCTAGGTGACGAAGTGTACTCCCTTAGAGCCAGATAACGAAGAGTACTCCCTTAGAGCCAGATAACGAAGTGTACTCCCTGAGTGCCAGGTGACGAAATGTACTGCCTGAGTGCCAGGTGAGAAGTGTACTCCCTGAGTGACAGGTGACGAAGTGTACTCACTGGGAGCTAGGTGACAAAGTGTACTCCCTGAGAGCTAGGTGACGAAGTGTACTGCCTGGGAGCCAGGTGACAAAGTGTACTCCCTGAGTGCCAGGTGACGAAATGTACTCCCTGAGTGCCAGGTGACGAAGTGTACTCCCTGGGAGCCAGGTGACGAAGTGCACTCCCTGAATGCCAGATGACGAAGTGCACCCCCTGAGAGTTAAGTGACGAAGTATATCCCTGAGAGCCAGATGACGAAGTGTACTCCCTGAGAACTAGGTGATGAAGTGTACTCCCTGATAGTAAGGTGACGAAGTGTACTCCCTGAGAGCTAGGTGACGAAGTGTACTGCCTGGGAGCCGGGTGACAAAGTGTACTCCCTGAGTGCCAGGTGACGAAGTGTACTCCCTGAGTGCCAGGTGACGAAGTGTACTCCCTGGGAGCCAGGTGACGAAGTGTACTCCCTGAATGCCAGATGACGAAGTGCACCCCCTGAGAGTTAGGTGACAAAGTGTACTCCTTGAGAGCCAGGTGACGAAGTGTACTCCCTGAGAGCTAGGTGACGAAGTGTACTCCCAGAGAAATAGGTGACGCACGATCACAAACCTTTATATTTGATCGAGCGACTCGTCTCAAGACTGACTGCGGCTGACAGCGATTGATCGTTCGAGCGGTTGCAGGTCGACACGATTGATCTCCGCCATTAGTCCTATGGTTACCATCAATTGATCTTGCGACCGATCTTCTCCAATCGCCGGTGATCACAAATCAAGGAAATGACTCTTACATTGAATTGTTTTTTCACATCTGAAGTGCAAATAATTTCCTGAAACAATTGGGGCCATGTTTCATCTGAGATATTTTTATTCTCTTCAGCGTAACCGAGTGGTCTAAGGCGACGTCTCATGATTACTTATTTCTCCCTGCTAAGGTCGTAGGTTCGAGTCCAACTCGCTCAAAAAAACAATATTTGAGAGAGTGTACCAGTTATTTGCGGAAGGACCCTAATTCTACTGTTTCATTTTGAGGGTTTCCCCACAAATAAAACTGGATATGCCATCTATAAACTGAAATGTTGAAAATGGCGTTCAACCCATTTTTCTGTTCGTACTTTATCGACAAAGTGCCTTCCAAATATTCCAAATACATCGATAATGTCATTCAAATCACAAAACCTGAGCGTAAAGATAAGGAAATGCATTTTAAATACAATTAAGAAACATGATTATTTATCGCCGGATTAAGTTTCCTGTTTCCAATGGGTCTGTTGTGTTCCAATATATAGACCGCTGATTATATTTAACGTTGGGACGGTGAAAGTGCCGCCCCCTAACACACAATTCATAAACCACAGGTGCTGGTTCCGAAACATTTAGCTTATCAATTCATCTTTGTAGTTATGTTGGTTCATAGCTGTTTTTCGTGGCCAGCCCTTGTGCTTAAAACAAGTAGTGAAGTCATTGTCTAAATCAAGGAGTTATACAGAGAAGGAAAAGCAACAGAACGCAATTTTTTGAAAGCTTGCATATGTCCACAAAACAAAAATCAAAGGACTCAAGGTCCTGAGAGGCACAATTTCTTTGTTTATTTGAATATTTAGAGTCATTGCTATGCCATCTAGTGACACACTCATCTCAGCAAGTAATGGATAACGTTCCCATTTAAATCAGCGGTGAGAGACGTGACAATAAGACGTTATGTCATATATCAATCATCACGAATATTGTGGTCGTATGGGGATTCAAACTCATGAACCAAGGATTGATAGTAATACGCTCGCCACAGAGGAAATACTGAGATTTACCATTATGAATCAACTCTCATTAGAAAATTGTAGCTAATTCAAATAAAAAAACATAGTATATTTCAGTTTTTCTTTTAGAAACACATGTAACAAGAAATAAGAATGGGTGGGTACGGGATGGGTGGTATGCCTTTCTGTGTTGAAAACAGTTTAGGTTTTGTGTCCATTAATGCATCGTCGGATACCTCCAGAGTATCAACTGCGATATTCTCCATCCATCATGATGTATATAAACTGACACCCGGGGTGTATATATGTTTTTCTATTCTATATTGAAATATTGTTGCCATAGAAATATGGTATAAAAAGGGACTTTTCATATTTCAAAGTTAATACAATTGATAAGTTGTTGATTTAATGCTTGATTCTGTAATGAAGAATATTTCCATTAGGTATCTGTGTTTTTCAAAATAAATATAAAATTCATAAAAGTAGACATTAATAATATCCCTAATAAACAGGAGAGCAGTAACCTATGCGCCGACTTTTAAGATCCGATTTTTTAGATCGGGTTTCTCAATGTGAGCGACCTCCCGTATTTGTTTTGCTTCAAACAAATTGTACGATTTGTTTACAAAAGTGGTGATTTTATCCTATATTTGTTGAAATTAGACGCTCAGAAAACCTTTTACGATTGCATCTATTTGTTTACTTGTAAAATGGTCTCAATAATACACTACGATTAAAATTCCAGACACCCTTTATCAACAGCGAGTATGCGTAACTTGCCGATATAATCCCTTTAAATGGACTGATCTGAATCTGAATCTACACGACATATAGTCTATTAATACAGCATATTACAGAATTTTTCTGCAATAATGTTTAACATTTCTGAATCAAACATCAATTCTAAATCAATCATGATTGACGACGACATAAAGAAAGCCGGTAATATTACATTTGCTTCAGGGACTATTTTCATTGTCGATATGCTAATTAGTATGGACACTCCTACAAGGGGTGATGAAGCCGGTCCGATGTTTATGGGAGTGACACTGTTTCCTGCTCTGTGTTTTTATACAAAAAGTAACACATTAATTTCTAAATTCTAGGATGGGAACCTACGCCACGCTCAACTGCTAATTACAGCGCCAGAATCGCTTCGATTGACGGTACAAATGCAAATTTGATAGTTCCCGCCGATCATCTGGGTATCAGAGGGATATATTTCACCACCGATATATTAATAAGTTGGACCTTTAAAATTCAAAATTAGCTCAAGACAGATGAGCTTCATTTCCAGTAATGTTTACATTTAAAAGGAAGCGCAACTGTTTTAGGTTATCTGAAATTTTGTGAAAATGGCAATGTCTTCAGTTCGAGTCCCAGTCCGGTCACAGTCTTCGTGATGATTGACATACGATATGCTGCCTCAATGTCATTCGTGTGTCGTCGTTGATTCAAGTGGGAAATTATCAGTTATTTGCGGAGAATAATGTGCCCGAGTCCAAGTGCACGATCATAGGAAATAAGTGTTAGGTCAACTGATCTAATCTGTTGGCACTTGATGAATTTAAAATAATGCAAATAAACGAAACAACATAATAATGAGCTCCAAATAACACACCCCATTCCCAGTAAACGTATTAATTCATTCATTTGTGGAAAACGAGAGTCGGGGCGAGGGTTACTTATTAATGGAACTTCACGTATATTTAGGTTTTCTATAAAATATAACTAGAACCTTATTACATTTGTCCTATCAAGTTAGAATTTCGAATGATGATGGCATATCTTCAATAGTCAATATCAAATAAAACAACTTTATGTTTTTTTTTGTTACTGTTCTTGTCCATTTCCTTCAAATATTCACATGACCTGGCTCATGTTTGACAATGGCAAATCGGCCTCTCAATCAAAACATCAATGAAAAGCAGTTAGGTGATATGATTTTAAACTGATTCCAGTAAAACAACAGCATACGATTCCATTGAGATTATAAAATAAACAAATAACCAGTCAAAACTTAATCAAGTTTTAAATGTTTAAGTAAACTGATGGTGAAACAAAAGTTAAGTTTTAGTCAGTGCATTGTTCTTTGGAAAAGACGAATATCGAATTATTTCAGTTTCTCAAACTTTGTGTGATGATATTTTAACACCAAAGAGCTCGACTGTTGTCAGTCACGTGTATCATGTAGGCTTACATTTTTCTCTCTTTCTTTGGTACGACGTATTTGGTTTGAGCATTTGCGAGTGTTATACTCTCTAACTTGTTATACAAGACGTCTAGCTTTTATTCACAATTTAAAATTAAGTAAAACAGAATCAACTAGAGGATACAGGTGGAGTGCACAACCATTCTTAAGAATATTCTTAAACCCAAGCTTGAAAATCCAAATTAAGTTTACCATGACAGATAGGATACCTGTGAGATTTTATTTAGCTATAGATTAGGTGTCCCTACTTGATTGCAAAGTTTGACCTCATAAAATCTTCTTCAAGTGTGTTTTTTAGATTTACTCAAGTCTTACAGTATTCTTAAGTTTGGTTGTTGAATACCACTACAGTTCGCAACCACAAGATGAAACCGGCAGACTCGGTTTTACCAAGTCCGTTCATGCGAGGTAATTGAACATACAAATGCCTATGCGAGTGAGTTAGTTTGAGAATCAGCAGTGATAGGTCGGTGAGGCCTACTACTTTCTATATTTAGGTATGTAACTCTTCAATATCGGAGGCTGTGAAGGTTAGAGCAAAATTTAATTTCATGTTGAATAGCAAAAGACGAAATAAGAATAAATAACCAGGAAAGTGATACTGATTTAAGTAGATGTGAAAGTAATACAAGCTATACTGTATGTGTCTTTCTTTATTCGTTTATATTATATTCCTATATCATCTATGTTTGTATCTTCCGCCAGTTACCTCTGTCCCGTGATATTTTGCTGTGAGCAGGTCAAAGACACATGTCTCCATCGTTCTACAATCATTCTTATCGTCATTGGGGTTTCGAAAGAAGATCGGATGACTTAATGGCGGGAAGCTTTCCGAAATATTGACCATACGTTTCAAATATGTATCGATCGCTTTAGCATCATGAGGCAGGTCCAATTCACCACGTACCATTGCCTTTGCTATTTCTTCCACTGTTTCTGGGATGGGACGTTCATTTTTACAGTTACTTGCATATGGATTTTGACGACAATTGTCTCCATCACTGGCAGTGACAGCCTCTCGTCCAGATATATCTTCGTCTGTGCTTCTTTTCTTTCGTACATCACCAAGTACATCTTGGAAAGCCATTACGATTTCACCGGTACAAAGATCTCGCTCTCTGTCACAAAATGTAGCATTGGTATTGTCACAGGATGGACAGGTTGGCGTATCTTCATATTCGAACCAGTCGTCTGTCCAAAACGGTTTTATTCCATCCACATTATTATAAAACTCCATACCGTCCATAGGATTGTCGACCTGGTGAGTAGTGATGCTCGTTCTTGGATAATCAAAATCAGGACCAACGTTGCAGTCTTGGCGTTGATGCTCTCTAAACTTTTCCCATTGATAGTCGATGAAACAATGATGGATGTAAAAAACCGGATCGCCAGCCGCCATCCGTCTGGCCATTGTTCCTCCAACCCATCGATGAACGGCGTCGTGGGCACGTTCCCATGGGTTATCAAAATCCTGTAAGATACATTAAAGCATATTACAATAACAAAAGGGAGATGTTATAAAAAATAAATATAACCTACACAGTTTAATTTGATTCTATTTATAAAAGACGTTGGTCTTGCACTCTGAATATTATTTTCCATCTATGTAGAAAGTTTTATTTCACAAAGCACGAAGGAATCCGATGATAAAATTATATTTTTATGTATTTAAATTTCAACATTCAACATTCAACATTCAACCTCAGTGCGTTCAACCCGCAACTTATTTGGTACCCATCACGTGGTTATTTCAATATGACCTTTCTCACAAATACTAATATCTTAACACCATTGAACAAGCATATTTCGTATAAACACAAACTAACACTTTCATTCCCTTTACTTGTGACCATATCTATAAGACTAACAATTGGATGTGTCTTAAATAAATGCAACTGGTTTCACTCAAATGGAAGTCAAAATTTATCTCAGTGAGCTCCGATCTCTTTTACATGAGAAAGACCTTAAGCTTCGATACTCTACGCCTGCACACTACTTTGCATGGAGTATGGAAGCTTCAAATTTGATCTCATTTTAAATAGACTTAGTGAGCTCCATCCCGACAAAGGCTATGTTTATGAATATGGTTGCGTTCAGTAACATTGACAATTTAATGTATTTACTGACTTTGATAACTTTAGCCGACTGGACGAAATGTCGCTCAACAAGGTGAAACACTACGTGTGAGATCTGCTTGCTTGTGTTTATTTTCGCTGTGTTTTCGTATTTTATTTCCGGCAGTATACGCAGACTGAAAGTACTTCCCCTTCCCCGAAGTCCGATCAATTTACCGTTGGTAGTTTCTAAGTATCAGCTATATCCGAATGACGAGAATAAATCATAGCGTATGGCTCATGGTCGGATAGGACCAACTGACCCTTCTCATAATGATGTATTTCAAACCACTAAAAAGTCCGGACGACAATGAAAAACTAAGACAGTTAGCAGCGAAGTGCAATAATATATGGTATTTATAACCAACAACTATTCTAAAGGGAATATAGAACATAAATCGAACACATAACTTCATTTTAGATCGAATGAGAAAATGACTGTGGGTGCTGCATTATTTGAGCGTCACGACCACTTGTTAAAAAATGCATTTGCCATAAGGAGACCATTGCATTTCAAAATAGTGCCTTATGGGATTGAGGTTGTACTAAAATCAGGCCAAGTTGCAGCTGACAATTAAAAGGCAAATGCGATGTGTGTTGTAATGATTGTGATGCAAATAATGACCAATTTAAGAGGCTACAATTGTATATTTTTCTCGATATAAAGAACATATATTTTCTTGAAAACAAAGCGGTTCATCGGCTTGGCTTTACCGGTGTGGCGTTCAGTACGTTATAAGAATCAGACATATTGCCCAGCTTGCACAAACTTTGAAATTTACACTTATATTTTTAAATTAATATATCCACACATTGTTTCAAAATGTATATTTTCTCAAAAGTAAATTCTATAAAACATTACAGATAATAATTTTGAAAAGATATAAGATAAGTTTCCAGTCATTTTTTCCAGATAGTTCTTATTGAATATGCAAATGACAATTGATAATGATTGGGATTTGTTAATATGAATACCATAATTACTATTAAACACACCACATTTGCCTTTTCTCTGCAGCCGAAATTTGAACGGGTCAGCTGGAACCAGATCGGGTTTTGGTATCACCCATGTATTTAGTAACCGTTGTGAGGTTATTTCTGTCTGTCCTACATTTCCTGTAATATTGCATTTTACACCATTTAACACGCATATTGCGTACAAACATTAACTAACACCTTCATTCACTCTAATTGTCACCCACTTTATAAGACCTAGCCATTGAATGCTTTTTAAAAGCAGCCAACTTGTTTAGTGATTTGGCCAATCTTATCAAATTGAATGTTCCTTTTAGGTTAATAGAATTATGTAACGAAATTTGATCAACAAACATGTACCATCAGGCATCTCCGTCTCCCGTTGTTATTCATAATAAAACATTCCCATGTTTAACTGTTAAGTTTGGTTACGATTGATAGCTAGATATTTCAGATTTTAAGTTTGAAAAACAAATTTGAAAAAGCCAATCTTAGTACATTTCCCTGTTTATTATTAAAGTTTGCTGCAAATAAAAGACAACGAATATCACTATCAGTTGCGTTCATACTTAAATACATGATCAATTATTGATATATAATAAAATTTCTTGAAATCTTATACATTGAGATTTTATATCTAAATATGTAAGCTCTTCATAGGCATATGCCTATCAATACGTATGCCCTATGCTTATTATATCAATATGTAAATAAAAGTGTAATGTAGTTTACGTAATCTGATAATATCTACAGTTTTGTCATTACTGAATATGAACATAGCATACCTTTTACTAAATTATCAATATACCCATTTGCACGCGGAGTGGCATATGGTTCAACATAACCAATTTTGCCGTTCAGAAATGCACATATGTTTGTGATGTTGGCGAAAATGCACTGAAAAGGTGCAAAAAGATAGTATTTGTATTCTCGGTTTTAAATAACATATGGGAGAGCATAATGTTTCAAATCAATATTTACAGCTGTGAATATATGTTTAGTTTATATGTTAATAGGTGTTAATATTGATCGGATAGATGATGCATACGTTCAGTCTTTACACCTATGAACGCATAAATAATATACGCGATCATAGGTGTAAATACTGACAGTATAAAAATTAATAATGCATACGTTCATAGGTGTTAATATTGGACGTATACATAATGTATACGTTCAAAGGTGTAAATATTAAACGTATAAATAATGTATACTTTCATAGGTGTAAATATTAAACGTATAAATAATGTATACTTTCATAGGTGTAAATATTGGACGTATAAATAATGTTTACGTTCAATCTTTACACTTGTGAATGTCAGATAATTTATACGTTCATATGTGTAAATTAAACGTATGAATAATGTATGCATCCAATCTTTACACCTGTGAACGTATAGCTACTCTACCTACCTACCTACCTACCTACCTATCTACCTTGGACATTCCGTTGTTGTCATTTCAATTATCTCTCTTTATGAACGGGTTTCTAAATATGTCCTTGATGGATTCTACTCATATAAAGCTATCAGTTTATATATGTAAATTGGCCGTCGAGTCCAGATGTGTTGCAAAACAACAATATAAAGACATGGTTGACACAAAATTTACGGGTTTACCAGGTGCCTTGATTTTGCGTCTATGATTTGCATTGTATCTGGGCGCGCTCGTCATATCCTGGTCTCTACATTTATGGTTGTTCACAAATAAGTATCTCCATATATATATATGTGTGTGTATATACACGTTTACCAAAGCCATGCCCCTTTGCCGTGATGTTATACAACGCATTTTATATATCTCCTTACAATTTAAACCTTCAAGCGGGGCGGTAGTCTAATGGGTAGAGTGTTGGTCGCTCACGCCAGAGGTTGCGGGTTCGATCCCCAGCTCGACCCAGTGCCTCTCATAAAACAACACTCAGTACTGGTTCTACCCAGGAAGCGGACTCGAGAGCGGTTCATATAAGCTCTGAGCTTTCATCGCAATCGCGCTAAGATAAATTAGTATAAACTTATTCAAACATACACGTAGGAAGCAAAGATCCATCAATTCATTAATTCGGCTTTGCCGTATCGGGCTACCAGCGCCGCTTGCAATGTTCCTCGTCACCGGAGAACCATCGAACGTTTCCCAGCCTCTAAAAGGACCGGTGTCAAATATCGGAGAGCCCGTTGCTGTACAAATGAAAAAATAATGATATACAAAAATGTTGTCAGCAAGTTCAGTATCGCTACTTCTATGTCTCTAACGTTATACTATATATATACTTTGTGATTGAATACTGGAGTAATCACGTCATCAACATAATATGATGACTGTTGTATGGCATTTAGTTTTCCCTGGGCTTTTATGTTTCGTTTTCATCAATTAAAACAAATGAAATGCAGTCGACCTATTGAAACGATTTTAATGATATTAGATCTGGGATAAAAGCATACATAATTAAATAACCAAGAACTTGCGCTTCTCATGGCACTTAAGAAGAATATATCTTTTAAATTATTTTCGAAATCAGTAGTATATCTGGTATATTCTGACACTAGGAGCAATTCCCAAAGTGAATATGCTTTTTTATGGTACATATAACATATATATATATTTATGTATGTGAAGTCGTAAACATTGGCTGTATTCTGAAACGTTGTCATGCCCCTCGTGGATAGAAAACCATCAAACAATTCTCAGCCTTTAAAGGACCGGTGTCGAATATATTAGAGCACGATGCTGTACAAATGGAGAAAGAATGATATAAATGAGGGGTGATGAAAAACTATTGAGACTAAGTCTAGTATGGAAAATGTATTTGTAATATCAAACTGAAACAAAGATAAAATAAAGTCCAATCTTTATTCAACAAACATCAAATCAGTTATAAGTAAAATTGATAAACTCACGCAGTTTTACACTATGTGCATAATATAACGTCGGAGCAGGGCAGTGAGATACTGACACAACGTCGAGCGACGTCAACTTCCAAATCTCTCTTTGTACTCGAAATACTCACCATTCCTCGAGATACATTTCTTGTGTCTTTCGATCCATTGTCAGTACATGAATTTATATATATATAATCTAGACCAGATAAAACGTTTTGTGCTGCATATGAAAGTTGTTTAAATGAGTCAAATCCGTTACCTTTCAATGCTGATTTAATCATGGTACGACATGCTGTAGTATCATCACACCAATGTCTGCGAGAATGATGAACAAATATCACTAATATCACACGGCGTTCCGCATAGGTGAAATCCGTTATCGATTCAATCAACGTCGTGTCCATCATTGTCTTTCTTCCTCATCCCGGTTCATCTTCTAAACATAGTGGCTCAGCATGTACTTCAATACCGCATGCTAGGACGCCTTGCTCACCTTGTACGTCAATACCGCATGCTAGGACGCCTTGCTCACCATCTACTTCAAAACCGCATGCTAGGACGCCTTGCTCATCATCTACTTCAATACCGCATGCTAGGTCGCCTTGCTCACCATGTACATCAAAACCGCATGCTAGGACGCCTTGCTCATCATCTACTTCAATACCGCATGCTAGGATGCCTTGCTCGTCATCTACTTCAATACCGCATGCTAGGACGCCTTGCTCACCATGTACATCAAGACCGCATGCTAGGACGCCTTGCTCACCTTGTACGTCAATACCGCATGCTAGGACGCCTTGCTCACCATGTACGTCAATACCGCATGCTAGGACGCCTTGCTCACATTGTACGCCAATACCGCATGCTAGGACGCCTTGCTCACCATGTACATCAATACTGCATGATAGGACGACTTGCTCACCATGTAATTCAATACCGCATGATAGGACGCCTTGCTCACCTTGTACATCAATACCGCATGCTAGGACGCCTTGCTCACCATGTACATCAATACCGCATGTTAGGACGCCTTTGTCACCTTGTACATCAATACTGCATGATAGGACGACTTGCTCACCATGTAATTCAATACCGCATGATAGGACGCCTTGCTCACCTTGTATGTCAATACCGCATGCTAGGACGCCTTGCTCACCTTGTACATCAAAACCGCATGTTAGGACGCCTTGCTCACCATGTACATCAATACCGCATGATAGGCCGACATGCTCACCATGTAATTCAATACCGCATGCTAGGACGCCTTGCTCATCATCTACTTCAATACCGCATGCTAGGATGCCTTGCTCGTCATCTACTTCAATACCGCATGCTAGGACGCCTTGCTCACCATGTACATCAAGACCGCATGCTAGGACGCCTTGCTCACCTTGTACGTCAATACCGCATGCTAGGACGCCTTGCTCACCATGTACGTCAATACCGCATGCTAGGACGCCTTGCTCACATTGTACGCCAATACCGCATGCTAGGACGCCTTGCTCACCATGTACATCAATACTGCATGATAGGACGACTTGCTCACCATGTAATTCAATACCGCATGATAGGACGCCTTGCTCACCTTGTACATCAATACCGCATGCTAGGACGCCTTGCTCACCATGTACATCAATACCGCATGTTAGGACGCCTTTGTCACCTTGTACATCAATACTGCATGATAGGACGACTTGCTCACCATGTAATTCAATACCGCATGATAGGACGCCTTGCTCACCTTGTATGTCAATACCGCATGCTAGGACGCCTTGCTCACCTTGTACATCAAAACCGCATGTTAGGACGCCTTGCTCACCATGTACATCAATACCGCATGATAGGCCGACATGCTCACCATGTAATTCAATACCGCATGCTAGGACGCCTTGCTCAACATGTACATCAATACTGCTTGATAGGATGACTTGCTTACCATGTACTTCAATACCGCATGATAAGACGACTTGCTCACCATGTAATTAAATACCGCATGATAGGACGCCTTGCTCACCATGTACATCAATACCGCATGCTAGGACGCCTTGCTCACCATGTATATCAATACTGCATGATAGGACGCCTTGACTACCATGTATATCAATACCGCATGATAGGACGCCTTGCTCACCATGTAATTCAATACCGCATGATAGGACGCCTTGCTCACCATGTACATCAATACCGCATGCTAGGACGCCTTGCTCACCATGTATATCAATACCGCATGATAGGACGCCTTGCTCACCATGTACTTCAATACCGCATGATAGGACGACTTGCTCATCATGTAATTCAATACCGAATGATAGGACGCCTTGCTCACCATGTACATCAATACCGCATGCTAGGACGCCTTGCTCACCATATACATCAATACCGCATGTTAGGACGCCTTGCTCACCATGTAATTCAATACCGCATGATATTATGCCTTGCTCATCATGTACTTCAATACCACATGTAAGATGCCTTGCTCACCATGTACATCAATACCGCATGTAAGATGCCTTGCTCGCCATGTACTTCAATACTGCATGTAAGATGCCTTGCTCACCATGTACATCAATACCGCATGCAAGACGCCTTGCTCACCATGTACTTTAATACCGCATGCTAGGACACCTGGCTCGCCATGTACTTTAATACCGCATGCTAGGACACCTGGCTCATCACGACTTCAATACCGCCTGATTGGACGCCTGGTTCAACATGTACTTTAATACCGCATGCTAGGACACATGGCTCACCATGTACTTCAATACCGCATGCTAGGACACCTGGCTCACCATGTACATCAATACCGCATGCTAGGACGCCTTGCTCACCATGTACTTAAATACCGCATGATAGGACGCCTTGCTCACCATGTAATTAAATACCGCATGATAAGATGCCTTGCTCATCATGTACGTCAATACCGCATGCTAGGACACCTGGCTCACGATGTACTTCTATACCGCATGCTAGGATGCCTCGCTCACCTTGTACTTCAATACCACATGCTAGGACGCCTTGCTCACCATGTACATCAATACTGTATGCTAGGACACCTTGGTCACCTTGTACTTAAATACCGCATGATAGGACGCCTTGCTCACCATGTAATTAAATACCGCATGATAAGATGCCTTGCTCATCATGTACGTCAATACCGCATGCTAGGACACCTGGCTCACGATGTACTTCTATACCGCATGCTAGGATGCCTCGCTCACCTTGTACTTCAATACCACATGCTAGGACGCCTGGTTCACCATGAACTTCAATACTGCATGTAAGATGCCTAGCTCACTATATACATTAATACTGCATGTAAGATGTATTGTTCACCATGTACTTCAATACTGCATTTAAGATGCCTTGCTCACCATGTACTTCAATACCGCATGCTAAGATGCCTTGCTCACCATGTTCTTCAATACTGCATGTTAGAACGCACGGCTCACCATGTACTTCAATATCGCATGTTAGAACGCCTTGCTCACCATGTACTTCAATACCGCATGTTAGAACGCACGGCTCACCATGTACTTCAATATCACATGTTAGAACGCCTTGCTCACCATGTACTTCAATACTGCATGCTAGGACACCATGCTCATCATGTACTTCAATACCGTATGCTAAGGCACCAGGCTCATCATGTACTTCAATGCCACATGCTGGAACGCCTGGCTCACCATGTACTTCAATACCGCATGCTAGGATGCCTTGCTCACGATGTACATCAATACCGCATGTTAGGATACCTTGCTCACCATGTGCGTCAATACCAAATGCTAGACACCTGGCTCACCATGCTGTTCAATAACTCATGCTGGGATACCTTACTCACCATATATTTCAATAATACATGCTAGGAAACCTTGCTCACCATGTACGTCAATACCGCATGCTAGGACACCTGGCTCATCATGTACGCCAATACCGCATGCTAGGACAACTGGCTCATCATGTACGTCAATACCGCATGCTAGGACACCTGGCTCATCATGTACGTCAATACGGCATGCTAGGACACCTGGCTCATCATGTACGTCAATACCGCATGCTAGGACACCTTGCTCACCATGTACGTCAATACCGCATGCTAGAACGCTTTGCTCAACGTGTACTTCAATACTGCATGCTAGGACGCCTGGCTTATCATGTACTTCATTATCGCATGTTAGGATGCCTGGCTCACCATGTACTTCAATACCGCATGTTATGACGCTTGGCTCACCATGTACGTCAATACCGCATCCTTGGACGCCTGACTCACCATGTACGTCAATACCGCATGCTAGGACACCTGGCTCATCATGTACGTCAATACCGCATGATAGATCGCCTGGCTCACCATGTACGTCAATACCGCATGCTAGGACGCCTGGCTCATCATGCACGTCAATACCGCCTGCTAGGACGCCTGGCTCATCATGTACTTCAAAACCGCATGGTAGGACGTCTGGCTCATCATGTACGTCAATACCGCATGCTAGGACGTCTGGCTCATCATGTACGTCAATACCGCATGGTAGGACACCTGGCTCATCATGTACGTCAATACCGCACGCTAGGACGTCTGGCTCATCATGTACGTCAATACCGCATGCTAGGACGCCTTGCTCATCATGTACGTCAATACCGCATGGTAGGACGTCTGGCTCATCATGTACGTCAATACCGCATGCTAGATCGCCTGACTCATAATGTACGTCAATACCGCATGGTAGGACGTCTGGCTCATCATGTACGTCAATACCGCATGCTTGAACGCCTGGCTCATCATGTACGTCAATACCGCATGCTAGGACGTCTCGCTCATCATGTAAGTCAATACCGCATGGTAGGACGTCTGACTCATCATGTACGTCAACACCGCATGCTAGATCGCCTGGGTCACCATGTACGTCAAAACCGCATGGTAGGACGCCTGGCTCATCATGTACGTCAATATCGCATGCTTGAACGTCTGGCTCATCATGTACGTCAAAACCGCATGGTAGGACGTCTGGCTCATCATGTACGTCAATAACGCATGCTAGATCGCCTGGCTCACCATGTACATCAATACTGCATGGTAGGACGCCTTGCTCATCATGTACGTCAATACCGCATGCTTGAACGCCTGGCTCATCATGTACGTCAATACCGCATGGTAGGACGCCTGGCTCATCATGTACGTCAATATCGCATGCTTGAACGCCTGGCTCATCATGTACGTCAATACCGCATGGTAGGACGTCTGGCTCATCATGTACGTCAATACCGCATGCTAGATCGCCTGGCTCACCATGTACATCAATACCGCATGGTAGGACGCCTGGCTCATCATGTACGTCAATACCGCATGCTTGAACGCCTGGCTCATCATGTACGTCAATACCGCATGGTAGGACGTCTGGCTCATCATGTACGTCAATACCGCATGCTAGATCGCCTGGCTCACCATGTGCGTCAATACAGCATGGTAGGACGCCTGGCTCATCATGTACGTCAATACCGCATGGTAGGACGTCTGGCTCATCATGTACGTCAATACCGCATGCTTGAACGCCTGGCTCATCATGTACGTCAATACCGCATGGTAGGACGTCTGGCTCATCATGTACGTCAATACCGCATGCTATATCGCCTGGCTCACCATGTACGTCAATACAGCATGGTATGACGCCTGGCTCATCATGTACGTCAATACCACATGCTTGAACGCCTGGCTCATCATGTACGTCAATACCGCATGGTAGGACGTCTGGCTCATCATGTACGTCAATACCGCATGGTAGGACGTCTGGCTCATCATGTACGTCAATACCGCATGCTTGAACGCCTGGCTCATCATGTACGTCAATACCGCATGGTAGGACGTCTGGCTCATCATGTACGTCAATACCGTACGCTAGGACGTCTGGCTCATCATGTACGTCAATACCGCATGCTAGGACGCCTTGCTCATCATGTACGTCAATACCGCATGCTAGGACACCTGGCTCACCATGTACGTCAATACCGCATGCTAAGACACCTGGCTCATCATGTACGTCAATACCGCATGCTAGGACGCCTTGCTCATCATGTACGTCAATACCGCATGCTAGGACACCTGGCTCATCATGTACGTCAATACCGCATGCTAGGACGTCTGGCTCATCATGTACGTCAATACCGCACGCTAGGACGTCTGGCTCATCATGTACGTCAATACCGCACGCTAGGACGCCTGGCTCACCATTTACGTCAATACCGCACGCTAAGACGTCTGGCTCATCATGTACGTCAATATCGCATGCTAGGACGCCTTGCTCACTATGTACGTCAAAACCGCATGCTAAGGCACCAGGCTCATCATGTACTTCAATACCACATGCTAGCACGTCTGGCTAACCATGCACTTCAATATCGCATGCTAGGACACCTGGCTTGGTTTGAATGCTCCTATGACTAAATTATTTTTTTTACCTCACCTGAATGTAGCTCAATGCAGAGCTATCACGATTTCGTCTCAACCGTGTTGTAAAAATATGTCAGTGTCAAAATAATGTCGTTGTTTTATAGCATAAATGTCTGTATATAGCATTTATTATAAGAAAAGGTAATAAACTATAATTATATAATATTATACAAGATATCAGTTATAAAAGATAATTCATCATAAAAAGATGAACGATACAATTATAAGAGTGCACTGCGAAAAAGATTCTTTCTAGCGATAGGCTTTGGGAAGGCTTGTGTTTGAAACTCATAGGATTATTCATTGTGCTGGAACTGGGGATTGTTTCATGCACAATAGTTTAGTCTGATGCGTTAGTTTGAAACTGTTCTCAAACAAAACAGGTTGGTTTTGTGCTGGAACTGAATTTTTATCTTAGTTCGAAGACTTAGCTTTGTTTCATGCGCTTACTTTAGTTTGAAGACTCAGATTTGAAACAGTCTTCAAATATATTGGTGTACTTCTATGCTGGATGAACAATGTTTCCAGACATACAGTTTTGGTTTGAGTTGGAAACAAGTCTCAAACGTATGCTGTCCAGACACGTTGTCTGAACAGCTGTCTCACTATTAAAATAGTGCTGAACAACAGTTAGTTCATCTCTATAAGGTTTGAAACATTATACTGTATATAGTTGATTGGTATGATTATTTGTCTGTATGATTTCTAAATAATTGAATCATTTTATCATTGTGTTTGTTTGTTTGAATTTTACTTATCATAAGGCAAGAAGCCTGAGGAAAATTTGTATGTTATATAGTTTAAACAAAATTGTTTAACATAGTTTCAAGCTTGTCTGTTTCACAGCTTAATCCAGTGAAAACACAGTCGCCATAGAAGATCCCGTTTTTAGTTCAAGATACTGACCCAACATCTTGACAGTCGGCTGTGAAATTAGTGTCTTATTTTCTATGAACATAGTTTATAAATTGTATTGTTGCTAAAAAAATGTCATATTTTTTCTTTTCTTTAATGACTTTGAGAATCTAGATACTCTCTTGAGATTGTGCGCCTCTACACACGTGTGTTGGGATGGTATTCACTAACCATTTTTAAGAATATTCTTAAACTTGAACATAAGAATGAATCTTGAAAAACACAATTAGAGATAATGTTTGAGACCAAATATTAGCAAACATGTAAGGACACCTTATATATTATAGTCAAACAAACTCTCATAATTATTCTATTTGTCATGGTAAACTAAATATCAAAGATAGACATTTTTAAGCTTAAGTCTAAGAATATTCTCAAGAACGGTTTGTGTACTGCAAATACTGACGGAAATTATCTATCGAACTTGTGTACATCAATACCGGCAAAGTGTATTGTTCACAAATCATCCCTGGGAAGCACTCAAAGAAAAAAAAGAAAAAGCAAAGACGATTATAATGTACATTCATCTCTGTCTTAAGCAGCCAGTCAAGGGAAGGAGAAAAAGTGGATTTTGAAGACATAACAGGTTGTAGCTTACTACATATAAATTTGCTCTGAAAGCATAAAAATGGGCAATAGGAAATGAGACGGCTTATAACAAATGGTTGCTCAATAGAGGTGACCGCTTACACAGGTTTGACTGTATATCAATGGGTGACTTACCAAGGTTTCCCATATAATCCTCATGCCACATTACCGAGAGACCTGGCGTTGCCATGTTATCATCGATGGTACTATCCCAATACGGAAGAGAGACGGATGATATTTTACGACGAAGTGCCTCCTCAAACCTATATTAATATTTATCATATCAATGCAATTGTTTCTGTTGATAAACTGTATGCCTGATAAATATAGGTTTATCTCGTCAATCCTAGTTTATCAGTCATATGACGTCGTTATGGATTATATCTTTATTTTCATACAAAAGGCCATCAGCGTACATCATAACATTACATGCAATTTAAAAAGTAATCAATGGCAATGTTGTACATGTCTTTACATATGTATCACTTATAAAGTGAAATTAAAACTTTAATAACACAAATGTATATTGTGACAGATTAAACACATTGTGATAACACATTGAATTTAAACTTCAACTTGTATAATTGATCTTTTTTATAATACAGTCTTGACACATTTTGCCATGAACGGTGTAAAACCTAGTCTTTATATCATGATAAGAATCTTAGTACTGTGATGTATAAACAACAATTATCTGTCAGTGTTAGATACGCAATTCTAATGCATGCAGCTTAAAGTAACACATTATACTATAGTGTAGAGGAGAAACGATAAAGTGGAATAAATTGATTCATTTCTCTTTTTTTGACTTTCAAAAATGTACATTGATATTTTTCACAAAAAAGTCCCATTGAAGGATTGCACTTTTTAATTGAAATAGCAGTGCCATATTAAATTCAATATATTGAGATTCTGGCATAACCAAAGTCCTCAAAATTTTAATACATATTTCAAATTATATTGAAAAATGTCGCAACGTATAAATATACCTGAATTAAAACTTGCGGGATTTGATTTTAGTAGCGTCGTCGGCTGTTTCATAATTCTGCTGGTTTTTTAAAGTAAAAATGTAAAAACTTTAAAAGGGGCAGCAAATGGGTATCTTCAATTTTTCTTTAAATATGGAATGGAAGTAGTTTAATACCTTAACAACCATTTTGAAGAAGAAAAAAACAGATACAAGGCGAACGTCGTATTTTCACTGCCCCTTTTGAAAATGGTACCAATCAAAATGTTGGCAACGACAACGAAATGCTATCAGCTGATTTGATAGTAGCCTCGACACCATGCAGAAAAGCACTAAAACAAACTCATTTGAATAAACACAAATTTTGCTATTTTAATTAAATATGTTAATAAACTTAAAAAAATATCAAAGTGGTCAACTATTATTTCGATCGACAATTCTATATCAGAGTTTGTTGATCTTGGAAGACACGCCATTTTTGTTTACATATTTTGACACTGAGGAAGCACCAAATACAAATTTGCTTTGCTATTTCTGCCAAAAGTGGCTCATGAATGCTTTTGTAATAGTGTCTGATGATGGATTAATATAAACAATAGTGTAAGTGCGTGTTTTATTTAGTTAATTCATTGGAAACATTAATTTTAATGCAGCCATGTGAGCAGTGATTGCCGTCAGATCTGATATATTGGAAGGGCTGCAATATTTTATTTTTTTTTGGCAAAAAAAAAACCCAATTGAAAATACTCATTTATGAAACAAAGATAATTGTGAGTAGTTCTACAAATTTGGCTATGTTATTTTTTTTCCAATAAAATGGTTTAACGTATTTATTACTTATATTTTGGTAGAAAGGACATTTAAGAGTAATGTGAAATTCGTCCTCAAGTCCACACAAGAGACTTTTACGTTTGTTTACGGGTATAGATTGTGGTTAATGCCACCTTTCGGTCGCTATTACGAGTCTATGTGAAGAGACTCTTAGTCGGGTTAGCGCATGCCTAATTTTTTTGACGTTGACCAAGTCTAAATAAGGTTTAAACGTAAATTTTGAAAGTAAAAAATATGTTTTTGCCCGAAGTTACCAGCTACTGGCGGAGATGTGTGTGCTCGGGTACTGGTTAATCTTCCAGGATCCCCAAAAAGAGTGGTTATGTTAACTGATCGTCTGTTTGTCATCAGTAGATTAAAACACGCTAAATATTCAATATATCGCTGAATCAATTTATCAATCCACTTCACGAACAAACACCTAGGTAGGGTCTATGCAAAGATGGTTTTAATCAAGCATTATACATACAGTGTAATAAACGCTCGGTGCCAAGGTAGAAATGCTGGCCCTCGATGTGCTCCCCCGGACCGCAACGCATTTCTATGTATCGTGTTGAAACAGTCGATTGTACCATCCTTAAGGTTAGTGTAAAGGTATTTTATTGCCAATATATCAACATATACGAATTACAAGTATACAAGGAACATTGAAATAAAAAAGGCAAGAGGGTTTGGTGACACGTGCTCACCACATTAATTGCGGTTATCGCCTTTAAATGACGATTTGTGTTATATCTCGATGATTTTATATAACATGGACATGCATGTATGTAGTAAAATCTTACACTAACATTATAATTCATATCAAATTGCATATACTTGAATAAAATTTAATAAAAGTTTAGGAACTTTGCCATTATTTAATAAGAAACATACACTCAAAAGGATAATGCATTAAAGGAAACATGGAATTAATGATTTGGGTTTATCGGCGTACCAAGACAATATGGGTTATTCGGCGCCAACAGGATGGAAGATTCCAGGTTCACTCTACATGTAAAAACTCATCATACAGATAAAAATCATCAACAAATGAATATGCAAAACGAACCTTGTACCTTGATACCTGCAAATCTGCCGTGTTTCAGCAAATACTATTTTATTACTCAAATTGTCGCTTCTTTGACATGTATGAGTCATCACTCTTGTGGGAAACATGGACCCCGGTACTAATGTTAACTTTTAACAAAATAGTCATCAGGTTCGACTCGAAAAAAGTTTGGTCTCACTGTTTTAATGTTTACCTCGTATAGTTGCTGCATATGTATCGTGAAAGTCGTATACCTCGCTATATTTAACTCCTATAGGTGCTGTAATGCATCGTGAAAGTCATATCTCTCGCTATATTTACCTCGTATAGTTGCTGTAATGCATCGTGAAAATCGTGTCTCTTGCTATATTTACCTCGTATAGTTGCTGAAATGCATCGTGAAAGTCGTATCTCTCGATATATTTACCTCGCATAGCTGCTGCAATGCGTCGTGAAAGTCGTATCTCCCGCTATATTAACCTCGTAAAGTTGCTGCAATGTATTGTGAAAATCGTATCTCTCTCTATATTTACCTCGTATAGTAGTTGCAATGCCTCATGAAAGTCGTTTCTCTCTCTATCTGTCAGTGATCTGTACTCTTTCCGTATCCGTTTTTCTCCACGTCTCCTTCTTGTGTATCGACGGAGGTTCAAGTTTAGATTTCCTTGTCTGTTGGTGCGTCTCTTTTTTCTTGAAAGGATTCCACCATCACTAAGAAAGAGACCGATTTGTTTTAATGGTTTTATTGTTTTAAACGTAGCAGTATATAATGTTTGTAAATGATTTCATACATGAACATACAGAAAGTGACCAAAATTCAGTCGTCAAAGCACCGCCATATAAATAGGTCACATATGGTATTTATATATGTCATGTGGAATATAAGAAATACATTTTTACATTGAGCATAACGACCTATAAAATATCCGAAAATAAAACATATATCGTTTGTATTCGAAGTGTTCATATTGAACACGAAGCCTGTGTAATATCATGCAAACTGTGACAAAGAAGCGGGCCATATGTATCACTCCTCTCCATTGAGTCATTCAAGTAGGAATCATACAAAATATTGAATGTAAATATATATATATATATATATATATATATATAGTTTTTCAAGCATAATTCCAATTAAAAGGGCCGAAACATACGTGCTATCGTCATCACTGTCACTGATGTTTTCTTCTAATGTCGTTGGAGTAAACGGCGTTGAAGTAAACGGCGTTGTAGATACATCAAAACCATCTACGAGTTCGTCAAACTT
This sequence comes from Panopea generosa, assembly GCA_029582155.1. Lineage (NCBI taxonomy): Eukaryota > Metazoa > Mollusca > Bivalvia > Adapedonta > Hiatellidae > Panopea > Panopea generosa. The sequence goes on along the minus strand of CM055900.1, from coordinate 54,564,602 downwards.
TTCATAATAATTTTGTTGCCAGAGAACGACCCGAAGGCACCAAATCTTTGCGTTTAATTCATGTTTGTGATCTTCATCCATTTCGTCTATGCATTGTTGAAAAGTTACAGGAGCATTCACTCGAACAGAAGAGTCATTACCGATGACAATTGTTTCATCTGGCACACCTGTACATAGAAACAAAAGAGTCATAACCGATGACAATTGTTTCATCTGGTACACCTTAACAAAGCAACAGAAGAGTCATTACCGATGATGATTGTTTCATCTGGCATACCTGTACTTAACGATGAAAATAAGGCTTATTATGTATATCCGTTATAGAAACCTGTAAACCAGTTAATTTTGGTAATTTCATTACTTTTTTATTATCATCAATCGTCCTCATCGCTACAGCAGTCGACTTTTTTTTATAAAAGTAATAAAGTCAGACTTGTTTTGGAAAGATAAGTAAATACATAAAAAATGCATTAAGATCGAGCACGAGTGCTCATCTATTATTGAATTTACCAAAAGAAATGACAAAATATATTATGAGAGGCCATGACAAATATTATACCACATTTATCAACAGGTTTAATGAATAATAAATAATTGAACACCCATGTAAGATTCATTCTATCACATCAATCAAGAAAATTTATTTAATAGATCACCTCTATATCGAACGAGAACACAAGTCGGGTGTAACGTCTCAAAATAACATCATTCGACCAACACTTATATTTGGGGAAGTCGGAATAGCTGGGTTATACGAGCACTACAGAACTAAATGGAGTTGATATTACACTAGGTTAATATAGAAATATTTGCCATGGGTTTATAAAACTTTTCCACAGTAAATTATATGATGAACAATCATATTTTCTATGATACGTTCTATCGTGCCGATTATAAGATCTGATGCCAATAAAATATATTAAGCTTTCTCAAGCAAGTATCAAAGCTATGCGCTTTTGCCAGACAGAAACGAAATTAAGTGTCCTAAAGTATACTCGGTTATTTCAATTTCATATATGCATCATGTTTATACATATTCTTTTTTTATATAAATATAACGTTTCTATTGAAAATTGATTTAACTAGCCATATATCTCTTTAAAAACAGTTTAAACCCCAATATATATATATGACACGCAAATGTGGAAATGGTCACACATGTGAAATAATTATACCACATATTTAAACATTTTCCACAAATATAAAACCTACTTGTTACAAATGTTAAAATGACGATATATTATAAAATATTTGATAAAGTCTATCAAAACAATGAATGCATAACAAACACGTTCAACCAATATGCAGTTTCACATTTCATGAGAGTGAAGATCGGTTTTTATATATGTGGGAGTATTTCTCTTTTACATATATGATACAAAAACCGGTTTTACATTTATAGCGTTATTTGTGACATACATATATGTGACCATTGTCCTAGTGACATATGTAACAACTTAATTTCGCATTACTTTTGTGTAAATGTGTGACCATTTTCGCATTTGCAATCATTATCACATTTTTTAATCATACACCACAACTTCAGTTTTCAACAGCAATGTTTAGATATTTGCGGCCTTATAATTACGGTCTTGTCACCCAGAGTTGGTTAGTATGTCTCCACTTACCTCCACCATTTCCTCCTGAACCTCCCAAACCATCGATTTTAGCAGATAGTTTGTCCAGAGCACTTGTCACGTCACCAGAATCACATTGCTGTACTTCGTCAGTCAAGCCATTTAACTAAATCATATTAAAATTAGTATCATTATTACTAGAAATGTCCTTCCTAATGAACTTGCTAATCCAGTCTATTCAACAGCCACATAACACGGTTATTTTAATATCTGAATCCTCCGTGGTCCATGAATCTTTCGTCTAATGTCGTATAACCTGCCATGTGCAAACATTTCTTTACACTCTATTCTATAAAAATATGTGATAAAAATCCTTCGTTTTTCAAGCTTGTTTGCTTGAATATCATTATCACCAGTTTATTTTAATTGCTAGCTAGATCTTAATTTTTATTTGAAGCTTAAGTATTTTTCAAAACTCTTTGACAAATTTTGGTATCAAAGTAAAGTTGATATTATATTTCCTTTCTGAATTAAATCTATAACAAAAAAAACACAAGAGTTTTTTTTTACTAAAGACAGATTGTAACAAAAGAGAGTGTATTAGTTGAAACAAAATATTCATAATAGAAATTTAAATTGTATGTAAAAAATCTAAGAAGTAAATTATCCTCAGGCTGAGCAAATAATCATGTCGAAATTTTGTAAATGTGCTTTAAAAAAGGGCTAAAATTAGAAACTTATCATAAAAACAAACTGTATTTGTCTGTCTATATCTGAGTTTCCATAGACAAATGAATTTATTGGTATCGAACTTTCGGCATTGACTATAAACCTTTTACTGAATTGTGTATATAATTATAAACAGAAAATAACCATGATTATGAATTGCTTTTTTTAATGTGAAGTTTTTTTATCACTACTTTATTTTTGATAGTAACTAAAACATCAATAAATTGAACATCATGGAGACACTAAAACAAATAATATGTATGTAAACTAGCCTACATTATCAGTGTATTAAAGGCACATTGCTGTTTTTGGCCAAATTAACTTCAGACCTAAAGTAATAACCTACATTAATTATAGTAATACACATATAGCTCTAGTCAAATTATGCGCTTCAAATATTATGGTGTTTGTGAAAAGGTGTAAGGTACAGTTTACCTATTTGTTCTGATAGAGCAGAAAACAATGTGGGACCTGTTCTGTTTTCAAAAGTCTTCTTTATTAGAGGTGTCCAAAAACGTCCTTATGAAAAAAGGGTTAAACTCCAATAACCCGATTGCACAGAAAAGATATTATTATTATATTGTATTTATTATTGAAAAAATAAATTGGTCCTTCTTTGTTCGATATAAATGATATCGGATTTTCCAGCATGGCAAAAATTGAAAGTTGGACAAACTTTGTCATTCCGTCGATTCAATTACCTTGACAATGATACTATTCATTTTAATTTCATTGGATCAATGGTCCATTATAAAAAAGTGAAATGTCACGTTGGCGTTTGTATTAGAATGGGATGCCAACCCGTTACAGTCAAACCTGTGTAAGCTATCAACTCTATTACGCCGACACCTGTATTCAGTGTCCACATCAGCTTTTTCCAATGTATATGATTTTAGAGAAAAATAACTTGTATTAAGCAAGCATATGTCTCAACTGGTCATTTTGCTCCTTACCTTGACTAGCTTCTATTTTTTTCCTGATTTTGGCATCATATTGGTTAAACAAAGAATACATGTTTAACGAGTGAGCTATTTGTCTAAACTATCACGTCCACTGGTATGCTGTTTTATAAGGACGTCACAAAGAATGATGCAAATTAGTTTATCACTGATAAACATACTTAATAAAACCGAGTCTGATACATTCAAGATATACGCACATGCAATATAACTAGGGAAGAATCCAAGCTTTTTGAAAGATGGAATGTATACACTAACAATTGCACTAACAAAAATGAAATAAAAAATAAAACAAAACATCTTAAATACGATAGCATATCAATATTTTTGCAAATTGACATTCGTTTATGCAAACAATATCGATTTGTTATTTAGTATATTTCATGTACATTATAATGTTTTAAAATTTGGATGCTTCATCGAGCATGTAATTATTTTTTGGCTAAAACATGTACTTTAAAAACCCAGATATCAAACTGAAAATTGATAAATATCTACCTAACTCACCAAATCTTCTAAATTGCCCATACTGGCATTCAACGATTTAAACCTTTTGTTAATAAGCGTTAAGACTCGATTGCGTGATTGTACGTGAGAAATCCGCAGAAAACAAATCACACTCAGTACAAAGAATGTGTTGAGGTGCGTCATTATGAACGAGTGAGTACTCCGTCTATGACATGCCACGCCGTATTTCTTTATTATATGGTGCGATGTATGAACCAGAATCAATAGGATTTATTGCGAGATAACTAATCCTTTTCATCTATATGTAATCGTCATGTTTTCTAGAATGGCTATAAGACGCAATGTAATAACTATTGCCATTGCGACGCCTGTTGCACCACTCAGTGTTTACTCAAGTTGTTTAATGCATTTCTCTGGTGTTATCAGATACTATTTATACTAATATTATGCAATTTACATATACAAGGATTACATTCATCTATTGTATCAAGTAAGACTGCAATTTTAATCAGCTTATGTCATTTGCGTATACGGTTTATGTAAATCTAGTATGCCACGTGGTCATATGCTTTAGACAGTTTTACATAATTATCGCACTTGTATCAAAATAGCAAAATATTCATAATATTTTGTATTAAACCAATTATCAGATACGTTTTACAATTATCTTCTTGCTGCATTAAATGTTGAACATATTCACCATTCTACATATTTAGCTCAAATGTTTTTGCAGATAGTTAATTAATATGAGACGAACTTTTTACATTATGCTCAAATTGGCAAATTTAAATTTCGCAAAATCATTAAGAAAGTGGAAGAGCATTGGAACTAGAATCCAATAATAAAGATAAAAAAAACCCTTAAAACTGAACATGTGAACTTCTTTTAGCTACTAGAATAAATATAAAAATATACATACGGGTATCTGCTATAACCAATAGTTTTCTCCAGAATTTCAAGCATAGACCCCTGTTTGAACGGTGGTTAAATTCAAGTTCAAAACAACAGGAACTTTACTATATCAATGCATGTATCAGTGTTTTAATTTATTGAAATTTTAAAAAATATACAATGTATATTGATCTCGTATTTTGTGTATTTCTTGTAAGACACAATTTAATGACGGGTATGATGTTTATGAGTAAATATCAAAGCAAAACAATTTGGTAACTTGTATATTTTAATTCTTATAATGCTTAAACATTTATCTTAAAAAATTGAAAGTTTCATCAAATTCTATCCGTATGAAGAAGAATATAAAAGCTGCAGAACTCGTCTTTAAGATAATATGATTTCCTTAAAATTAAAAATATTAACACGAGGTAGCTGGATGATGTTTGAATTGGATGTAAGTTTGTTTGAATGGGGTTTAACGCCATTTTTCATCACATTTCAGGTTATATACACCAGTTTTAATGGTGGAAGATGACCATAGAATGAATCTGAGTAGAATCATCGCCCTTCCGCAAGTAACTGCCAACCTTTCTCACATATAGGTTGTGGAGCGCGCGGGATTCAATCATACGACCTTAGCGGTGAGAGATAAATGACCTTGATACGGCGCCTTAGTTAACGGTTATATAAAGCATCGTTATTTTTGATTATGTTTATTTTACACACTCGAGCGGTGCAGTTTTAAAGAAAGTAGATTCGACCTGCCCCGATGGTCCTTAAAAACACTTCTGAACTGAAAAGTGTATTTCCTGTTGTTTAAAGAATTAAAATGTTAAATATATATATATATATATATATATGTAGTACTAGGTCAATGCTTATGAAATTGTAATACTGTATAAGGAATGGTCGTAACAAATAGAGATAGAACTCGTGACGTAACCGATATGCAAATTATGGCAATAAAATATATACTCGGGAACGATTCACAAAATTCTAAAATAAGTATAAGGTATATTTGGCAATCCATTACATTATATCTTATATGTATACTTATATTCAATAACTCTTTCATTTATTGTACAGTCAATAGACATTTAACGGTTAAATGTTCCCCAATCAGTTTACTAATATCGTCGAATACCCAGGGGTAATCCATTCCGATACTCTCTATTAATCACCGTATTACCCTTGGGTATTCGGCGATGGTTCGCCTTATTTAAGCTCATCAATAACAATGCAAGTATAGCAGTCCTATATTATTGCACCTTGCCGAGATAGGTAAGCAGCTGACATATATTACACTAAGTAGTTACACAATACGCTGGCTGTTAATCATTAAAACCCACAGAGGACCTACATATTATTACAAAGTTCAGCATGTGTTCAATTAAAGAGTTATTAACCGAATTAATAAACCATACCTTTGCTTCAAAATAGCAGATTGTATTAATATGATATTATAATGTATAGAAATTGTAGAAATTCGGTTAAGCAAAAAGTAAATAATCATTATTACACGTAGGTCCTCGGTGACTTCGCATAACTAACGGTTTTAAGAACAATAATATTCATCATTTTTGCAAGTTGGTCTGAAACAAATTGATACAAATTTAAAGATAATGTTAATAAGTATACATGGTGCTACTAAATAAATACCAGAATGTTCACGGATGATAATTTTGGTTTGCCTTTTTATTGTTATCGCCCCAATAAGTTGCCATCCATATATGCTATATTACGTCTTATCGGTAAATGTACAAAGAGATAAAATTGTCAACAAAATACGAAAAATGTTTAAAATGTAGTTGCCAGTCTCTTCATTTAGGTCGCTGTTGCTGTAGAAGACGACAGAGCTACGAAGTGCGCTCTAAATAAGAATGTGCATAATTGCAATAATGCGTACAGCTGGCTTCAGATCTGACACGGCAACGTATACGTTTATTTTCTGCTGCATTCGGATCAGTCTGGTACATGAGGTTTAGCATATTCATAACAATATACGTGCACAAACAATTATTGTTATAGGTAACGGCTGTTAACTGCATATCACCAATGTGTGCATAAACATTTGAAATATTTCAAACATTAGGCGGACCAAATATATCACTAACAAGTACATTAACACATTTATATATAGAATAAGTATATCTATTTTATGTTTTTATCGTTTCTTTTCTAAAAATATTTGAAAGCGTTAACATTTAAGTTAATTTAAGTTCTAACATTTTCTGTTTTATTAAACTGAATACATTTAAGCATACTTGGGCGATATATATAACAATTCGATAGATATTTTACGTAATTCACCATATAGCGGAAAACATTATATAACACATATTCATCCTTTTATTCATTGCAAAGTCTGCACCGTCTGTTAGTAAAATTCTTTTTCGTGACCAACTTCTTACTTAATTTATGTGTTGGCACACTAAGTTTGTTAGAGATTGATAAAGCTTGTTGGAATTGACTACGTTTAGATAAATATGATTAGAATTCAAAAACATTTGTTAGGTAATATTTGTTAGGTAAAATACTGCTCTTACAAAATTAGTCTAGTACTCCATTCACATATTCAGAAGATCATGTTTTTGGGAAGTAACCACTTGATAAAAACAGTATTAACTAAACCAAATAAAACAAAAGCAATTTAAAACGTCTTTCGTATGTGAGCCGGTTTGGCCAGCCGTGTTCCCAGCGGAACAGTTTTACTTCAAATGGAAGACACATCACTCTAACAGACCTCTTTATTGAGAGGAAGATATCTGTTTGAATTTCACAGGTTCTCATTGAACACTTAATGTTTCGAGCATTGTCCTCTGTGTTACCTATACCTACATCTGCTTCAGATTTATTTCAGGATAAATACCAGTAACTGCATTTGCATAATATTAAGGATTTCGTACACTGCAGCTGTTAAGCTTATATATCTGGCTAATCGCATTGTATCATTTTGTTCTGATTTGTTTGCTAACAATCATGCTACATGTCGTTGCTCAATTACATTATTGGACAAAATAATGTTTTGTCAAAACTAGGAACATGTGATTCCTGAAAATAGAATAATAACGAGATAAATGTTTCTCTTTTTAATCAAGCAAAAGCAAAATAAAATAAGGAAGTATTGCAACCAAAATTTACAATCATTGCCAATGGCAAATCTTGTTCATGTTTGGAATCACGTAGCTCATTTACTGAGATTCAAACACTATTCAGTGTCCGCGCGTCATAAATGTTCTTTCTCTTTGTTCCAAGTGTCATTGCATCATAGCATCTTGAATAATGTTTAAAAAACAGTTCTTTCATTAATTAAAGTATTATTATTGCTAGTGTTAGGAAGATTATTAATATTAAACTTGTTGTTGTTTTACTTTTTCTCCTGATTTAATTTTTTTTCTCATTATTATTGCTATGACAATTTATTTCTTTATTATTTTTATTCTTATCATTACTATAACGGATAACAAACAAACTGGCTTTAGTCCAGTCTACAGATTCATTTAGTCTATAGTACAGACCCATACCTCCCGATTAGGTCCGTTAAATAGCAATGTTGGGAAAGCCACATTTGAGCACGTTGACGTTTGAATAATGTCCAAGTTAAGGAAGCGTTCAATTTCTATACAGCGTCCCCGTGTCCGAGTGGTCTAAGTCGTCGTCTCAATATATCTTACCTCTCACCGCTGAGGTCGTAGGTTCGAGTTCCACTCGCTCAAAAAACTTTATGTGAGAAAATTTCCAGTTACTAGCGGAAGGACAATGGTTCTACTCAGTCTGAGGTCTTCCTCCACCAGTTAATCTGAATATTCTCTATATAACTTGAAATGTGCTGGAAACTGGCTTTAAACCCTTTTCAAAAATAATATATCCTCCAAGTCCAACGTCATCCAACTACTTCGTATTATTATTATTTAATTTTGAGGAAATCATCTTATATTGAAGACGAGTTCTGTAGCTTTTAAAATCTTCTTCATACGGATAGAATTCGATGAAACTTTCAATTTTTTAAGATAAATGTTCCAGTATTATAAGAATTAAAAAATACAAGATACCATATTGTTTTGCTTTGATATTTACTCATGAACAACTTGCCCGTCATTGAAAATTGCTAAAAACTGTGGGACAGATATAGAATTCGTTGCTTTTTCATTACTGCAGTTGATGTAATTACAACATGCTCTGATGTAAAGTAGCCCGTTGTTTGAGTACGAACGTGCCTGCATGTTTGTGTATTAATGTTCTGTTCTTCAATGTCAAACTATGTTATATGTTGTTTTTCGCAGCGCACCAGCACTTATTAATATCTACCAAGGATTTGTATAGAAGGATCGGAACTTTGCATCTCATGACTAAATGTTGATAAAACAGCACACGAAGTTTTTTTTTATTTGGCAAATTAAACATTCATAACTCACAGGAAACTGATTTCTTCAGACAAACTGTAAGTTGTAGTAATCTTAGATGTCTAAATAGAGTTCGATCATGCAAAATGATGTTGAATTAAAGTTATTTAGGTTTGATTGAAAATTTCTCGTATTTTGTCGTTATTTTAGTTGCGGTATACAAATTTTGTTATCGGATTCATTTCAACAATTTTAAACACAAATTGTTGGGAATGGTATTGTTTTGATGAAAAATTCATTCTGCAATGTAAGAATTTTGATTTGTGTTCCTGAGGTGAATGGAAGGTAAGATAATTGAAAACGAGATATTGCGAGATTTTGCATGAATACCGGCCCGAGCATTCATTAACTATTAATCAGTTGCATTTCCTTTTTCTATATCATTCCTTGTATCTATGCAGAGGATATAAAGAGCCTACATCTATAAATGCAAATGAAACGCTAAAATATGAAATAATAAGATTAGCAAAACGTGATGGATTGAATATCTGATATGCAAGACGGATACTTAATACATATGCACACACAGATGTCGGAGTTTTCTTAATACAGAATAAATACGTTGTATGTTTATAAAAGATTGCAACACGCATGAAAAAATGTTATCAAAGTTTACAAGAAAACGACACACTTTATGTCCAAGGTCAGACCGAGGCGATAAACCTTTGCAAAAACTGGGATTGAGCATACTGTCTAGATAAAAATCAGACAAAATAATGGTCCGATTACTTTATCATCAGTTGTTTAATCTCAGTTTTATAAATGATTAGGTCACAAGTTCTGCAAACATTATGTTCGGATCTTTCCCAAATACTTTTATGTTAGATTAATGAGCATTGATACAGAATACTACATTTATATATATATCCGATCGTGCACGGGTATTATCTTATTGACAAATTCACGAATTCAGCTCCGCAGCTATCTCGTCTGCAATTTCTGCTCCTTCTCATTTTGCTCCTAAGGTAGCACCTTTAAACCTACAGGAAATGGTGTCGGCGTGTTGAAGAATGATTCCAACCGTCTACATCCTTTCCGGTTCTGTCCAGTTTTGTTATCGCTTCGTTTCTATGTTTTGATGTTCGGCTGCTTGATCGTCTGTTCGACATTTTCCCGAATCTTTCGTTATTTTCTTTCTCTTAAAAGAAGATTTCTTTGTTGGGCCGCTTAAACGTTGTGAAAACATTTTAGTTGAGTAAGATAGCCTTTACTCAACAGAGCAGCTACAAAACTTTAACTCCACGCAAGAATCCAACTCAACATTTAACGAACCATACTTTGAATTTGAGCTTGAGTTAATAGTTCAGTATTTTAGTCAAACCGGAATAGTATAAAGATATCTTGTATTGTCGTTTGATCGTTCATTTAACATGTATCTAAAGCAGTAGAATTGTAGAGCAGTGTGTTAATATCGGTCAACATGTTACTAATGTGTATTGAATTTGTTCCAGGTCAAACTGTTCCATGTGGGGGTCAGGCTGTACGTCATCACTTTAGAGATGACCCCAACCTGAAAGCTTGACTGATTTGTTTACAAGTTAGCAGCTCCATGAATGTCACGATGAAATATGATTGTTCATTACTGTTCGTGATGCGGGGGCTTTATAAACGGGACATTTTAGTCAGACTGCAGAGTGAGATTCGGACAGAGACTCGGAGAGGCAGTCTCTCACGAGTGGGTACTCTGGCACCTTGCTATCTGTTGCTAAGAATTAAAGTACTGTTTGTAAAACCGCGTGTTTGTCTTAAGTAATTGCCATAGTAGCACAGCAGTATTATTAGTATGTTTACAAATGTGTAAGTGTCCCTTTAGATGTATTGTAGAGTATTTTTATCAATATGCTTAGACATGTTTAAGTGTCCCTTCAGATGTATTGTAGATTAGTAGTATAAATATGTTTAAACATGCTTAAGTGTCCCTTTAGATGTATTGTAGAGCAGTTTTATCAGTATGTTTACACATGCTTAAGTGTCCCTTTAGATGTATTGTAGAGTAGTTTTATCAATATGTTTACACATGCTTAAGTGTCACTTTAGATGAATTGTAGAGTAGTTTTATCAGTATGTTTACAAATGTGTAAGTGTGCCTTTAGATGTATTGTAGAGTAGTTTAATCAATATGTTTACACATGCTTAAGTGCCCCTTTAGATGTATTGTAGAGTAGTTTTATCAATATGTTTATATATGCTTAAGTGTCACTTTAGATGTATTGTAGAGTAGTTTTAACAGTATGTTTACAAATGTGTTAGTGACAATTAAGATGTATTGTAGAGTAGTTTTATTAGTATGTTTACACATGCTTAAGTGTCCCTATAAATGTATTGCATAATAGTTTTATTAGAATGTTTACAAATGTTTAAGTGTCCCTTTATATGTATTGTAGATTAGTTTTATCAGTATGTTTACACAAGTGTGAATGTCTCTTTAGATGTATTGTAGAGTATTTTTATCATTATGTTTACACATGTGTAAGTGTCCCTTTAGATATAGTGTAGAGTAGTTTTATCAGTATGTTTACACAAGTGTAAGTGTCCCTTTAGATGTATTGTAGAGTAGTATTATCAGTATGTTTACAACGGTGTAATTGTCCCTTTAGATGTATTGTAGAGTAGTTGTATCAGTATGTTTACAAATGTGTTAGTGCCCATTTAGATGTATTGTTAAGTAGTTTTATTAGTATGTTTACACATGCTTAAGTGTTCCTAAAGATGGATTGCAGAATATTTTTAACAGTATGTTTACAAATGTTTAAGTGTCCCTTTAGATGTATTGTAGAGTAGTTTTATCAGTATGTTTACACAAGTGTAAGTGTCTCTTTAGATGTATTGTAGAGTCTTTTTATCAGTATGTTTACACATGTGTAAGTGTCCCTTTAGATATAGTGTTGAGTAGTATTATCAGTTTGTTTACACATGCTGATATGTCCCTTTAGATGTATTGCAGAGTAGTATTATCAGTATGTTTACACATGTGCAATTGTCCCTTTAGATGTATTGGAGAGTATTTTTATCAGTATGTTTATAAATGTGGAAGTGTGCCTTTACATGTATTGTAGAGGAGTTTTATCAGTATATTTACACATGCTTAAGCGTCCCGTTAGATGTATTGTAGAGAAGTTGTATCAGTATGTTTACACATACTTAAGCGTCCCGTTAGATGTATTGTAGAGAAGTTTTATCAGTATGTTTACACATGCTGATGTGTCTCTATAGATGTATTGTAGAACAGTTTTATCAGTATGTTAACAACTGTGTAAGTGTCCCTTTACATGTATTGTAGAGGAGTTTTATCAGTATATTTACACATGCTTAAGCGTCCCGTTAGATGTATTGTAGAGAAGTTGTATCAGTATGTTTACACATGCTTAAGCGTCCCGTTAGAGGTATTGTAGAGAAGTTTTATCAGTATGTTTACACATGCTGATGTGTCTCTATAGATGTATTGTAGAACAGTTTTATCAGTATGTTAACAACTGTGTAAGTGTCCCTTTACATGTATTGTAGAGGAGTTTTATCAGTATGTTTACACATGCTGATATGTCACTTTAGATGTATTGTAGAGAATTTTATCAGTATGTTTACACATGCTTAAGCGTCCCTTTAAATGTATTGTAGAGAAGTTTTATCAGAATGTTTACACATGCTTAAATGTCCCTTTAGATGTATTACAGAAAAGTGTTATCAGTATGTTTACACATGCTGATGTGTCCCTTTAGGTGTATTGTAGAGAAGTTTTATCAGTATGTTTACACATGTGTAAGTGTCCCTTTAGATGTATTGTAGAGCAGTTTGATCAGTATGTTTACACATGTGTAAGTGTCCCTTTAGCTGTATTGTAGAGCAGTTTGATCAGAATGTTTACAAAAGTTTAAGTGTCCCGTAGGATGTATCAGAGTTATGTATATGTTTTATCGGTAAGTTTACAAATACGAGGGGTTATCCAGAAGTTCATGGACGAATCTCATAATATGAACATGACATGTCTGATTTATTTGGAGATTTACATGTAATACTGTATTATATTTAATCTAACTGCAAACTGTATGCAAAGTATGAAGAAAAATTATAATCAAATAAAACAGTTACATATATTTCAAACATGTCAGATTCGCCTAAATACACTACAAATAACTTTCTCGGAGCTTTACTATGCATATCTGTCGTCTGAATCAGTGTTTTGCTAATATAGACACACACTGTATTGTTGCTCGTTGTTTCATCTTTTCATCAGATGCACTATTTGCATATGAATGAGTCTACCTTTTCAATATAAGTTTAGTTAAACTCCTAACACCTGCGCACAATGCTGGAATGACACATGCAGACATTGATGACGTGTCTTCAATAACATATGATTCACCGCGAGTTTTACAGGGAAATGATTGTTATATTTCACATATTTAACTCTCAAATTGTTCAACATTTTAATTTGAGCTGCGGCATCAATCATGTACGTAAATCTGAAGCCGCTAAAGTGTTTACTTAAATAACGTTTGATAAAAATGAACAAGTTCAAACAAAATTACATGATTGGTGTATATGTACACACGATAAGCTCTGACGGGTCGGCGAAATGTCTTGTATTTGATAACAGTGTGTATCCACAACAGGGAAGTATATTTGATAACTGCGTGTACCTAAGTATCACGTAGTCAATACAATAATTTGATCGGTTTACATTTTTATAACTTGTGTACTACAATTGAATGAAATTCAATACTTCGATATCGTGGAATGAGCGTGTCCCATATATCTTGGAAAGACCGTTAAGGAAGTTATTTAGTGTGGATTATATATACGGTATACGTTAAATGCTCAGGGTAAGTAATTGAGTACACAATTTAAAACAATGTATTTGAACTGTTCATCTTTTATATATTTTTTTTGTAAATTTAAATAATAATTCTAATTTAATTTAGTTGCGCTTTAAAAAGAGAGCATCTGTTTGGTAAGTAGTTGTATCTTGTATTCAGTACTTTCGTTTTCGAAATGTAACATCAAATGCAGATCACGTAATATGTCAGTTATGTGTTTTAGTTAAAAATGGGTAAAAAGTGGTGATAGGGGTGGGGGAGGGGCGATATAATATTAAATTACCAGAATTTTGCATTTAAAAGGGTAATTTATTAAATAATTGTTTTTGTAAGTTTCGCATTGATAATTGCACTTTTTGTTTTAAAAATGAGAGTAGAGTTTTACCAATACCAACTAGGAAATCAGCAGACGTACAGTATCAGAGTTTGGGTTGGCCCTATATTTATCTCATCCCAATAGAAGAAGAAAAATACTATGTCTGAGCCTTCACTATCACCTTCTCCCCCTCCCCCCCTCCCCCCCTCCCCCCCCCCCCCCCCACCAACAAAATTGTTTCGGAAGAATGTTTGTGATTTTAAAAATGATATTGAGGTGGGATTATAGATATTCATATGCAGACATGGTCCACACGGCATCCCTACGGCGTGGTAATATCAACACGTTTCAATCAATATTTACTATTTCACTGATCAAACTTAGAGGGTCATATACGATCATGGGCTGGTAACACTACAAGAAAAGTAGTTTCCGAGATCTGAAACCTAAAATCAGTTCTCTTTAACCGTTGTGTCGTTACAAGTCGAAATGTCTGGAAAAACCCAAAGTTCATAGCAGGTTAGCAAGTATATGTATATATAACATGAGCAATGTTTGGGGCATAAGCAAACTTCCTTTCATATGGTGTGACCACACATAAGCACTATTACTAATCAACTGTTTAAAAAACTCCCATTTATCTCATTGAGATCGTCTTATTTCGAATATAGGGGTCGTGAGCTGTATTCCCAGCAAAACTCGTATTTCTTGTGACGATTTAAACAGTTTTGTCTAGAGAAAGTCGTCTGCCATATCTATTTGTAGAAATTGTCGAGTTAGAAAACGCGGTTAACCGGTTACATAGCTAAAAATAATTTCGTAAATAAATGTCTTTAAACTCAACAAAACAAGTGAGCAGGGGAATTTTCGAAAATTCGTCTTTGTATGACGTCTGTATAAATTTGTTATAGACTCGGGATTGACTGCCAGGCGCGTTAATTGCTCGAAATTAACCGCTCCATGGAAATTTAAATTGGACGAGGTTTCTTTATACAGGTGCGGAAAAATACGTGCCAGACGAAAACCGCACAAACGTACATTTCCTACTACTATCAAAGTTGATAAAACGCAATTAAATCTACTAGTTAAATGGTTCTTATTTTTATCACAGATATAAATAAAAATGGCGTCGAGTGACCCGTACATTCTAGTTGCTGCTATCGACTTTGGAACTACCTTTTCTGGATATGCCTTTCAAATGACCAGCAATTATGAGATTGACAACCCGACAAATAACATATTTTGCCCACAATCTTGGAACAGCGGTCAGAAGAGGCTGTTGTCGATGAAGACCCCAACATGTTTATTGCTTGACCGAAACAAAGACATCGATTCGTTCGGGTACGAAGCCGAGGAGAAATACGCAAATCTGTGCATGGACAAGGACCACGGAAACTGGTACTGTTTTCGTAGATTCAAGATGAAACTGCACGACTCAAAGGTCGGTGTATTTTAAGTACATGTATAAGATAGTGTGTATATTATTATTATATTATTATTATAAGCCATTATCCTGACATATGCATTGGTTTAATAGAGTGTAGAACCATAGTTTCAACATACTAATATTGCAGATTATATACACATGACATTCAGTTGTACTTATCATCCGAAAAGAATGTATCAAGAAAATTATGGCAGAACTACCATCCTTCCGCAAGTAGCAAGCAAACTTTCTCAGTGTTTTTACTGAGTTCGGCCGTCTGGCCCACTATCTCAAAGGTAAGTAACTCGGATTTAGAATGTAAGCACATTCTCCGCTAATTGATATTGACGCGACACTAGCGTATGGTGTCTAATATACTATTTCGTAGCCGCGGTTTCCGCCTGAAACAATATTCAAGCATCGGTATTTGCTACGTCGCGCAACTACACTAGCTATTAATATATTGTAACGAAACAGCGGCTAAAAGAATCTCATTAATATGTTGCCAATACTAATGATCACATTGGCAAAAGCATTAATGAAATACATGTACACACATGTCCCTGCTTTTTAGATTTAAGACAACAATATATAAGCAACTTTTTTTTTCAGAGACCAAGTATGTTTCGATTCATAGAATTATTACATTATTTTTTTTAACCTAGCAAAATTTATCAAATGTGCTTTATCTATGAGATTGTCTGACACATAGTTGAACGTTGTCATCCTAATTTAATTTCAGCACTCGAACACTGCTGTATGAATGTATATGTGTATATATATATGCGCTGCTACCCGGTAGTGGTTTAGCATACGTTGCTACCCGGTAGTGGTTTAATTTACGATGGTACCCAGAAGTGGTTTGGCTACTGGCCATTATGTGTATTATATCATTTTATATTGTTATGGTGGCTACAATTTATGTTGGACATATATTTTCTTTTTTTGAATTATGGTTCTAACCGGACACACACACCGACATTAAGTGCTCGTGGCAAAACTTGAAATAATGCAGGGGCGGTTCCAGGGTTTCAGTTTAAAGGGGGCGCACTAAGGGGGCGCACAACAGAAGGGGTGGGTTGACATAAAATCTGAACGGACACATATTTTTTTCCAGTAAAGGGGTGGCGTTCGCCAGGGATTTAGAAAGTAGGTCCACCAATGTAATGCGTTATAGTCTATTTCTTTCAATTTATATATTTCAAAAACACAAAAAAAAATTATATTGAAATGGTAGTTACTGTTTAAAACAGTCATGTAGACAATTTCAATTTCAAAGTATCAATTTAAAAGAACACTTATTTATCAACAGGGGCTAACCAAGCATACCACTCTCGAAGACGAAACAGGAAAAAAACTTCCGGCTCTTAAAGTATTTTCCGCGTCCATAGAATGTCTGAAGGACCATCTAGCTCGTCTGATGAAAGAAAAAAATATCGTGATGAAACGCAATGAGACCAAATGGGTGTTGACAGTTCCCGCTATCTGGGATGATAGTGCCAAGTTGTTCATGCGGGAGGCAGCCAAACAGGTATTTGATATACATGTGTAGGGTTTTAAAAGTCTACCATTGCTGGCTTTTCCGTCTTATTTTAATAGTTGATGAATACTTGTAAAAGACTTGTCATTCATATAGGAAGACCCAAATAAAAAATAGGAGAACTTATATTTTATTGTTTTTTTTACATACCATAAGTAAAAAGCATAGATTATGTTTTATCTAAGATATTGTTTTTCTGTTATATGTTGACAAAGTGGGAGTAAAAAAATGTATTCATACCCACATTTTTAAATATCAATTCGCAATTCTAATATTACAACGCTTTCGAAATGTTCCAAATATATCAATAATGCAATTCAAATCACAAAATGATCACTAAAATATGAAAAATGCAAAACAAGAAAAAACAATGAACATTTATAAGAATATTAAAATATTTTCAATATAACAAAATATGAACAATACGTTAATATTACGATGACGTTTCCGAACGTAAACAAATTAAATCAACTAAATAACACGCACGCACGCACGCACGCACGCACGCACGCACGCACGCATGGTTGCACTCATAGACTCAATAACACACATACAACATACAACATCCATAAGTATGAAAAGAAAGATTAAAGAAACGAGCGTTATCTTAAAAAAGCGTCAATAAAATAAATCCGCTGCAAAGGTGCCTGTGAAGAGCATTTATGATCAAATAGCAAACGTGTGTTATTGGTGTTTCCTCCCAGATCAACTGAAACAGCCAATGAAATATGTGTTTGATTAGAACAACAATAAAACAAATGAATGTGTTAGTAAATAAAATCTCCTTTACATTTACAGGCAAATATACCACCCGAGCACCTTACCATTGCCCTGGAACCGGAAGCTGCGTCGTTGTATTGCCAGTACCTTCCGGTGGAAAAGTTCTGTGTCGGAGGTCAAGTGAAATTTGCGGATGCCAAACCCGGAACCACTTACATGATCGTTGATTTAGGCGGTAAGATTCATTTTGTAAGTCGTACATTAAAAAGCATTACACATTATATTTGAGTATAGCTTCACACCGTCAGTAGAGAAAGACCGCTTGTACATCATTAACAAAATATAACATACCATTGAATACAAGTTGGTGGATGTTTTTGTTGCTGAAATAGTGGTTTTGTTATTGTTTTTGCTTCATCGTGACTTTAAAATGTGTCAATATTAAAACTGATAAAATATCATGTAAATTGTTGTTGTTGTTGTTGTTGTTGTTGTTGTATGGTGTTTAGCGTCGCTTTCAACAATGTTTCAGTCATATCGCGACGGTGTCTACTTGAGACAGTGTTCTGAGCGCTTTCACACTGGAGTATCATGCCGCAGACACATAATATGATACCCCACCCAGTCACATTATACTGACATCGGGCCAACCTGACCAAACCGTGACCTTCCGCATGCGAGGCGGACGCTCTACCACTACACCACGTCGCGTTATCATGTAAAACAAAAATATATCTAATTATGGTTGGTCGTCCAATAAACACTAATTAACAATATCGTATAAATAATTTCAGGTGGCACAGCAGATATAACTGTACACGAAAAGGTTGCCAATGGCAAGCTTAAAGAGGTTCACAGAGCCAGTGGTGGTCCTTGGGGAGGTACGGCGGTAGATGGCGCTTTTCTCAAACTTCTCAGCGACATTATCGGTGGACCAGTGTTTGCAGTTTTCATGGCAGAGGAGAAATACGACTACCTTGATCTAATGAGAGAGTTCGAGGCTGTGAAGCGTAACATTAGCGCATCGACGAAGGATGAGATCAAGATAAAGGTACCAGCAACACTGAATGAAACATGCCTTCGGCTGGTTAAAAAGGACTTTAAAACGTTGGTGAAAATAGCAAAGAAAGATAACCAGATATCGTTCTTGAGTGACAAGATGAAAATGAACCCAAACCTGGTGAGGAGCTTGTTCAAGAAGGCAACGGACAAGATTTTGAGCCACATGAAAAATATCTTAGATAAGACGGCTGCAGGAAAAAAGGTCGGGCTTATATTGATGGTAGGTGGATTTTCCGAATCGCCTTTCGTCCAAGACGTGATAAAGAGCGAGTTTCATGACAAGAATGGAAAAAAAGTCCTCATTCCAAGAGACGCAGGGATATCTGTCTTGAATGGAGCTGTAGTATATGGCAGACAACCGGATAATATTACTTCAAGAATTCTGAGATATACATACGGCGTCAAAACAGCTCCGGATTTCGTCGACGGTGTTCACGAACAACATCGTAAAATTGTTAGGGCTGGGGTCACACGTTGCGATGGTGTGTTTGATGAGTTCATTTGTGCGGGTTCTGAAGTGAAACCTGGGCACCGAGTACAGAAAGAGTACATCGCGAGCAGTCCTTTTCAAACCTCAATGTGTTTGAATGTCTTTTTTTCGCCAAATCAAAATACGAAGTACGTTGACGAGCCAGAATGTCGTACGATTGGTGAGTTGGACGTTCAGATACCGGTTCCTACAAAAAATCTTTGTAAGATGACTGTTGAATATGAATTTGGCGACACAGAGTTACACATCAAGGCTGTCGAAAAAGAAAACAACACTCGTTGTACTGCTACCTTGAAGATGCTGGAGTAATACGGAAACACCACATATATATAAAGGAATATATTCCAGAACATATAAATAACAGAACGGTCGGCAGTGCAGTTCCTATGTTTGGTTTATTTGTTTATCTAAGACTTCGTGTTCCACTTTATAATGACTATCCATATGACACACAGACACAAGAATAAGTGTGTACGTTTACATAAATACGGCTATATTATGTCTGTTAGTGTCAAATGTGTTTAGTTTATACTAATTTATTTTAGCTCAGTTGCGAAACAGCTCAGAGCTTATATGAACCGCTCTCGAGTTCGCTTCCTGGACTCCGTACTGAGTGTCGTTTAAAGAGGCATCAGGTCTAGGTGGGATCGAACCCGAAATCTCTATTGCGAGTTGCCTATACTCTATCTACTGCACGATCACCCCACGTTATTCTGATATGTAAACTAGTGAAAATATTGTAAAAGACGTATATACTCAGTACAGTTTAACTGACAAACTTGCAAACAGTGTGAGCACGAACTATAGTTTAATTAAAGTCAATTTTCCGAAATCTCTTACTTTAACGTAACATCTGGTAGATTTTGGGACACCACATCGTCGAAACCTCACAGGCAATCCAGTCCGACACCATTCAGTCATCGCCCGATGCTTTGCGGCGTTATTACTAAACTGCTATGCAGCCATATTATTGGTTCCTTCACGATTTCATGAAAGAAAGCATATAGAGTGTTGGCCGCTCACGCCAGAGGTGACCTCTAAAAACAGGTCAGTACTTGTTCTACCCAGGAAGCGGACTTTCGAGTGGTTCATATAAGATCTGAGCTTTATTCGCATTCGAGCATAAGTAAATTAAATAAATACAGTACAATATTCTTCTGTAAGAAACTCACATACACGTATTTGATTTTGCTGCAAAATTTCAAGTTATACATTGAGGATACAATTCGATCAGAGCGAAGCAAAACGTTTCAATTGCTATTGTCTGACGACAATCATAAACTGATGTGGAAGATATGGAATTCAAAGGTTTTAAAGAAAACTGCATTCTTATTTAGCTTGTTCTTATTTTTCTTGTCATTCACATTGAGCTTGCCCTAAAGTGGGTGTGTGATGTTATTCTCTGCTTGAAAATACAATTCCAAGAGTTTTGCAACGCCAAAAGGTTTCCATGTTCGTTGCAGATTTGATACGGAGCGTTAGTACTTCGCACTAACGGTAAATGACCTTATGGGACGAGTTGTCATGTTTTAGTTTTGAATATCCGACGATTCGCATTTATTGTTTTTATTGTAGACAGAAATCTGAAACATTACAATCATGAAGGGTTCAGGAGAACTGTTTATTTCGATATTATTCACATAAACATTTTCTAAACTTGTATAAATCTTTATTGTTTTGGTAGGATCTGTGCATCTAATAAATATGTGACTTGCTATAGTTCACTGTACATCAGTTTAACTTGACTGATGTAAACGTAGGCAATATTTTCGCATCTCTGCTCTGCTTGTATAATTATATATTAATTATATATTTTTAAAAAGTATTAAATAGATAAAATAATCAAAATAAAATACATGTATTTCACAAAAATCTTATACTTTAAATGTATATGATCGACTAAATACGTTAAAAGTACAACATTTTTGTGAAATATGTTATTTTGATTATTTTAACTATTTAATACCCTTTATAATTATATGCATACTATTATTGCTAGTGTCTTAGGATAGTTTGTTTAATCGCGTCACGTGGACCCTGGTGGAAATAAGTGCTCGGATTCTACTGGGGTTTTCAAGCATTTCATGTGAATTTAAGATTTACTTTTACACTATTTTTATCTTATTTTCTCAACTTGTAAACTATTTATAATAAGTATGTTTTTAAATAAAAATGGTACTCAATTTTTAATTATTAATAAAGTGGAAAGGTATTGAAATTTTGTGATAAAATAACATTCTGGGAGGTTCATAGCAAGTTATAGATCAATAATTATTTTAGATATAATATATATATATTGTATGACATATATGCTGAATTAAACTACCAATACTAATATTATTCATTGTTTTTGTCAGGGGTGATTGAATTCAGCTGGGTCCAGTTGTTCAGAGCTCTGTTCGCTCAACACGACCTAAAGATGAATTTTCGAATTATTGTGTTTTGAGATTTAGTACATTTGAAATACACATGTAATTATTTAACGACAGCCGTAAAAAATGTCAGTCTATTTCTACAACCCAATCCACGGTAACGCCCTAGTGCCAAAAAAATCTACGCTCCTACAAACGAGATGAAAAGTCGTACGTACGATTTTTAAGTCGATCCCCGCATACTTGTACAATTAAATAAAATCACGGTAATATATAACTGATATAGATCTACATGTACAATAATGAAACGACTTGAACAATGGTACTAGAAGATTCCTCGCAACACGCTCGGCATTTTGAGGATAGTTCTAGGTCTGGTCGGCCCGGTATCAGTATAATGTGACTGGGGGAGGGGAGGGGGGGGGGGGGGGGTATCATACCATGTGTCTACGGCATGATGCTCCAGTGTGGCAGCGTTCAGAATACTGTCTCAAGTAAACACTGGCGCGATATGACTGAACAATTGTTCAAAGCAACGCTAAAACACCAAACATTCTTAATGAAATATATATATATATATATATAAACGACCTGTAAGTTCGGGAAATATTTAAAAAGTGCACGTCCAAGTCAGTCTGTATTTGTTAAGATCGTTGAAAATTTTAAGATCTCAATTAAGGGGGCTTTTTTTTTTATTTCGTAATAAATGTGAAATGGGGCATCCATAATGATTGATATTTCACCACTATCACACACACACACACACTAGGACGACTCCGTAACATTGTTCTTGATATGGACACTTTTAAATTATAAAGATATTAACATTCAAAATTTCACATAGCGGAGTATAGCGCTAACAGAGCTTTGGACAAACCAGCCCTGGGGTGCATTTCACAAAAAAATTACGACAAAAATCGTTGTAAACGTAAACCAATTATTCATTATATTTTTAATTTTCATCCAAATGAAGCCAAGTTGGCTCTAATCATGCAGAAAGTTACATATTTACTGAGAACATAATCATTTAAAATGTCGATCAAAATTTGAACACACAACGTAGAAACTGTCAAATTGACTTACATCGATTTTGATCGTAAGTTATTTTGTGAAACGTGGCCCTGGACTTCATGTTTTGGAGCGTGAAGCTGTTTCACATGGTTAATATTGCAACAGTGTTTCAATGTTTTTGTCTATCCGGATATATATTAAAATTATTAAGAAAATGATGGGTAGTTTGTGTCTAAATGTATAACTTCCTCTTATTGTCACAGTCATCTCCTTCGGTGCATGCTAGTGACATGATGTAATGGTATAAATCTGCCTTTGTACGCTAGATTCTCAATTAGTCGAACTATTTTATCTTTGCAACGGCGTAGCTGTTTTTGTAGACCGTGACTGGGGTTTCAATAGGTTGTTGCCCCTTGATCAGAGGTCTGAAGTCCTACACAATCTGAAATTGAGATGATACAAATGCTCTTAAGCGATTTTTTTAAAAAAGTTTTTACAGATTTCGGTTAACTTGTAGGCCCGAGCCCTTGCCCAAACCCGTTACGCCACTGGTTCGGATATTATATTGGAAAGAGTCATATTGCTGAAATAAATCAATCCGATACGTTTTATAACGTGCCAAGTGTTGATAATAAAAAAAACATTTTTAAAAGGAACGGCTTGCCTTTATGAGTAACTATAAGTATTTTGTAGGTATTTTGTACCTTAATGGGCATAAGAGTACTTTAATTATTAGGCAGAGGCAACCTCTATTCCCGCTACTGGGATACGATGAATCGTTCCTATAATGTCTGATGTCTTAAACACTAACTGCTGAATTCTACTAATTTCTTAGGAAATAAGTATGGTTGTTATTTACGCCATTTTTTAAAACTTTACTACTAAATGTACTACTACTACTACTACTACTATTACTTCTGCTACTACTACTACTACTACTGCTATTACTTCTGCTACTACTACTCCTACTACTACTTCTACTACTACTATTACTTCTACTACTACTACTTCTACTACTACTACTATTACTATTACTTCTACTACTACTACTACTACTACTACTGCTATTACTTCTGCTACTACTACGACTACTACTACTACTACTACGACTACTACTTCTGCTATTACATATTTTATAATTTTATTTTATTTTACTACTAACATCACAACCACTACTATAACTATTACTACAACTACAATTACTACTACCACCACCACCACTTCCACTACTATTACTACTACTACTATTGCTTCTGCTACCGCTACCACTTCTACTACCACTGCCACTACTACTTCTACTACTACTACTATTACTACTTCTACTATTACCACCACTACTACTACTATTACTACTACTACTATTACTAATACTACTATTACTTCTTCTACTACTACTACTATTACTACTACTACTATCACTACTACTACTATTACTTCTACTACTACTACTACCACTACTATTACTTCTACTACTACTACTACCACTACTATTACTTTTACTACTACGTCTACTACTACTACTACTACTACTACTAAGTTACGTCCTATATTTATCGTAACTTTAAGAGCGCTCTTTAGCACTCGTAAGTTTATTATTGTACTCTTAAGTGTGAAAAATATGGCCGACATTTGTCTGCAGAGATGGGCTGCTCGTCGGCAAATACGACGAGAACGGGTATTTCGTGATAGGGCGGAGATTTTAGACAACATGGACTATATAGACTTGATACGAAGATATAGATTTCCTCGTAGAGTTATATTAGAACTCTCTAGGCATAGTGCCACCATTGCAAAAAGGAAGTGCTTCCGTGGGGTAGTCGTATAATGGCGGTTATAAATAATCCTCAATTCTTCTTCTTTAAAAATGCATTTTCCTTATTTTAATGCTCATTTTTTTATTCGAATGGCATTATTGATGTAAATTGAACATTTTGATAGCATTGTCATGTTTGAATTGTGAATTTAGAAAAAAAAAAATGATGCTTGGAAATTGGGGTATAAATTCATGATTTCGGAAGTCTACTTTCACTTTGTCACCAGTGTACACACTACGGTGTCCCATTAGGGCCACCTTGCTATCGCTTTGTCAACAAGCACACGCGATGCCACGATAGCACGATGACACGATGGTGATGACGCGATGACACGATGACATGATGGTGATGGTACGATGACACGATGGTGACGACACGATAGCACGATGACGATGACGCAATGACACGATGGTGATGGAGCGATGCTACGATGACACGATGACGATGACGCGATATTACATCGCGTCATCGTCATCGTGCCATCACCATCGTGTCATCGCGTCATCGTCATCGTGCTATCGTGTCATCACCATCGTGTCATCGTACCATCACCATCGTGCTATCGTGCCATCACCATCGTGTCATCGTGCTATCGTAGCATCGCCTTCCTGTATTTAAGTGGGATTCTTATAATAGTATCGGAAGGTATAGTTATGTGTTTATATTTAAGTATGTACATGTTAGTCATTCAACTCGTTTTGTGTTTATGTGTTTAAATATGCATATTACTGCAACATTGTACTTTGATGAGAAACTGTGTATAGTCTTCTTCTCCTCCTCCTCCTCCTTTTACTTCTTATTCTACTTCTTCTTCTTCTATAACTAGAAATGGAAAATCAAGAGGAACGCTTACTCGTGTCCTTTATTTTAACACGACAATGAATATATAATAAAATAATGAATGTATTTAAACGAATTCCAAAGTTTTAGTCTAGTTGTCTAGAAGGTATTAGGTTTGGCATGATACTCATGTGTGCCAGCACTGAACAGTTGTTGAAAACGACAATAAACACCCAACAATACAATACAATGTACATTCAGTCATATGTCACTTGAACAATGAACTTGTTCACTTTTCTCTTACCATTTGATTGTTGAGTTGAGTGTTTAGCGTAATTGTTATGCTATCGAGAGCTAGCAGACGATCAGAGTGTCGTGGGTTTGATCCCCCGCCACGGTTATGTGTGAGACGACACTATATTTTTATATGCTTAGTACTGTTTCTACCCAAGAATACACCGAACGTGATTTATAATAATAACTTGTGTCACATCAATGTGAAATAAATACATTTAAAGTAAGTGTTAATAGACGATCAGTTAAACTCATTTGTGCAACTAACTGATATCTTTCCGGTTTTACATGGTACAGGAAATAATTAATTGGGACAACTTGTCTTTTGATGGGACGAGTTGTCTTTAAATAGGGGACAAGTTGTCTCGAAACTTGGGACGAGTTGTCTCAAAATGTGGGACGAGTTGTCTTTGGGGCAACTTATCTATAACACTTTTGAAACAGTGGTTAGAGACGAATGACAATGAGACTGACATTTTTTTATTAGTCATCACGGAGAATGTGTTGTAGGTTACTGGCGGGTATTCAAACTCATGACCCCTGGATTGACAGTTAGACACGTAACCAACTGATTGAACAGGGCCCGTCTTTACCATGTATGGCCAATCCACTTTGAACAGTGCTCACTAATTCCTAATTGGTTGTTTAACTACCAAAACATTTTTTTTACTCGACACTCGACTTTCTTGCTCAATACTCAGTTTTCTTACTAGACACTCGTCTTTCTCACTCGACACTGAACCTTTTCACTCGACACTCGACATTCTTACTCGACATTAAACTTTCTTTCTCGACATTCTTACTTGACACTCGACTTTCTTACTCGACATTCAACTTTCTTTTAAGACACTCAAAACTCTACCAAAGGTGACATATCGCCCAGCCATAGTCTCTGTGATGATTGACTGATATACGGCATTGCGCCTTATTGTCATTTGTGTTACATCGCTGATTGAACTGAAAAAGTCATCAGTTACTTGCAGAGATAGGCGTGCTCGAGTACTGGTTTGCCTCATAGGATCCCAGGAAAAAGTGTTTAGGTAAACTGGTCGCTTGAAGGAACGAACAAACGAACGAACGAACGGACGGACGATGGAACTAACGAACGAATGAACACATAAACAAACAAAAACACAAACAAAAACAGACAGACAGACAGACAGACAGACAGACAGACAGACAGACAGACAGGCAGGCAGGCAGGCAGGCAGGCAGGCAGGCAGGCAGACAGACCACTACGCATCGGTATTATACACCAACTATTTTATCATTTAAGATTTTGTCTGTTGTTTACCGGATCGACATCAACTTTTTTGTGAATCTGTCGAAAGGACTTTAATCATAATATGTACCTTCTCAATAATTTACCATTCACGTAATAACATATTTGCACGCATAAATAACTCACATTTAGTGATTATAATATAAAAAGAAAACATATGACTGTGTATCTTATATGAATTTCCCTTTTCAGCAGCATTTGTGTTTCAGGGTTATGTATAACCTGACACAAAATAACCCCGAATATTTGAATGCATGATGTGTTCCATTATTATTATTTTTCGCATGTCTTACAGGAAGGCGATGCTACGATAGCACGATGACACGATGGTGATGACACGACAGTACGATAGCACGATGGTGATGGTACGATGACACGATGGTGATGGCACGATGACGATGACGCGATGACACGATGGTGATGGTACGATGACACGATGGTGATGACACGATGGCACGATGACGATGACGCGATATCGCGTCATCGTAGCATCGCTCCATCACCATCGTGTCATCGTATCATCGCGCTATCGTGTCATCACCATCGTGTCATCGTACTATCACCATCGTGTTATCGTACTATCGTGTCATCACCATCGTGTCATCGTGCTATCGTGGCATCGCGCATGCTTGTTGACAAAGCGATAGCACGATGGCCCTAACGAAACACCGTAACACACTGAGCAGAAAAAAAATCTCTTATATATCACATGACCCCTACTTTTCTCTTCATATTTTGATAGTGCAGAGGTTGACAAACCGGGTGACAAACAGTAAAATGTAGGTTTCACTTCTTTCATTTGGGACCCTCTATGAATGACAAGCCTTCAAACTTTTATTATTTACTATAGAATAAAGAACAAAAATCAATGGTTGGGTTACACCTCTAACCTTGTTCGTGAAGATATACAGCGCCCAACACAGCGTTCCCATTCGCTGCCTGTTCGTCTGCAGGTTTGTTTACATACATAGTTGAATATAAACCTTTACACGTCTTAGTTAACACGGATCAGGCCACTTTTATATGGGTGCGTAAATAATCGGTTATCGATACTGTTAATTTATTCCAATAAAATGCTAATCAATATATGTATTCTTAACATGTTTAATATGTATGCAATATGTCGATAACGATTATATATCGTATACGTGTACTTTTATGCAACTACTAATGGACTCTTTACATTAGAATGGTCTAGCCCATTGCCTATTTATAGAAAGGGGTCCCAGTAAGGGAATCAACGAACTGCATGTTGATGCTATTGACATAAATAATTTCTGCTATCATATACTGCCAATATTACAAGATAGCAGAATGAATTTTTATATAGCTTTTATGAATTCATTGTTTTTATTTTAAAGGAACACTCCAATGTTCACGAAACATTTATATGCCGTGTGTAAAGGAAGTCGTGTACAAGCCACCCCTCTGCAGCGCATGCGTATTTTTTTTATTTTGACAGTTGTGGGGGCGCTTGCGGGATTTTATATAATGCGCATACAACGTATCATTACCTTTTCTCTGTCTTTATCTATCTTTAATACGAAGACATTTATGTAATTAGCATTTTTTTTTATATTAACCTTCATTAATTACATAAATAAAAATATATTTTGTTTTGTTATTGTAAACAAAGAAGAGTTACCTGTCTGTCATCATCTCCCACAGCTTGTTTTTGGATTCATTTGTGACACTGGAACTAAACTTAGCTCCAGTGTCACAAATGAATCAAATGACCAGCTCAGCCAAACATTCATGCTCCGATTCAGACCAGTTCGGTTTTCTTTTTTTTATATTAGGAACTACACAGTCCATACCTTTTGTTGTTGTTGTTGTTGTTGTTGTTGTAGCAAACGAATGAAACGAAACCGAAAGCGTTTTATCATATAATGGCCCGTACCAGGAAGAATTCGCGGATTCATTCTAGGAATATGTTTTGATCATCAATGTATGGGAATATTGATAAAATATTACCTTTAATTTGTCTAAGGTTGTTGTAAACGTTTGGTTATAAATCACCGAAAAGGTAGGCTGTTATTTTATGACATTTAATATATTTCTCATTTATCAGGATGCGTATTTGTACTTAGTAAATATACAAATGTCATGTAATACTACAACTATAAAGATAAAGGACACTTTCGGTTTGAAAAAAAAAGAAAGAGATCAAAATAAAGTGTTTATTGTCGGTCACAAATTATAATCTGCGTGGTTACAACCGAAAAGGAAAGAGTGGCGGAGGTACCTGAGTCCGCGGGGACAATACCAAATGCTATATATAATTTTCACATAAACAAAGTGTATGTGTTCGTATTAATTTAAAACTAACGGAGATGATTGGTTTTATTATTGTCCTTCGATTCTTTTACACACAGGATTCCTTTTTACATGTGAGATCATTTTTGTAGTTAGACGTTCTTGTGCATGCATGTAAAACGTGATGATGTTGTTGTACGATGCATATCGTCGCTTTCAACAGTATTGCTCAATACCACAACAGTAGCCAAAGCACTACCACACTGGAATATCATACTGCAGATGCATAGTATGATACCCAACAAAGTCATATTAAACTGACATCGGGCAGACCATTCCTAGATATATCGTCTGAAAGCTGAGCTGTATTTGGTCTTTGGTAGATCGATCCCATGACCTGCCGAATGCGAAACGGGCGCTAGATATCATAAGACCACCGCCTTGGCATATATACAACGTGTTAAACATGACTATGACTTCATTCGTTTATTATTTTTCTTTTCTTTCTATTCTTTTTTATTTTCTTAGTTTTTTTAGATAAACAAACATGGCGACCAAAGATCCTTATGTTGTTACTGCTGCGATAGACTTCGGGACCACGTTCTCCGGATTTGCTTTCCAAATGACCAAGCAGTATATACCGGCAGATCCAACCAAGAATATATTTTGTCCGCAATCATGGAACAAAGGTCAGACTCAGATGGTATCCATGAAAACACCCACGTGTTTATTATTGGACCAGAACCAGGACATCGACTCTTTTGGGTACGAAGCCGAGGAAAAATACGCCGACCTCTGCATGGACAACGACCATGCCAACTGGTACTTTTTTCGCAGATTCAAAATGCAACTTTACGATACAAAGGTACAGTGTTTCTTTTCTGTCTCATGAGGTGGAAGGGACTGTGGTGGTGGCATGCTTTTCCTGTGACCCTAGAAAAATCAAAGTACCCAAAGTTATGATAGACGGACTATAATAAATATGTACACGCCTTCCAAATTTGATTACTGTTATATATATATGGAGATAATTATTTGTGAATAACCAAGACATAAATGTACAGACCAGACTACGGCGAGTGCGCCTAGCTACAATGCAAACCATAGATATAATATCAAGGCCTCTACCAAACCAATATAAATTTGGTGTCGACCATGACTTATATACTATATAATTACATGCAACACATCTGGACAGGGTGGCCAAATTTACATACATGAAGTGATAGCTATATATGAGTAGGATCCAGTTTAAGGATTCATGACTACGCACATGCTATATAAAGGACCTGCAAAGATCCCAAAAATCGTAAATTCCGTCGTTGTGAATTTAATTATCTATATATATGTGTGTGTGTGTGTGTGTGTGTGTGTGTGTGTGTGTGTGGATAATTATTTGTGAACAACCTTACATAAATTAACAGACCACATTACGGCGAGCGCGCCTAGTTACAATGCAAACCAAAGACACAAGGCCATACCATTAACCAACTCAAAAGAATTGGCGTCAACTATGACATATATACTATTGTTTTACATAATCATGTACCCGAAATGTTTTTGTAATAAAAATACTTTCTAAATGTATGAATACGCGACAAGAATTATTGTTATAAGCAAATAAGAATATAACATATTTATGACAATCTGCAAGACGTTAAAAATCACGTGGGATAAAGTCAACTAAAACGACATATAGCTGACACGAAGAGCCAATCATTCATAACGATTAGATGAAGAGTGTAATCGATTTCCGGGGAAGCAAATCGCATAACCGATAGTACGGGTAATTACAGATTTGCCTCCCTTGTAAGAAATGTTAGAATTTTGTCACATTATTTCCATTTCAGAGCCTTACCAAGCACACACAGATAGAAGACGAAACGGGAAAAAAGTTACCAGCACTGAAGGTGTTCTCATCGTCAATAGAGTGTCTGATGATTCGTTTTAAGGAGATTCATGATGATAAAAACATTGAGCTGGTGCCCGGCAATGTGCAGTGGGTCCTCACCGTGCCTGCCATCTGGGATGACACTGCCAAACAGTTCATGCGCAAAGCGGCAGAAATTGTAATTTTGCTTTGATAGTTTTTTTATTTTATATCCATCAAATTTTATAAGGATATATAAATGCCTATGTTTATGTATTACCCATTACAACTAGATAATTATCACAACTAGCTTATACTTAATTTTTTAGCAACTCTAACAAAATCGGGTAGCTTTCATCAATTTTGATATACAGTCAAACCTGTTTTAAGCAGTCACTTAAGGGAAATAGCAAAATTGACACCTTAATACAGGTGGCTGCTTAATACAGGTTAATTAAAACTAAAATTATAAAAATGGTTGATAGAAATTGAGGCTGTTTAAGACAGGTGGTTGCTTAATAGAGGTGACCACTAATACAGGTTTGACTGTACATACACACATATACACATACACATATAGATGTTCGTGTTTGTTTATTCTTATGTATTTATGTTAAATCAATGTTGTACTTTGTAAATATGCCGAGGGCCTCATGGATGATTGAATTTATTCAAATAAGTTCTCTCGTTAGTAAACGGCTGTATCATTATCATTATTACTAGGATTATTAAAATTGTACAAATTATTCTCCGTTAAAAATAAGCTTATAACCATAAACAGCTTATGATTTTAAGCTGGTTTTGTAATGGAGAATGAGTAACTTTTGTATAAGCTAGTTGTGGCTATAAGCTGCATTTTATGGTAGTTATAAGCTGTTATTTTTCATGAAAATGATTTGTATAGACTAGTTGTGGTTATTAGCTGGTTTTGTAATGGACAATCATTTGTATGAGTTATTTATAGTTATAAACTTGTTTCGTAAAAGAGAATGATTAATTTTTGTATAAGCCAGTTGCGGTAATAAGCTGGGGGTTTTTATGATTGTTATAAGCTGCTTTTGTAATGGAGAATCATTTGTATAAGCTAGTTATGGTTATCAGCTGGTTATAAGCGAGGTAATATGGAAACATAAATGTAAAAAAATAATTCAAATTTAAACAGATACCGGAAGTAAATCTATGTGGAGCCAAACTTTGATTGTTGTGAAAATAAAAACTGCCGTGATTTAAAACAATCAACATGTCAAATAAAATACTGGAATAATAAGTACAGGAAGTTTTACGCCTAAAACGTGTTAGCAATCTCAGTTTTTGCATCACACCGTAATCGTTTCTGGTCTATAGTAGACTGGTACACTGATTCCCTTAATAAATAGTAGAATTGATCATCCGCGACGCTTACACACGTCTTGACACTATTGGCGCTCGCCCAATGGGTTTTAGCTATACTATATTATATTATTGAGTTATACTGTGTCTTAATTATGTTAATGATACTCCATTTGGAATATTTTGAACATGTGTTCTATGATTGCTATTGCTATTTTGAACAGGCAAAAATTCCACCCGAGCACCTTACCATTGCTCTGGAACCGGAAGCTGCGTCACTTTATTGCCAGTACCTTCCGGTGAAGAAGTTCTGTGTCGGCGGTCAGGTAAAATTCTCGGACGCCAGACCTGGGACAACCTACATGAGTGTAGATCTAGGAGGTGGGTATTGATAATTCTTCTTAGTTTAGGTTTAACTTATTCGTTTAACATAGATTGTGAATAAGTTTGTAACAACTAAAAAAAACCAGGTTCAGAATACTAGCATATAGCCCGGGGTAGAACTAGTACTATGAATACGGAGAAAGAATCCTGTTAAAATCATTTTATTTTGTTTGATCATCAGTTATTACCATCTCATTTACAGCAATGGGATTGGGTCACATGTTCTCCAAACAAAATCGTTTATGGATCAAAAACGAAAATTTTAATGTCCTTAGTTCGAGACTATTTTTGTACAAAAGCCTCTTGCGAAAATCTGTCAAGTTATTTAAGTTGAAGAAGGACAGATGTTTTGTCTTGTTCTACTCAGTGATTCGATATGTGTTGAAACTAGTGTTAAAACCACTTCTTCCATCTTTGTAGATATAGTGTTCAAATCCATGTAAACAACGCTCAGCTTATCAACTGCTATGCTTACTTATCAAATATTGCATTACATCTGTTTCAGGTGGCACCGCTGATATTACAGTCCACGAAAAGATTTCAAATGGAAAATTGAAGGAAATCCACAGAGCGAGCGGGGGTCCTTGGGGTGGTACCGCGGTGGATGGGGCATTTATTTCGCTTCTTAGCGAGATAGTCGGAGGACCCGTCTTTGCAACTTTCATGCGGAATCAGAAGTACGACTACCTAGACCTGATGAGAAATTTTGAAGCTGTAAAGAGAAACGTCAGTACTTCTACAACGGATGACGTCAGACTAAAACTTCCGGTTAGCTTGAACGATACGTGCCTCGGGGTGGTAAACAAAGACTTCAGGGCATTGGTGAAAGCAGCCAGGAAAGACAAACAAATCTCATTCATTGGCGATAAAATCAAAATTAACGCTGACGTTGCTAAGGGTCTCTTTAAAAAGGTCACTGACAAAATCGTCACTCATATGAAGAAGATTCTTGATGGGATGGATGTCGGAAAGAAAGTAGGACTCATTCTGATGGTAGGTGGATTTTCTGAATCACCGTTCGTCCAAGATGTTATAAAAAATGAATTTCACGATAAGAAAGGCAGAAAGGTTCTCATACCAAGTGATGCTGGCATATCTGTCCTGAATGGAGCGGTGGTGTACGGGAGGCAGCCGGGTAATATTACATCCAGAGTTCTACAGTTTTCCTATGGCACTGCTGTGCTTGAAGACTTCGACAACAGCATCCATCCCCACTCCAAAATGAAAACTTTTTGTGGTCAGAAAAAATGCGACGGTGTATTTAGCAAGTTTATCGACGCTGGAACTGAAGTCGAGCGCAACCAAGTGGTAAAAAGAAACTATTTTGCAAACAGCCCATTTCAAGATGTTATCACTTTGAATGTGTACAGCTCGACTGATAATAACACCAGGTACACCGACGAGCATAGCTGTCGCCATCTTGGCCTACTTTCCGTAAGAATCCCAAATCCATCAGAAAAGATTCACCAAATTACTACCGAATTCAAGTTTGGTGACACGGAACTGCACGTAACAGCGCTGGAGACCGACAGTGGCACTTCCTGTAACACGACACTGAAGATGTTGGAATGACTGGAAAATAGATTGGCAGATTAAGAGATGAACTGTGGGGCTTGGTCGTCCATGAGGTGATTCCCTAAATGCTTATACAATCCTGAACGTTTTCTGAACTTCTGAAATGTGTGCTGAACGTTAAATTTTGCAAAACTATCTTTTAAAACTATATGTTTTTTTATTTGTGTGTGTGTGTGTGTGTGTGTGTGTGTGTGTGTGTGTTTTATTTATTCTTTTTTATGTGTGTGTTTTTTTTTGGTTCTCAATTTTCAAAGATTAGTAGTAGGCCCCCTATTATGCACATATATGACTGGTATGCTGGTAAGATTTTCTAAATAATTCACAGTTTGGCTTTGGGATATACAACACATTTTCTGAAATGGATCTTAAGTTTCGGGAATGTATTTCATATATGGATACTTAAATGAATTCGTTTTATTATTTTGTACATTAGTATTGCTTTTTGATCTTTAACTCTATCAATTTTGTGTAATTTTACATTCTCCGGACATGATAGTATCTATATTATCAATATTTTTTTATATAAATACAACGGTAATTGTATGATTCAAACAAGTATTTGCCTATCGGAAATGGAAAAACTTGATAAGTAAACACTATTTTGAATACTTCATTTTCAACGCACGTATAGAAGGTAGAAAGTCCATTTACAATAAGCTGATTAGTTTAATCAGCTGATTGTTTAGACAAGTGTGCGACTCAGCAACCGTGGTTTAAAAAACTGTGTTTTTAGAAACAGCCATGCTTTACAAAAAAAAAACAGTGTGACCGAACAATCCTGCTTTAAGAAACAGTATGTAACCGAACAACCGTGCTATAAGAAACAGCGTAATTGGACAACTGTCTTTTAAGAAAAATATGTGACCGTACAATCCTGCTTCAAGAAACAGTGTGTAACCATACAACACAGATTTAAGAACAAATCTGTAACTGAACAACCGTGCAATAAGAAAAAGTGTAACTGAATAACCAGGATTTCAGAAAACATGTAACCAAACAACTGCACTTTAAGAAACAGTGTAACCGAATAACTGTGCATGAAGAAAATATGTAACCGAACAACTCTCTGCTTGAAGAAAAATGTGTGAACAAACTTCCTTGCTGTAATGGAAATGAATGACCGAACACATCTGAATATACATTTTTAACAAAACCGCTCATGCATAGAAGTCGTTTTGAAATTTACTCGGTGTTCGCAGGTGCACATGAGCTAAGCTTGTTCTTAGGCTAAGTTGGATATTTTTTGTTTATCGTAGGACCATCCCTATTGAAAGGTCAAGCCACAATGGGCTTATGAAACACCTTTGTACTGTATACATTTACTTCCCAAAATCTATCTTTGTCTGGCGTCAGACTGCTAGACATTCGGTACCATTTAGTATAACTAGCTGCTGGGTGAGCAACCGGTCACATCAGAACCCCCCCCCCCCCCAAACAAACAAACAACAACAAATGATTCCACCAGGATTCGAACCTTCGATCTCCCGTTTCCGCCTTAACAACTGGGCAACGGAAGACGGTATAAATCTAATAAAGATATTACAAAAAAATGTATTCAATAAAAAAATCATTTTACGAGTATGACAACTAGTTTTTAATTGCATGATAACAATTTTTACGTGTATGGTAATTAGTTTTTACGTATATGATGACCAGTTTTACGTATATGATAGTCATATTTTTGGTATATGATAACCAGATTTTACGTATAAGATAATCAGTGTTTTCGTGTATTACCAGTGTTAACGTGTATGGTTACAAATTATTAACTGTTGTATGTAAATGGACACAAGATAAGGTTGTCTGCCTGTCCATGCATCGACTAAATCTTTACACAGAGGGTACAAAGATACAGGATACATATTTGTGGTGACATGTTAGTTAAAATAATATGAGAGAAAAAATACAAATCGGTATATCCTTGGATTTTTTTTTATAATACAATTAAAAAGTGACGAAATTAAAAAACTGTATATGTGATAGCGGACCAAAAGTATAACATATGTGATATATTGTTTTTCTCAGTATCTGAATCACGTGCTGTTAACAAAGTCTGTAAAAAAATGTAAATGCCATTTGTCAACACGTGACATGTTATATGATTATGGCAGTGAGGGAATGAATCCAAATGTTAAATGTTTTATGCCTAATGTTGTTTCACCATGTATTTATCTGCGATGTGCCTGATTGGATACTGGATCCTGTTTTGAATGTTTGTAATCATAATATATATTTCACCATGTATTTATCTGCGATGTGCCTGAGTGGATACTGGATCCTGTTTTGAATGTTTGTAATCATAATATATATTTCACCATGTATTTATCTGCGATGTGCCTGAGTGGATACTGGATCCTGTTTTGAATGTTTGTAATCATAATATATATTTCACCATGTATTTATCTGCGATGTGCCTGAGTGGATACTGGATCCTGTTTTGAATGTTTGTAATCATAATATATATTTCACCATGTATTTATCTGCGATGTGCCTGAGTGGATACTGGATCCTGTTTTGAATGTTTGTAATCATAATATATATTTCACCATGTATTTATCTGCGATGTGCCTGAGTGGATACTGGATCCTGTTTTGAATGTTTGTAATCATAATATATATTTCGTGTAAAGGCTAACGGAGTATCTTTTATATAAATATGTGATAGTCTTCCGTGTGCTATTTTAAAATCGTTTCCCATAATTCTTGTAAGAACGGTGTTTACATTTTATCAATGTTTTGGCAATGTGTTCGCATGTCATTGTATCTAGTAAAATGTGACCGCTAATAAAAAGAATAAATAAATCGATATGATTAAAAAAAAATCCATGCATATTTCGTTAAATCTTTATTAACATTTGATATTGTGAAAGGACGACTGTTCTACTCAGATTTATTCTGAGGATATATATATATATATATACATGTATATTACGCTCCGCGATTTGTTTGTCTATGTTTTTATGAGAAACGAGTAAGAAAAACAATAAAGTGTAGTTTACAGTTTTTTTTTCCTTTTATATACACATGTATTTGCATGAACCTGTAACCAATATCTTTTTATCTATGTCGTTATAACCAGACAAAATCATTTATTACATTATTCACAATCAACATACATTTAGCACAAATGTATAAAAATGTTTCTCCGGAAATCCGATATATGCAAAATCACCACTGCGAAAAAAAACATTTTTTTCGCCTCGTTTCTTATGACTTTTTAAAACTAACTTTCTTACCTAGCTCTCTTGCAATCAAGTAAAAACGTCCATATTCCATATTTTGAGTATCAAATTGTCTGATAAAAATCCAGATTACTTTAAATATCAATCATTGTTATAGCAAAAAGTGCTAAAAGCCTTAGCCCTTAAAAGTGTACCAGTTCAGGAAATATACATTATTGTAATAAAGAGACAACTGTCAAAATAAACACTTACAAACAAATCCGCCGGTCTTCTTCTTTTGAAACAAATTATAACATTTCTTTCACGAATATAATTGAAGTGCAAATGACGTAGAAATGAAATAAAACCTTTTTCTTTTTTTTCAATTAATTTTCAAAATTACTATAAAGTGCAATGGTCTAAATGATATTAAAGAAAAAAAATGCTAATAAAAATACGATCCCGGCAGGACTCGAACCTGCAATCTCCTGATTCGTAGTCAGGCGCCTTGTCCATTGGGCCACGGGACCAGATGAATCATCGATTGGCCCAGTTATCATAATAACACTATATCTACTGAAAAGACAAAGAACCGCTAGAGCCACATTACAAGATTTTATCTTTCTTTCTAATCTACATTTATTGTGCAACAATGTTTATGCCGCCGGTAATGGTTGAAGACGGTAGTAATCGAATATAAACACTTGGTAAACACTTAATGATAAGTTCAGCCATTGTATTTCAATTTGTATATTCATTAAACGTAATTATATATATAGCATAAACACCCGTTTAGTAAATAGCAGTATATATACTTTCATACAGGCATATAAGTGTAACAGGAGAAACACTTGTAGCTGAAGAAAATACATCGAATATCCACAGATAGCCGCATGGATTAAAGCGTGTGGCTTTTAAACACCAAAGATATATAACTCGTATATTTCTATCGAGATATTTAAAGTACGAGTTATATACCTTTGATGAATTCCAAAAATATAAGCGCTTTATAAGCCGATTTACAATTTAACGTAGTATTTGCAGTAC
The DNA here is from genome assembly GCA_029582155.1 of Panopea generosa. NCBI lineage: Eukaryota > Metazoa > Mollusca > Bivalvia > Adapedonta > Hiatellidae > Panopea > Panopea generosa. Next base: position 54,526,030 of record CM055900.1, on the reverse strand, counting down.
GAGATATTTACCTTAGATAAACTCCAAACAGAGAGTAGCGTGTTAAATAAGCACATTGTAACACATTGATTCATTCTGGTCCTATGGCCCAATGGACAAGGCGCCTGACTACGAATCAGGAGATTGCAGGTTCGAGTCCTGCTAGGATCGTACTTTTTTAATGCAATTTTTATTTTATTTTAATTAAATACTTAAACAGTTATCATGGTGATTAGAAATTGGTGTGTTTTTCTTTGTTTTACACGAAGAAGTATATTCACCGAGTGATTCACTAATGAAGAGTGCTTCAACAAAAAAAGCATTAATGTTATAGTTTTAGAATATGTATGTAAAGGTATTTATGATTTTGTCAGTATGAGCAGCATTACAAATGACAAAATCATAAATGAAATACCTTGACGTGCATGTTCTTTTACCGTAAATATCGATTAAAATCGTGTTCTGTTGCCCCCAAATAACAGCATCTATTGTTCGTTATGTTTTACCTGCCACTCATAAATATCCGTAAATTATTAGGTGTCCGAACATAAATATAGATATTACTGATTGTAACTTATTTAAAGTTAGACTCGTCCAATGCAGGTAACACGTTAATAGTAAATCTATTGTATTGTATAAATTATGATTCAATTATTTGGGGGATTGGGAACAACTTGAGGAGATAATAATAGAATCTATATAATATAACGCGTTCAGCATAATCACGTGTTTCAAAAGGATTCGAATTGCAAATATTAAATAATGCAGTAAGTATGTTGTACAGCGCACTTATGGCGGTGATATCCTTCCATAGTATTTATAGATAAAATGACGTAGTTTCACACGACGCAGTTTCACAGATAGAATGACGTAGTTCACAATAGCGTATCGGTTTTATACAGACTGGTTTATATTTTGTATTTACACTTTGTTGTTTATTATGATCTGACTGTAAACATTTATAAATTGTGTTTCATAGACGAGAAACTGTATAGTTTAAGTCTGAATAAAAGTATGTTCTGTTCTATATCTAATCTCTAATCACTCGAGCGTTCAGAACATGTTTTATGTTTTGAATAACAATGGCGCCAGGACAAAAGTAGTTACGCGGAGTGCAATAAAGAACTACCATCAAAATAACGCAAAATCGTTGCATGCCGGGATCGTAATTTTTATTTAAATTTTTTATGTTATTAATTAGTTTGACAATTAACAAAAAAAAGTATGGTTTAGATATTATACTCTTTGTACAGCTGTATATGCATTATATATTGGTGAAAGAAATGTGTTATTAAGTGATAAAGTGTAATGAACTGAGTATAAAATAAAATAAGAAAAATAAATAAAAAAAAAGTGACCGAAAAGAAAGCAGGAGTACAATAAGACAGAAAAGAATTATAAGAAGATGAAAAAGAATAAAGAGAAAGAAGCAATAAAAACAAAAGAGAAGAAGAAGAAAAGAAAAAAAAAAAGAAGAAAAAAGAAGAAGGAAAGAAAATGAATAAGGTTGTGAAGAAGATGATTAAGAAGGAAAAATAAAACTGAAATGAAAGAGAAAATGAGAAAGAAAAAGAAAAATACGAGAAAGATAAAAAAGAAGGAAAATACGAAGAAGAAAAAAAGAAGAAGAAGACGAGAAAGAAGAAAAAGAAAAGGAAAAGTAGAATAAAAATAATAAAGGAAAAGGAAAGAAACGTCAAAAACATTAAAAGAAGATAATAAAAAAAAAGAAAAAAAAAGATCTGAAAAAGGAAGAGAAACAATTAATCAGTTTAATGACAAATAATAGCCATGCAGATAGACAAGTGGTTTTGCTGTGGTCCATTGTACAAGGCGACTGATTAAGAATAAAATTGCAGGATCGAGTCCTAGAAGGATCAGTTTTTATTGCATTGTTGTAAAAGGTTCATGTCACCAAATAAATACATGTATAATCAGTATAGTATTAATGTAGTATTTAAAGCACGAGTTATTTACCTTAGATAAACTCCGAACAGAGAAAAATACGATAAAGTAGTACATGTAGGCCATATTTATTTTAGGTCCTGTGGCCCTGTGGCCCGATGGACAAGGTATGAGACAGCTATTTTATTTCATTCAATCAATTCTTTTAGCGTAAAAGATCACGCGGTGCATATCGGTGTTACAATATATCAAAGATGTATAACTCGTTCAATATTAACGTAATATTAAAAATACGAGTTATTTCCCTTAGATAATCTCCAAACTGTGTGTAGCGTATTATTCATAATATATAGCACATAGAGCCTTCAATTTTCATACTGGTCCTATGGCCCAATGGACAAGGCGCCTGACTACGAATCAGGAGATTGCAGGTTCGAGTCCTGCTAGGATCGAATTTTTTTTAATGCAATTTTTTTTTATTTAAACTAAAAAATGTATGTTTATACTTCAACAATTATCGCGTTTATTTGAAATAGGTGTGTTTGTCTTTGTTTTACACATGAAAGTGATTCTGTAATGAATAGAATGCTATATTTTATGTGTGATAACTGAGACGTGCAAGTAACAATATCTGGTCCCGTGGCCCAATGGACAAGGCGCCTGACTACGAATCAGGAGATTGCAGGTTCTAGTCCTGCCGGGATCGAACTCGTTTTCGTCCAATTTTCAAATTGTTTAAATCTCTTGTATTTTGATCATAATGATAAATGTTTACGGTAAAATTTCTTGTTTTTACGAATTAGGTCATATGTGTAATGATTTACAATGCTTTTTTCTAATCATTTTTCTCATTGTTTTATACACACATGCAATGATTTGTTGCTGCTATGTACCAAATTACTGATAGTGTAGCACGGATCCAGCTTTGCCGTTAATTAGTAACACATTTGAGCATTTTGATTGGTTAGTTGCTGAAGCTTGAAACTGAAAGTTTGAACTGCTTTTTCATTGGTTGTTAGGGTTTTCTTCATAAAAACAAAACATTTTTTGCATGTGTATGCCTCAAATAATACATAATTATATGTACATATTTATATACATTGAAAATTCATGAAAAATCACAAAATTTAATTTTTAAATTTGAATGATTGAAATGATTGAAATGATTGCATTTTTTAGCATTTATATTTTTTTAGAGTGGTGTGTGGGTGGGGGTGGGGTGGGGGGGGGGGGGGGGGGGGGGGTAAAATTAGTCAGAAAGTAATATTCTGATAAACAAAAGTTTAAGTATTTAATGCCTGAAACTTGGCAATATTACTGTAAATTGATAGTACTCAGTAAAAAAAGACTTAATTATAAAAGTAAAACAAAACGGTTTCCTGATAGGCATAATACCAACATTGAAATCAGGAAATGCTCTCGTAGGAAATAAATAGAAGGCGGTTGCATTGTGATATAGGTGGTTAAGAATGGGAAAGGAAAGTAAAATGAAAGAAACGACAAGAACGGCGACGAAAAATACGGGGTGGGGGGTCAAAGAAAAAAAAGAAAAAAGAAGATTGAAGAAAAGAGAAGCTTTTATTTCTGTTTGAATTTTCTCATTTTTTTTATACGCATGTGTAATGAATTGGAAAATTCCCTGTGTTGTTTTCGTCTATTTTGAAATGTCTGCTATGTGTCAGATAACTGAAGTGTCTCAGACGGAGTAAATGTTAGAAGTTATATCTTGTAATTTATTATCGACTGGAGCACACAGCAAGGGCGGATTCAGGACTTCAGTATAGCGGTGGCGTACTTACAGGCGCGTAGCGTGGCATAGTCAGTTACTCTGCTGAGTAACATTTTAAATCAAAGCCTATAAATAAAAAAAAGCTTAAAAATCGATATAAGCAATAGATCTACATTTAACAGGAGTGGTGTACAAATAGGTACTTAAAATCGATATAAGCAATAGATCTACATTTAACAGGAGGGGTGTACAAATAGGTACTTAAAATCGATATAAGCAATAGATCTACATTTAACAGGAGGGGTGTACAAATAGGTACTTATAAACTTACAGTACATAAACCAACAGTATCTTTTGTGTAATTTATAGAACTAATTTAAACTCTGCAGTCCGATAGATCATGTCTGGAGCGACCGAAAGTATGTATAAGCAGTGTTTTCTAGCCCAATGAAGCATAAAGGACCGGGGGAGGCGACCTCGGACCCATCAGGGGAAGTGGACCCCACCTCACCCCACCCGACCTCGGACCCATCAGGGGAAGTGGACCCCCACCTCACCCCACCCGAGTAACTTCCAAATGTGTCACGCTACGCTACTGACATAGAGTACTTATAAAACGTGGGAGTGTAGTGCGGGGACGGCGTCGTATGCCAGGATTTTAAAAAGAGTAGATTTGCCACTGCAGTGTGGGTGTAACTGTAACCCTAAATAACAGCAACTAGCACCACGTGATAGGTATTGTTCAGTTATTGTACAGCTGTGTATGCTATATAATTATATTCATGAAAGATATATGTTATAGTTTATAGAACTGACTGAGTACCACCAAACACAAGACGAAAAAATGAAGAAAAAGTTAATGACAATAAAGAAAGAATACAATCAGACGCAGAAAATGAAACGAAAGAGAAGAAGAAGAAAACTAAGAAGATGCAGGAAATGAATAGAAGGTGATTGTGATATATATGGTTAAAAAGGGAAAAGAAGAGTAAAATGAAAGAAACGATGAGAACGAAGAACAAGAGAAAGAGAAGCAAAAGAAAAAGAAGAAGAGACTAAAGAAAATAAAAGCTTATATTTCTAATGGACTTTTCCCATTGTTTTATACATCTGTGTAATGAAATAAGATATTCCCTGTGTTGTTTTTGTCTATTTTAGAGCACAGAAATTTGGCAGATCCATGATTTCAGCTTAGAAGGGGCGTTCTTAGGGTACTAAATAATAAATGAGAAGGTTACTTTTTTTTGGTATGTGTGTGTGTGTGTGGGGGGGGGGGGGGGGGGGGGGGGGGGGGGGGGGGGGGGGGGGTAACGCGATTGTTAAAGAGTAGATTCGCCACTGTCGAGGGGGTGTAACTGTTACCCTAAATAACAGCAACTAGGAAGACGTGATAGTCAGCATTATCGTTGATCAGAGTTGTGGTATGTCAGGGACGTTATAATAGAGACAGATAGGTCATTCTTCCGCTATATTACACCATCAATGATAAAAATGACCAGACCAAGTATCGAACCAACAACCTTGAAACATGTGTGTAATTCGCATATATAGGATATGTATGACAACTGGTTAACACTTTAATGTAAGTATATGCAGGTCCCGTGGCCCAATGGACAAGGCGCCTGACTACGAATCAGGAGATTGCAGGTTCGAGTCCTGCCGGGATCGTATTTTTCATGTGCTTTGCTTATTCTATTTTAATTCAAACAATGAATTTACATACTTCAACAGTTATCGTGTTTATTGGAAATTGGTGTGTTACTACACATGTATTTGTTTTACACGTGGAAGTATGTGAAACTATTGATTCAATGATAATGTAAGAGTGTTTCGACAAGTTACGTTTTATTATGAATGTAAAGATTTTAATGAATTTTGTCAATATGATCTTTATTTTGGACATAACTGAAATACCTTGACGTGCATATTATAATACCGCGAATATCGCTTACTGCGGCTCTGAACTTCGCCTGGTGTTTCTTAATCATTTTAGTTACTGTTTATATTGTAAATGTGACAACTAGGACGTGCAAGTAAGCAATATCTGGTCCCGTGGCCCAATGGACAAGGCGCCTGACTACGAATCAGGAGATTGCAGGTTCGAGTCCTGCCGGGATCGTATTTTTATTATAATTTACCTGTAAGTGTGATTCATGTTGTTGTTGTATGGTGTTTAGAGTCGCTGTCAACACGTTTTCAGTCATATCGCGACGGTGTTTACTTGAGACAGTGATTCTGAGAGCTGCCACATTGGAGTATTATGCCGCAGACACATGTTATGATAGCCCGCCCGGTCACATTATACTGACATCGGGCCGACCAGACTAGCATGCGAGAAAGCTTCTAGTTCCATTTTTTGGTGTGACCTGGCCGGGATCGAACCCACGGATGCTCCACCATTAGACCACACACTACGGTTCAATCGAAAAAAGTTAATTCTTTTAATGAAGTGCACAAATCTGAATAGAGAAGCTGAAAGCTATGGGATATCACTGGACTCTCTTATTTACAAATTACTGTGCATGTTTATGAGCAGATACATTTCTATTATGGAAAAAATACTTTAAAAAAATACTTTTCTATCTAAACTGTTAGGGATCATTTTGGGCCGCGCCATTGCGCCATACACTCATTAAAATTCCAGATGGCGCACTACAATGTTCGGTGTGCACCGATTTGGCGCATGGCCCATACCTTCAAAGGTCCGGGCCAGTCACGTTTCTTGCCGGTTAATTACGTCTTTTAGTTATATGCGGTAATCCTCGGTGTTTTTCGTCAGTTATCAGTGCAATCGGTACCTCTTGATGTTTTTCGCTTTCAATCATGATCCTACGCAGACGCTTGCATATTTCTGCGCATTTGTGGAAAAAAATCAATAACAAGCATTCAGGTGATTGTAACCGAGAAGAGAACAGCATGCCTCCGGAGAAAGTTCTAAAACTTTCTGTTCCATAACGTTTTTTACCAGTGTTTTCTCCAGAGTGGTTTCTTGCGCAACCTTGAAAATACAGAAATTCAAGTTTCGGCAAGCAGGTTTCAGAGTTATTTTTACAATGCTTTTACAATGTATATGACACTAATAATGTAAGGATATTTCGACAAGTTACGGTGATACAATTACAGTTTTAGAATATGTATGTAAAGGTTTTAATTATTTTGTCTGTATGATCTTTATCATTGACAAATTCGTAACTGAAATACCTTGACGTGCTATAATTCCTTGACGTGCATGTTCATTACCGTTAATATCGCTTACAGCCGTTTACTAATGTGGCTCTCAACTTTGCCTGGTGATTTTTTAATCAGTTTAATTACTGTCTATATTGTAAATGTGATAACTTGGACGTGCAAGTAAGCAATATCTGGTCCCGTGGCCCAATGGACAAGGCGCCTGACTACGAATCAGGAGATTGAAGATTCGAGTCCTGCCGGGATCATAATTTTTATGGGCATTTATAAAAGCGATAAAAGAAGATAATGAAAAGAAGAGGTAAAAAAGAAAGAAAACGAAACAATAGATAATTTTAATGGCACGTGATAATTCACAACGATAACCATATAAATTAATAAGAGATGGTCCCGTGGCTTAATGGGCAATACGCCTAGCTGCTAAATTATTGGTTCGAATTCTGCCAGGATCATATTTTTGTATAATATGTTTTGCCTTAAAATGGAGTATATCAGTAAAAAAACACGCTTAAACTGTCTTAGAAAATGAAAGTATTTTCAAAATGGATAAAAAGCATACTGTAAATGAAACCCGAATAGTTTTGTTATGCCAAATCCCCATCTCCATTCTTAAAATAGACATCTTTTAAATACTGCTTGACGACCTTCCCATCGACATTCGGACTTTTTCTGAGATGAAACACGTTTTGCCTCGTATAAACCTGTATAACGGATCAAATTGAAATCAAATTGAAATTGTTTAATCATCACTAAATATGATGTATTTTTAAGCGAGAATATATTTAATCTAACCCAGGCGCGTAGCCAAAAGTTAGGAATGGTTCAGTCTCACTTTGCCAACTTTTTCATTTTTTGGACAAAATTTTCGTCTCACTTTGCCAACCAATTATCTTTTAACACCTCTGTCTTTGCTGTGAAAACAAGTGTGGATTTTGGACAAATATGTCCACCTAGTAATTAAATAAATGGGTGCTGTGTATAAGAATAAAATGGAAAATGATGAAATACATTTATTAATTTTTATTATCACATACGTATATATATATTTTTTAAAAATATTCAAAGATTATCATATAATAAATATGAAATTTAAACTATTGATTTTATTGGTTTAACCAATGTCTTTTGATAACATTGTGACAAAATGGATTTTGTTTGTTTGTTGAATATCTATCATATTCCATACTTTCTAGTTTTATACATGTGAACATATATACAACGTGCAGCATAGTCTATGCTTTAAATCTATGTAACGCTGCGCTGAAAACAAAATTGCAATTATATACACAATCATACAAAAAAGCCATACATCGTATCATTTCAATTTAATCAACTGAGAAGCAGAATCAGCATATACATACAAGTCAATCTCACCAGATTCAAGCCTTTCTTTAAGAGTGGCTAACCGACTGTCTACAAATCTGTATTTTCTCTTTCTTGGATGTTGACGACCACCATTTTGGAACTGGGGCATCTTGATTTCGTTCATTTGTTGTTCTTTCTTGATGATTTCTAGGAGCGCATATATATTTGGATGCGACCGATTCACTTTATTGTTAATCTTGTGGTGCCAACCCTCAACATGGTTGGTTGTGCGTGGACCTCTATTGTCGTAGTGGTTCCAAAGGGACTTGTCCCCTTCGACCCACTGTTCTGTCACGTAGTCTTTAAAGGCTTCTATTTGTTGGGAGTCGTCTTCACAGTTTTCTATGGCGAATAGCCACATGTCTTCTACCTGGCGCAACGGTACTAGTGGTAACACAGCAGCTCTTCTCACTAATGTTCTTACGTCGTCGTTCTCTTTAAACTCTCTGACCAAACCGAGGGACTGGACTTTTCTCCATATACATTGCGTAAAATGGAAAAAACATCCACGTATGGTGGCACTACTGAATACATCTGTCGCAGTTGTTTGGGCGGGTTTTTCGAAGTCCATCATTATAATATCTGGAAGTAAATGTATATTCTGGTTGTCTGCGGCTGTCTGTAAGCTGCTGAAAAATCGTCTGTAAGTAGCGCGTGTCTTATTCTTGACAACCTCTGTTGTATCATCCCATTCTGTGGATCTGGCACTACACAGCAAATCGTCATATATAGCCTGCACTGATTCTGTTGACTCACGGACTCTCTTTCGAATACTGTTCATTACCGAGATCACTTTTGTACCTGTAGGATTATTCTCATGGTTGTGATTCATGGATATCTGTAAATAAAAAAAACAATGATTTAAAATATGAACATTTCCTTGATATTTCTTTTTTAGTGAAGAAGAGTTTTATAAGGCTGAACCAATGGTTTATGTAAAACCATAATTAGAATTCAATATTTATACAAAGCAATAATGACTCACCTTAGTTGGTATATCAAGTAATAAGTTGATTCAGCTGAAAATGTAAAAACCAATATTGCCCCTGGCTAGTTCACACATCTTGACCTTAGTCTCACCTTTGTCCAATTTTTTCCCCCCCCCCCCCCCCCCCCCCCCCCCCCCCCCCCCCCCCCCCCCCCCCCCCCCCCCCCCCCCCCCCCCCCCCCCCCCCCCCCCCCCCCCCCCCCAAAATCTTACCTAAAAACTAAAAGTTGGCAAAGTGAGACGACACCTTAGGAATCCTATTTCAATATATTATTTTAGCATGTTTAAAAAGATGTCCTTTTGGCAAACGGAGTCAGTGAGTATTATATAATTATATATATAGGCATGATAAAAATGTGAATCGAAATGTTTAAAATGCCGACGATCATGAAGGAACTTAACAAAGATATATAACTCGTACGATATCAACGTAGTGATTGATGTACGAGTTATTTCCCTTAGATAAACCTCTCACTATGGCGACCTAGTTCATAGACGCCTAGCTATTCATTCCGGTCCTATGGCCCAATGGACAAGGCGCCTGACTACGAATCAGGAGATTGCAGGTTCGAGTCCTGCTAGGATCGTACTATTTTAGTTTGATTTTTATTTTTTTTTAATTAAAACAATGAATTTGAATACCTTATCAGTTTTCATCGTTATTGGTTATTGTTGTGTTTGAAACTAGCGATTAAAGGGCGCCTCGAGAAAAAGCGCATTTAGTAGGGTAAATGCAAGTGTGTTTAATTAATGATTTTATAAATATGAGCATTGTTATAGACAAAGTAATGAAGTACCTTTACACGCATGATCTTATTCTGCAAGTATCGCTTACACTAGTTTAGTAATGTGGCACTGTTTTTATTTCTATTTCAGTATACAGTGTAAATAGGATAACTGGGTCGTGTAGGTAGCAATATCTGGTCCCGAGGCCCAATGGACAAGGCGCCTGACTACGAATCAGGAGATTGCAGGTTCGAGTCCTGCCAGGATCACATTTTTATATATATAATTTCCCCGCTACAGCACTGGTGTGATTCAAGTCAACGTAGATAGTTATATCTTTAAATCTCTTTTTTTTCAAATCTGAATAAATCAGCTGAACATTCCTACAAGAAAAACAAAGGTGTATCCGCCTACGCAATATATCAGGGGGGAAACGCTATAGATATTTTAAAAAATAAAAATTATCTTAAAATGGATAAAAAGCGTCTCATTATCATTAATAAATAACATCCGAATGGTTTGGTATGTGAAATCTACCAAAACGTGACAAAATCTATATTTAAAAAAGGTGATGAACTTTAAACGAACACCCATTCAGTTCTTAAATACTGCTTGACGACTTCATATCGTCGTTCCGACTTTTTTATTAGATGAAACAATTTGTATTACATGTTAACCTGTTAAACTGTTCAAATTAAAATCCAAACGAAATTCAAAACGTCACAAAATATGTTTCAATGTTCAGCGGGAAATCTATTTTAGTTTAACCTAGACGTGTAGCCAAGTAAGAACCCCCACCGGCTCCTACGCCTATGTACCATATTCTAAAGTATTTGATATAACCTGACTAGGTATCGAACTAATAACTATCCGCATATGCGTGTAAGAGTGTAATTCGCATATATAGGATCTGCATGACAAATGGTCAGCAGTAATACTAGCGTATGACGGTCCCGTGGCCCAATGGACAAGGCGCCTGACTACGAATCAGGAGATTGCAGGTTCGAGTCCTGCCGGGATCGTAAATTTTATATGTATTTTGCTTCAGTGTTTTTGTTTACTTAGACAAGTGTTTATTTTAGAATAAAAATGTATATTAATAAAAAACAACACTTTAGAAATATGTTATATTATAATAAATGTTATATTATAATGCTGTTTGATGAACACATAACAGTTTGAAGATGCGTTGTGATATACTGCACGAATTTAACAGAATTTTCAAAAAAAGAAGTGGTGTCATAAATCAATCGAAATTGCGAAAAAGCAAGCTGGTCACCCCAAGCTGACTGTCTATGGACACATGACACCGGCACTGTGTTCTGTGATCCGGAAGTGCATTGATCTATAAGTGGGACAGTGAAGAGATAATTGGTAATGGGGGTGGGGGGGGGGGGGGGGGGGTAGGTGGCGTTAATGAACATTGTAAGAAATATGTCACATATATACATGTATATTGCCTATA